>CAJQUW010003609.1:0-104887 GCA_907163375.1 Prostheceraeus crozeri
AAGTCGCTGCTTTTAAGTAAAACTAATTTGATGAGTGTAGCAAGCCTCTAAAGGCCACACCGTTATCCAAAAAACCCGTTCAACGGACCAGTGATATCCACATAGATAGAACCTGAATTTGAAGTCGCAGCCGACCGAGCCGGCCGAGCCAGCCGGACCGCATAATAACGCCTTCGCTCCACACCCAGGGCACTACAAGAGATCTATACTAAGCTTAAAAGCGAACAAGTTTAACGCCAATTCGCAGCTTTCATCGTGCGGGCCAAGTTACGTATGTGCTAAGTATTTTCAAATGATTCAAACAACAGCGGTTTTACATGTCCCTATTGCCCAGACAGACACAGATCCATGATCGATGATTCCAATAATTCCATGGAAAATTCAAATTTGAAAATCATTGTTGTAAGCATTTATGGATTGGAAAGCTTATATGCATTGTCAAAAATACATCGATTATCATATTGATCCAAAAATACCAATTACAATATCTTAAAAACTTTATTGGATGATTCAGGAATAAAGCTCGGTTGAACATTGATAGAAATTCGCATTGAAAAACAAAGATTTTTCACAATTAAAATCATTGTTGGTGAGCTGTTAATGATTGGAAAGCTGGATATGCATGTCATAATTTCATCGTTATCATTATTAACATAAAAATACGCATTATAATTCGTAAAAACGCATTGAGATTCAGGCATAAATCCCTTGAACATTGATAACAAATTCGCATTGATAAAATATGGAATATTCGTTTCAATTCTTACATATTCCCGTGTTGGAAATAACCGAGACATAATTTATCTAATATATGACTGAGTACAAATTTTACAATATTAGTAATTGTTTTTAATAAAAGAACATCAAATACTCTTATTTGATATTTTTTAATTATTTTTGATTACATCTTTGACTAGTTATTTGACAAATATTATCATTATCACCTAATTGTTCTTTGCGTGAAACATTTTAACAATTATTTATAAATTATAGTTTCTTGATGTACCACAAAAATATTCCTGCATATTTATGTAATTGTTAGCATTATACATGCAGTAAGCGGACTTAGTCGGAACTGATGTGTTTAGTACTAAACAAATGATAAAACATTGTTGACGTCAAATGATTTGAAAAATCACAACTTTTTATTCACTAGCCTGCTGCGGGTGTCAAATCGGAACCGAATCTCCAAGACAAACCACGTACAATGAATGAACTTGAACTGTTAACGGCCAACTAGCGAAGTCCGATAACATGCAGTGGGATTTCACAGACAACACAATAGCAGCATCCCATATGCCCCATACCTTCATTAATAGCTGCAACCTACATTAATTTGAGCAGTGTTTGTTTCTTCTTGCCGCCTTCAGTCGTGACGTCTGTAGAATTACGATCGAGTGACGTCCATAACAACTTCAAGCTTGCCTTACCACGTAGATCATTGCTTTATAAGTGATCTCACGCATCAGTGCCGTCCCTCAACGGTTGCCATCAACGTCCATGGCGCGCTCTGACGACTTTCGTTTCCTTTTAACCAATGCGGGACCTCTCTCTGCCATACTGCTGCGCTCGTGTCGAGGTCGCTCCTCACTCGAACTGAAGGGCTGTGAATTGTAAAGCTTTCACGATGGCCAAACGACTTTTCAGCGATTCGTGACATTGGCAAACTAAGATTGCGGAATCTTCGTCGAACTAAAGGAAGTATATAAAGAGGTTGAATCGAATTCCTGTGTGACCAAGTCTGGCCGGTTCTATCAAGTTTACGTGCGGAGCCTCGTAAAAAAGTAAGACGATCACCTCAAGTAATTATTATGCCAAGTATTAAGGCCCTGCTGTGGGAGTAAATTGTATAGTAGCTTTAGCGTACACCTTCATGTCTCCTTGTTGAAATAATGTCTTAGATTGAAAAAAATTTAACATTTTAGACCTACCGGCTAAAGTTTGTGATTTAAAAACAAGCAATATTTTTCGGAAATTCCAGTAGGATAGGTCAAGCGTCGCCATCATTGCCAGCGTGATCATTTTTATGCGGTGCTTCAATTGAGGGTATTCCATTTCCTTTTTCGCACTCTGACCCGGGTTTCATTCGGGAATTAATATGGGAGAATGTGACACGGCTGTTTTAGTCCGGTAGGAATTCAAAAACAGCTTAATGTCTTACGCCTTGTTCATCCGTAGATGTAGGTGCGTACTAGGTTTACCTGCTCTAGGTTTTCAGTAGTATCAGGCCAATGAAACTAAGTAGCCAATTGATAGAGTAACATGATAAATTGGAAATTAGTAAGATTTCTGCAATTTTGTAAGTGTCCAAGCGAAATTCATGATATTATGAAATTGAAAACCATATATTGATAATATACTATAAATAATCCAACACATGAGGATCTTGAAATGAAACCTTAGATTCTCAACCACTGAAACGTAATTTAATCGCACAGTCTGCGGTCATGACTCAAAATAATTCAGAAAAGCCAACGCCACTGTGCTCGTTTATACAGCATGTTGAGACGAATAGTAGGTGGATACATGCTTTTCAGATAGCTGCATAATCCAAATGGCCCCACCCCGGATTAAGAAATAGGGCTTCAAGCTAGCTACATTAGAACGCTGACAAAATGACCACATTTGTGATTTAGCTGTTATAAAAGATATCCTAAGTTTCATAACGACGGGATATCAGCGCTTCCGAATGTTTTGTAATCCTGATATTTTATGGCAAATGAATATTATCGGCAGTCGCGGGTATATATTCTGAGTCTATTGGAAGTAAACTTATGTGCCATTCGTAATATTTTTTTGAATTGTGTTTGCATGCAATACATTATTATAATTATGTCGCGTCTATTTGTTGAATAGGTTATTAGTGGCTATAATGGGTTATTCGGCTATAAAGGGTCAGTCGAGGCGAAATTGTTACCAGGGTTTATACGTCCCTTCTTATTGTCAAAGTGAATGTTTGTTGAACCATCCTCAGTATGTGGATTGTGCCATGTACACGTAAGTCATCAATTAATGTTGTGTCACAATATATGGGTTCTCTGACAATCTTGTACTCATACGTATCTACTTAAGTTTTGGGGGACGGAGTGTACAGTCACAGCCACTGGTTGACCTGGGATTATCATCACCGCGCTAGAATTCATAATAATCATTAACTTGATACAGTAATGTGTAATACAATAACTGGAATATCAGCAATATTTTGCGAAAACATTTTAAACATATGCATCACCAAAAATTTTTAAATTGAAAGAATTCAATACCAGCGTTGAACCCACCCTTGCTCCCAAGACGTTGAAGTTCAACGGTTCCACATATTCAACCAGTATTTTAACAGAAATCTTGGTGACTATGTGGTACCGACACATTTTAATTGTCCTATTTAATTGCTTTTACTTTGACTACAACCAATTAAGTCTTTCTATGAATCCTCGCACGACACTTACAGCGTTGCAGCTCAAACTAATTTTATGACGAAGTTATCTAAGGATCACTTATCAAAAGTACGGGCACTATAACAGTATCTTGGTTCTTCATATGCGTCTCTAAATTAGGTTATACAACTAAGAAGTAAGCTCAGTCATAGTGAATTTATTGGTCATTTCTTAGTGCAAATGATTGTAGAATTTGAATTTAAAAATTAAATACCATACTGCATGCTTCAAAAATTGATATTGATAGAGAGCATGCAACTTCCTATAACAGGATAAAAATCTTAAGCGGACATACGCGTTTCCGTCCGTGGTCCCTTGAAAAGCTGATTATGATTTTTTTTAATTTTCTATTTAGGGGCCCACGGAAGTATAGAGGATTCCGTTAGGGCCCTGCAAAAGTT
The DNA here is from genome assembly GCA_907163375.1 of Prostheceraeus crozeri. NCBI lineage: Eukaryota > Metazoa > Platyhelminthes > Polycladida > Euryleptidae > Prostheceraeus > Prostheceraeus crozeri. The sequence goes on from CAJQUW010003609.1 coordinate 3,836, forward strand.
GATTGTTTGTCAGAGCCCCTACTGCCGGTCACATCCCCGCAGATATAGTTAATGTACGTTTAATGTAGGCCGACCATTAATTGCAATAATTTTTTATCCAAAATGCAAATGGATTGTCCAGCTTATTATCGTCAATTGATAAATTAATTATTTGCACCAATGTACAAATGTCCCTAGCAATTTATTTGAAATTTAGAGTGTCAGTGCCCCCTGTGTATCAGGATGTTGCGCTCGGTGAAGTTTCGTTCTAAGACCATTATTTATCAGGGTGCAGTCGAGAAGTCAGGTAACATCTAAATCTGCTTGTCGTCGGTAAAAAAGGATAAAGGAGCTTAGCGGACGATAACGGGATTTATTTGTCTGGGAGATTCGTTCATATCACCTGTTTGGTCAATAAATCAAAAATATGTAATACCGTCAAGTTTAGGCGGTTCGCGCGCAGTTCCAAGTAAAGCGGATGAAACGTCTTTGTGGAAATTTGCTGACTTAGCACTGCTTCCACAGTTGCCCTCCATCCATCTGGTACGGGCGAGTATGCAGCTTTATACGCACCGACACACACAAAACTGAGAAACCGTCTTTCACACCCCGTGTTGTGAGATTGTACAGTTCAATTAGCTCTATAGATGATGACATTGACTTGATTTGAACGAGTGAAGGAATGTTGTAATGATTTGGGGTAATCATCGTGTTCAAAAGCCGACTGCATATTGCGGTTTATAGCCCATAAGTAGAAGAAGATGCAAATTTTTGTAGAGATTAATTAAGGAGTTGTTAGTTTAGACTTTTGCACTAGCAGATTGATTTTTTAATTGTTGTCTGATTTTCGTTAAATACACACGTATGTACATTTTGTCAACAGAATCCTGATATTATTTACATGTAAGCCCTTCTTCTTTTTATATTTGTTCCTTCCTTCTGTACCAGATGAGAATATCAGTCATGTCAGACTGATTCTAACCAAAATATATTTGGCGTACGAGTACATGTGCATGTTGTCCCATATTCCATGCAGTATCAAAAACTTGATCATGACTAGACATACCTATCGGTGACCTTATCAGTCCGTTAATATCAAACTGATTTTAACTGAGGCAATTGCTAACGTAATTCCTAAGATATGCCTATCAAAAGTCGTTTTGATAATTTCGTACCGGTATATATAGAACTAACTAATCTGTATTTAATTGCACGTAATAATTAAATGCAGATCTATAGCAGTGGTCGGCCAGCTGCGAAAATTTGCGAAAATTTTTGTTTAAAAAAAAAGAACTTGCTGCGAAAAAAATTACTTGGTCCGGCGAAAAATTGACCTTGTAATTCTTACATTTAAATGAACTCTATTTGGTCTTATAGAATAAAACACGGGTCTACAGGATGAAAAGCAAACTAATAAACCAACTAATTACATGTTATTCATACGTTAAGCATTTTAGTGGAAAGCTTCATTCATATATTTCCACAGCGCTTACACTTGGACACAGTTCGTAAAATAAAAAGTATTGCAGCAAGGTATTCCGAGCATCGACTGATACTGTGAATGTTGTAACCGCATAACGAACGTGTCAAGCCATGTTTATGAAGTGGCCGATAGTTCTATAAAGATTGATAACCGACCGACTTGATTCAAATAAGTGTGCAATTGATTGTATAGACAGAAACAAATAAAATTCAATTTAAGATGAGTATTGTTGCGGATATATGCATTGAAAATTCATTTTGTACTCTCGCTCGATCCTGAAATTCTGACGCTACTGGAGTCATTTGAACGCTCACAAACACTTCCTATACGATTTACGCATATTTTTGATATCACTAACGAGCAACTCGCTGATGGATGCAGAAAACACAAGGCTAGCCTTGTTATCATTGCATTGCCATGAATGGTCCAAAAGTATCCTCGAACAGCGGGTGGTTGTGAAGATCACCGAAAAAGCAAATCAAGCGATGAGTGATGTTAAATGGAAATGTACTCTCATCTTACTAACGGTTCTTACCTTCCATTCAGAAAATTTGAAAGCGCATTCTAAAGAGACTGGATGCTGCTAAAAATGGTACCCCATTTTATACCAGAAGGCAAAAATTTCATAGCTGACCCGGAAAATAACTGTTATGGAATTTTCTCTAATAATGCAAATCCATAAAAATAAATTCCGACTCTCGAGACATCTGGTTTTTGATCAACATGTGTGGAGCGTGGACCTAGCTCCACATCAGTGCTGCCTAAGAAATAATCTGTTTATCTAAAGTTAACAATTTGATCGTTTTTAGTTGTCTGTGTATTGGGGTCATTGGGCGTGGGTTCGCCACACCGTTGCCAAGCCACAGACAGTCTTCGTAAAAAAGGTCGTGGCCAAGCGGCATTCCAAGGCGTGGTTTAAAGAATCAAGAGAACAGATCAACCCTGCAAATAAAGATGGAAAAAGTTACAGCAAAAAAAGGAAAAATAATTTTTGACAAATAAAAGTCATGCTTCAAGCTCTAAGTAAATAAAAGATAGAGGCATCGGACAAAATGAAACACACGAGGTATGGTAAACAGTAATATGATTAGAAATATCGAGCGGAGTTGATAATACTGCAAGGTAAGCTACATTTTGTTCTGCTCCGAATTAGTTTCATGGCACACAATGTTTTCGTCTAAAGAACCTTCGCTGTTGCAGAAATTGTGTAGCATCAGAGTATTGCGACGACCTATTTATTCCGGCACTTCTCCTGCAAACAGATGCAAAACTTTTTGTTGCGTGGCATCGCCGCCACTGAGCGACGTCTTTCCTCAGTCCTGGAAATGTGGGGTGGTCCTATACCCTCTAGCTCGATGCATTCCGCGACGATGAGAATTGATGGAATTTCTGGCAATATTTATGAAAACCAAGCAAGACAGCAAGCTGAGGAGCAGAGGAGTCAATGAAAGAGAACTTCAGACTTGATCCTGCTCTTGACACAGCCATTGTGTTCATGTATTTATTGTTGCATCTTTACAAGTAAGATTTCCACACCGCTGAAGTTCTGCTTCATCACCACTTTTCTCTTTTTCGATTCCGTAATTATTACTTGTTTTCTTTTGATGAAAACTTCTGCTTTCTGTCAATTGCTGATTGGTTTATTTCCTTTTGTTGTGACCTTCCTGTCAGCGCCTGTTATCAACTGGAACGGATCATGTCTTAAATGACATGTAATAACAAGAATTTTTGTTGTAAAATTTTTGTTGGTGGTTTAGTTGTAAGGTTAGTGACTTTTGACTATATTTGCTACATGCACATGTATGTATTAGCTGATAAGATGGATTCGGTAACAAAATGCCAGTTTTATAATTTAGGTAGTTAAGTATCAACAAAATGGCTCCTAAGAAACAGTAGATGGCAGTAGTAGCAAGTTTCTGAAATCAGATATTTGCGAAAAATCTTTTGTGAGTCATCACTGACGGAACGTAGTTACTTTCGAAAAATCTGGCTTATTACAAGAAAGCACTTAGTTGCGGAGATTGCACAAGACATTTTGAAAAATCAGTTTGTCCCGACAGATATTGGGCGTTGGTCAAGTTTTGATAAGAGCGGTGTTTTACTCTTCATAATCATGAAATATGATACTGTAATTTGCTGGTATTAGTAGGCCTGCGAAAATTTTGTAGAGCTGCGAAAAAAATGGAAAAATCTCTGGACCGACCACTGATCTATAGATAAAAGTGAAAAACTTAAGTGCATGTATTTTTTTCATTGGAATTTTTGATTTAATTGTGTAATAGTTGTTCTGTAAATGTAAAACGAATATTTTGATATTCTGACTTAAACCCTTCTATGGTCTTTATTTTATGTTTGTTTCTCCAATACACGTGTTCACTCAATAGATTGGATATTTATTGCTCTTTTACTTCATCTCTAAGACATTTTATTCTTTTCTACTTTTGACTATGTTTGCTCTACAAAGTTGTATAATAACAGATAACCTTCATAAATTATATTCAATTCTAATAAAGTATTCTAAAACCTAAAAAATTATAAACCACAACCCAATAACATACAATAAAAAATTATCAACATTAAATTCCCTCACCTATGACCAAAAATACAATTCTCTATTGTGATAAGTGAGAGAAAACCCATCATGTATCCCAAAATACACTCAGAATTTGATCACTAAATCCACATTTCAACTTACAACAAAAAAAACATCCTACTCCCAAACATACTAACCAATCCAAACCCCCCAAACTATACCCTCATACTCACCACACCCCTTCTAAACACTCCACAATCACTACACTCACTCTATCAACCCACCATCCCACTCACCACCTTCCATTCCCACCCATACAACCTACACCCCCCTCCCCAATTCATCATAATCCCACAACTCCACTCCTCCCCCACCAAATAATTACACCCTATCTACTTTTCTCCTCCCAAATCTCACACAAAAACCCCCCAACCCCCTCCCCACTTCAAATCATCTTCAAACAAAACCAATCAAAAAATCTAAACATCTACTCAACAACAAACCACTCAACAAATGTTCAACCATCACTTCAACATACCATATTCTCACTTAAAAAAAAACTCTCTTTCCTCAATTTTAACCTTCCTACAATATTTCATTTTAGTAACAAACCATTTAAACACAGTAGACTAACCATTATTCCCATAAAAGGTGACTTAATCAGTAAAAAGTCAACCATCAAATGTCAATTTTGAGTAAGCCCCTCCCCTCCTATTTGACGTCAATTGCAAGCAGCCCCTACAATGTTTTTAAAATAACATGTAATTTTTGTTTCTTTGCAGGTGGTTAATGCTCGTGGTGATCTCCACATTTGATGCTTTACTTCCTTTGTCCTCTATAACTTTCGGTACTCGCTGCTGATCACTGCGTCAATGTGTGCAATTGGATTGATTATCTATGGTTGATCTTTCAATATTTCGTGCGAATTGTATGGGATGAATACTGTGAAATAATCTTTTTGTTTTTGGAATCCATTGAGTTTATGCATGTCATACTTGTGTGTCAGAATCTTCGACATCAAACGTAGTTATCATTTTATTACTATACATATATGGCCCCTTGAAGTGTCAGTGGCTGTTTATGATGCCAAATTATACCGATGACTTACTGATAATCATTACATCAATCGTGTATATGCATTTTTCAAGTCTTGCGATGTCCTAACGTTATGTCACCATGATTATCGTGAATGCTTCGTGAATTTGTCGTCTATGAATGTATTGCATTTCATATATATTAGACCCAGTATAGCATGGATTATACAGTGAGATTATATCAACTTCATAATACACGCATGTGTCTTAGTGTATCCATCATTTCCGTGTGTAATTCCAGTTCATAGAATCCTAGAAGCCAGCTAACAGGTCTCTTAAAGGCGAATTAGATGTAATTTTTCTGTTGGATACTGAATTTAATTCTGTTTTTAATCAAGTTATAAATTTTGTTAGAGTAAACCCCAGAACTTTGAATTGGCTGCTGCAGCTGTGCCTGTGATAAAAGTATGTAAAACAATTCAATTTTAATTTTTTGAATTGACTCTTTGAAGGTTTGTTCTGTTTTTCTTTCATGCAATTTAATTTAGCTTTTATTATCCAATTTCAGAAGAATCTCAATGTTTGTAAAGAGAAAGACTAGCGAACAAGTTTGTTATATGAAGTGAACTTTTTTCGTTGTGTTTTTTAGCCTCCATGTTTACACTGATTGTTTTTTTGTTATAGATAAAATCTATTCATACCATAATGAGCTATGTATTATTTCCTTAATATGTGAATTTCAGGTAGTTCTAGCATGCAAATCAGATATGATTTACCATGCAATTGATGAAAACGTAGTGGCGCGTCAGGTTGGTGAAATTCATTTTTTGAACCGCATGATCGATCCAGAAATGAATTGAATAGAAATATATGTGAAGAACCCATTTGTGATTACGAACACCCCAGTCGGCAAGTGCAATGAATCATTGCATATTTCTAACACGAACTGGTCTATTCCACACTCAGTTGGAGAATTCAATTCTGTATCGATCGTGCTGTTTAAAAGCGCACTTCACCTTCCTGGGGACCATGGTCAACTTCATCAAGTGCATCGTAAAATCATGCATGATTTTTTTGAGCAATATCAATTGTCACATTGATAAATCATTGATACGTAATGGATCATGGATAATATTCATGCATGGGAATGCATGAATCATGCATTCTCATGCATGAATCATGCATTCTCATGCATGAATCATGCATTCTCATGCATGAATCATGCATTCCCATGCATGAATCATGCATTCCCATGCATGAATAATGCATTCCCATGCATGATTGATTTCTGATACATGCATGAAATCATCCATAAATATCCATGGACGGGCGACTAGGGTTTTGTCAGAATAATGAAGAGGACACTTTTGTCCTCTAGGATCAAAGTAGGGTTAAGTAGATGGCAAATTTTATAGATTCAAAATTTCTAATTGAACTTGATATATTTTCCTGACTTCATTGAAAGAAGTAAAGTCATGAAGTCTCATTAACCTATCTGTTATAGTAGTTTTGGCAGGACATCGAAGTTTACAGAAGGACACTTTTGTCCTCAGGAACACATGCGGGTTAAATTCATGTTTAATTTCTTGAATCTGAATAGTGATGTGAAACCATTTACATCCTTCAAAGTTAAATGAAGTCATTGTCTTTGATTGCGTGATTTTGCTGTGCCAGTGGCAGGTTGCATGTGATATGTCTCCGCCAAGCCTATTTCGCCTTCATTCGTTCCATACTTATGTACTGCGGTCCTGTTTTTGTCAATCTCCCTAGCTACCTTCTACGCAAAATTACTGCAGTTAAAAAGCGAGCCTCCCGTATAATAGGTACTGACATTACTCCCATGTACAACACCCTCCTTATAAGAAGTTGTTGCTCCCTAATCAAGATGATAGCACATGACTTTCTTCACCCCCTTCGAGAGTGCTTCATCCTCCGGAATCCTACCCCCCGTAACCGCCTTCCTATTGCTCCTCACTTCGCCAAAACCATCAGACTTCAATCTTCCTTCACACAGTTTTGTTCACCCAGATACTTGTAATTCCTCCATGCTTATGTATTTTGCTCTTTCACTGTTATACATGTCTACTGAATCATTGTTGTGGACTAATAAAGATAATAATTATTATTATTATGATCACGCTTCAGAGAACACTCTTGAGCATGAAAGTAATAGGAACCCATCGAATCGCTAATTTAGAAAGCATTAAGTCTCCAAGGCTGTCATAAGAATCAGTGAAATACCATAATTCCGTCTGCATTGCAATCATGATCACTCAATTCTGTTGTAATTTCTGCAAAATTTTGCCTATCTCACATTTGGAAACAATACCACCTGTATCTCCCACGAGTTCATTTAATAAAATCGAAAGTGTATACACATTGGGGATTTAATAAATGCGGAGTTACCACTCTACCTAATATACCTACTCTATGCTTTACACTGTTATAAGCCTTTATGACATGAAGTTTTTTTGTATTGATTGCATAGCGATAATCCCTCTGCAAGCTGACAAACTTGCAAAATTGACGTTCAGATTAATCAAATCGACATAATGTTGTCCTACTTCCTTACTTTGCTCAAAATAACTTCTTCTTGTAATAATGAAAATTACGAATCAATCAAGCAAATGACGTTTTGCGTTGCTCAGTATTGAGGACAGCAGTATAGAATAAATTGAAAAGGAGCGTACGTTTTGCGTGACTCATCATATTTCTGCATTGCTTTTAGAATTTCGCCGTATTGCTGAAGCTCCGTTATTTGAAAGTAAGTTGACAGAAAGTGCTGTTGATGGTTAAAAGACACTGCTTTAAAACACAGCGCTCTTAAAATACATACTTTTGATTCTTTCAAATTGTGACTTGCGATATCAGATTTACTTATGCAATCTAGTAAATAGTGATCTTAGAGTAATGGTATTCAGCAACAATTTTGTTTCGATTCCAGAAGAAAAATGTGTTGCTAGCTATTATGTTTATTGAAGAGGGTCAAAATATTTTTTGATCATATATTAGATTCAGATTGGCGCATATGTCCACGAAAGTAATTTCGTGTCGATTCCATAGGGATAATTTGTTGATGATTTTCATGCTTAGCCTTTCAATGCATGAATTATTTTAAAAATCAGTGCTTTTTCTTGAAAAGGAAATTTAAATGCAATTTCAGGGCGTTCACAAGAGGTTTGGAGTGGGTTAAATTGGGAAACAGTTGCGAACGAACAATTTTGTGGTCAGGAAATAGGCAGGGTTGCCGTGGATATGGGGATTCTGTGGGGATACCCATGGGTATGGGGTGGATATGGGGATTGAGGTCATCCCCACAGCTCCCATACGGCTTCTATGGAGATTCTGAAGTTTTTTTGACATCCACTAAAAAAAAGGAGCTGACATCATATCACACAATCAACTTCAATGTTGAATAAGAACTATCACGCAGCCTACTTATTTCACCACTTAAAATGCATGAAATATCAATGCTGATCATTTTCACATTAGTAACACACGTTCAATAATTTTGAATGACTTATAATGATAGTTCCAGGGGTGTCAAGGACGTCTGAAGTGGAAGAATTCTGCAGTCTCCTTTGCTGCAGAGCCGAATGGAGACTTAAAAATATTTGCTTTAATAGTATAAATAGCTGATAAAATTATTTGTGATATAATTAAGCTTGCGTGATCAATGCGATTAATCATTATTAACCTAGATTTTAAACTAATTACGATATAGAAGACCTGTTGGGTTCAACCCACAAAGCAAGACACATGAAAATGTTGAATGATTTTCGTCGGATACATGAACAGTGTGATAAAGATTTCTCACACCAAATCATTCAACTGCAAGCCATCTACTCGCATTGCAATCATAGTTATAATGAAAGCTCAGATTTTCACTTGTCCACGACTTGTCAGAACTTTCACTTTCATCTGATAGGCATCCTTAACTGCACACTTAAGTGTACCTCAACAAATGTTTCATTGTGCTATATTTCATCATCATACACAAATGGGTCAACATCCTATCAATTCTTGTACAATAATTCGATGACATGAGTGGTCGAGAATATCAGGATGATTTTCGTCGAAGTCTTTATTCATAATATTAGATTGATTCAAAACTTTTTCCTTCGCTAAGTGTAGGCCTATATAGTCGATTTCTACTGCGAAACAATTCTAGACTTGAGATGCATAAAGGCCAAACTCGCTTTGACATTTTACTTCTTTATCGGTATTAATGGAGATAGAATTATCAATGATTGCTAAATTATATCAATTAGCGAATATTAAACGGGAATATTCACACATATGAACATGGCATGATCCATTTAGCAATAAGCCATGGCTATAATACACAATGGTAGACCGCAAACATATGGTGAAGACCTACATCAGAATTTTTGACAGATGACTTTTTTGTGATAGAGTAACCATTTTGAAGCACTGGCAGTGTAGCAACATATGAATATTTTTAATTTATGTTCAACCCTGTCTTTCTATGTTGATGAACTTCCTATTATTTGAAAATAGCACCACTATAAGCAACCAAACGCATAAAGAACTCACATTGGGAACCCCAAATACCAACTTACAGGACAGCCCAGGATTATATTCTCATAAATGGAGCATGTGAAACTCGTATGTAATCTATCAAAACAGCCAATTACATGCACTTAGAATTATTTGCAGTAAAAATCGAGTCTTCACAAAAAGCAGCTAACTTAAAATATTGTGGGGACATTAAGGTCCTTCAGGACTTAAACTAACAGTTAAAATGTCAATAGATACTAGTATATTGATAAATATTCATGCTTGCTTTTGTGAAACATGTTGTACTTAATCACGATTGTCTACAGCGAGGAATTTAAGTATAGTTCCTTTGAAATGAATGTGTGTCACATGTAGGCCCATACATGATGTAATGTAAGCTTAGGTTTGATTTTACTTGATTACTTAGTAATACTTAGTACTGCTTAGTAGACTGGTTGCTTAGTGTTATAAGTAACAGCGAACGGTAAAAGGCGAATATAGGAAACATCGAAATTTCAAAATAGCGTACTGTGCAATGTTTGAGTGCTGTGCAGAACTAAGTACATACTCGTATTAATATTTCATCCCAACATTTTAATAAGGCCATGTTTCCTTTAGTCTACATGTATAAATGTTGAATTTTTATACAAATGTGTCTCCTTTAAGGTGACAGTAATGCAAAAATTGTACCCATAAAATAATCCTTTAGCAAAATGAAGTAGGATCGACATGGTCAATAACTAGGTTAAGTGAACCAAATATCCAATGTGAGTAAAAGATGAAGTTTGAAAAGCACAAGCTGATCAATAACTGATTTGTTATAAAAGCAAAGAAATAAAGACAATGTCGTCATACTATTAAAAAGAAAGATTTCGAGATAGAATTGCGTTTACGGTAAACTACGTTAGTTATATGGAAAAAGGAAAAAGAGTGTCATGTCTCATGAATCATTAAAGAATTAAGAGCGGAATGAGAAGAACCTATGTAAACTGTTCGTGTAAGCTGGCAGCAGACGACAAAAACTTACGAATCAGTAGAGATAGATAAAAAAAACACTTATCTGCTAATGCAACCAAATGATTCAAGCAAATGTTAATTTGTGAGTCAAATACGTGTGCATTAAACGAGCATCTAGTTAAATTTTCGGTACAATAATTTCTAGGTGGCAAGTCAGAATCAAGGCTCAATAATGATAGAAAATGGGCTTCTGCAATTTTGAAGAGCAAAATGTATATACCAGAGATAGAAAAGTCATAAAAGTTACAACACGCAGTCGGTGACTTTCTTCAAGGACTCCCATTCCACATCTCTGGAGTCAAATACGGCCTTCGGATCGTTGAATGATGTGCAGAAGTTCCACTGAGATGGAGATATTGGACATCAAGCATTCTATACGAACAGGAGCAACATATTAATCAAGAGCCTATCCTGTGGAGGCGTGGGGATTCTGTGCAGATACCCACAGGTTTTTTTGTGGGTATGGGGTGGGGTGGGGATTCAAATATCAATCCCCACGGCAACCCTGGAAATAGGACGATACAGTTCGCATAAGAATTACGAAAAGCGGAGCTCGCACAAATTACAGGGTTGCCGTGGGGATTAATATTTGAATCCCCACCCCATGCCCACAGAAAAACCTGTCGGTATCCCCACAGAATCCGCACACCCTCACAGGATAGGCCATGTTGCTCTTGTTCGTATAGAATGATTGATGTCCAATATCTCCATCTCAGTGGAACTTCCGCACAGAAGGCCGTATTTGACTCCAGAGATGCGGAATGGGACTTTTATTGTAACTTCTGTTGTAACTTTTATGACTTTTCCTTGCTATCTTCGGTGTAGGCCTATTGGTCTTTAAAATTTTAGTGGCCTATTTTCTATCATTATTGAGCCTTGATTCTGACTAATTGCCACCTATAAAATATTGTACCGAAAATTTAACTAAATGCCATGTTAAATTAGCCCATGACACTGCTTTGATGTCTGATGGATTTCAGATTGTCTTCAGTTTCAACACATTGTGAGGAAACTTATTGGAATAATAGGGCTTATGGAAGAAAAGGTACACGCCACAAAATTAATCTATTAGAGGTCTGTTAAGCTATTTTTGACGCACTTGCATAGCAGCACGTATCAGCAGGACCCTCCTAACATCCTAAATACATTTGCTGCAACAAATTTGATAACTTTCGATTCTAGGTCAAAAATATTGTTTTTCTTAAAATAAGGCTACCGCAAAGTATTATCATATCAACGCTATGGGTACTAAAAGTTATTAGGAAAAGTTTAAAAGCATTGTTTATTAATCCATTTATTTTTGAAAAAGTTAGACCCCTTGCAAACTTTGTACAGAAAAAAACAGACACCAGTTTGTCATACTTTGTTATTGAGACAATTCACACGAAGCTTTTCGCCCGCTCTCCATCAAGTGTGACGCGGGAATGACAAATCATAAAATCAAGATCGGACAAGATGAATACTGGAACGGTGGACAACAACTCACAAGCTACCATGGCAGAAGCAAGTCTGCAACAAAATCTTTATGTACACACAAATCAGGAGCGAATCGTTTGATAGCCAGAGCTTCAAGACTGCGTAAAATGTTAAAATGCATGGCGAGAACTGAATAAAACACTAAAATTTTCTCTAGCATTCACGTAGCGGCCGCATGTCAACAAATGCCTAGCGATGGCACTCTGTGGCAGTTCACGGCTACGTGGTGGACGACAATGTCCATCAAGAATCCACTTAGGGACAGCGATTCGTTCTGCCGATGTACTTGGAACCACAAGTACACATAAACTTGTATATAATGTCTTCAACTTCACGAGAGGACTTGACTCCCATCAATGAGCAGGTGGATGTTTCGACATTGAAGAATTCCCTTGTTCATTTCTGTAACAGTTACCGAAGGAGGAAGATCGACGAAGGTCTCAGCAGAGCTCATATTCAAGCTCTCGTGAAGTTGAAGGCTAACGATCAAGTGCTCATTCTCAAGCCTGACAAAGGTTGTGGAATAGTATTGATGGATCGTGCTGATTACGTATCTAAGATGGAAGCTATCCTTAGTAATTCCCAGTTTGAATTGGATGCTAATCAGAGGCCTAAAGTCGATCAACTGAAGGCGCAGCTGGTGAAAGTGCTGAAGCGTCTTCAAAGTCGTGAGTTCCTTTCCGCTGAGCACACTCGGAAGTTGACTTCAGCTGGTGACCATTTGCCAAGACTTTATGGTTTGCCCAAACTCCACAAGGAAGGGATTCCTCTGCGCCCTATTCTGTCTATGTGTGGATCTACAGTGCATGCTACATCATCTTGGCTGGCGACTTTGCTTCAGCCTGCGAAGGCCTTTTTCACTTCTCACACTATTAAGGATGCATTCGAATTTGTTACAACCGTCCGTCAACAAGACGCATTGGCAAAAGAGATGGTATCTTTCGACGTCAAGTCATTCACGAATGTCCCGCTTCAAGAAACAATTGACATTGTTATATCAGCAATTGAGGATTACGACATACCAATGAGTATCCCGAGTAAGGAGCTACGTGAATTGCTGCAGTTGTGTACTGTGAATGTACAATTCCAGTTCAACGAGAAGCTTTATGTACAGAAAGATGTATGTGCTATGGGGAGCTGCCTTGTCCCCATGCTAGCTGATATTTTCATGGGATATCTTGAAAAGAAGCTGGAAGCGGATATTGACGCTAATACGGATCTCTATCTTCGAAATGTGGATGACTGTTTCCTACTATTGAAACCTGGAGTATCGTTTGAGGCCCTTCTTTCTCGTTTCAATTCAGTGCATGCTGCCACCAAGTTCACTTGTGAGTCTGAAGTGAATGGTGTACTTCCCTTCTTGGATGTGTCCTGCAAGAGAAGATCGGATGGCACGATTATCACGGCAGTTTACAGGAAACCTACATGGACTGGTCTGTAGACTTCTTTTTACAGCTTTGTCCGACGTAGCTACAAAGTGGGCCTAATCAAGACGCTGACGTCACGTGCTGTTCGTTTGTGTTCTCCAGAGACTTTGTTTGATGAATTGCATATCATTCGTCGCACTCTTTTGATGAATGGATATCCTACTTTTTTTGTGGATAAGTACATTGTTCCTCTGGCTCCAAAATTGTTGAGTTTGGTCCTGAGAAGAAACCCATACATGTAAATGTTCCTTTTATTGGTGATAAAGCTTTGTTCTCCTTCAAGTCCATTCTCAGAAGCATTTTGTCTGTCTATCCTGCAGCTAAACCTATGGTTATGTGCTCTACTCGACGTGTTCCGGTCTCTAGCCACAAGGATAAGCTTCCCGTTTCTGCCCAACCCAACATTATATACAAGTTTGTGTGTACTTGTGGTTCCAAGTACATCGGCAGAACGAATCGCTGTCTTGGGGTTCGAGCTAAGGAGCACGTCCCTAAGTGGATTCTTGATGGACATTGTCGTCCACCACGTAGCCGTGAACTGCCACAGAGTGCCATCGCTAGGCATTTGTTGACATGCGGCTGCTACGTGAATGCTAGAGAAAATTTTAGTGTTTTATTCAGTTCTCGCCATGCATTTTAACATTTTACGCAGTCTTGAAGCTCTGGCTATCAAACGATTCGCTCCTGATTTGTGTGTACATAAAGATTTTGTTGCAGACTTGCTTCTGCCATGGTAGCTTGTGAGTTGTTGTCCACCGTTCCAGTATTCATCTTGTCCGATCTTGATTTTATGATTTGTCATTCCCGCGTCACACCTGATGGAGAGCGGGCGAAAAGCTTCGTGTGAATTGTCTCAATAACAAAGTATGACAAACTGGTGTCTGTTTTTTCTGTACAAAGTAATCCATTTATCTATTTCTTTTACTTAGTGAGCACTCCGCCTTGTAAAAAAATGATGGTCTTTTTACAAAGCATAGGAGTAATTTGACAGTCCTCTTTTGCACTAAATTTCCGAAATTATCAAAACTATTTTTTAAATTCGTTCTGTATTTTTTCTGTCAAAGCATGCTTACGATCAATTATGTTCTAGAAAACTGCTCTGGCTTATGATTACTGATAAATAATTGGTTATTAGCAGGTACATACAATTTCACAGTACGGCAATCGTTATCCCTCTTCGTTGGCTTCCTTGTATTTGAAATGTCTCAAGATTATGGTTACCAATCGTTTAAAATTTAAACTCGTCGTCAGGTGATAATGATGGAAGATAAGAAAATGATATAAAATGTGAAAACTGAAACCATTGATTAGATAGCGGTATACTGTCCTGATAATAAGCAAAGTTGCGATCAATGGATCACACGATTATATGACCATTTGTTTTTGACAGCCTTCTTGAGTATATAATGAATTGGGCCAGTTTTACGATCACTTTATGAAGAATATCTTTCTTTACACTTCTGCTCCATAAGCACTTTCTACATGTATAGAAACAATTAGGTCATTTTACGAAAAAACCTTGGATCGTAATTAATCGTTTAACTACATAGTGCGCAATTTTGATATTGAAAGATTCATTGTCATTTCACGAAAATCCCTTGGATCAGTTAGCCGCTTAACTCCATGGTGTGCAAGCAGAATTGCGCATTAAATGAAAAAAACAGAAATATGTTCCATCAAGGCAAAATAAATTCTCACCCCAACGAGCGACTTAGCCGAATCCATCCACTTTATTCAATGATTTGCTAATCGAGCTCGTCGCGAAGATGCAGAAACATATGATAGACAATGTGTCACAAATATTCTCACAAAAAGGTTTTCAAAAGGTTCCCGGCATGGAGTATTTATTTATACAATAGGTACAATGACGATTAAAGAAAATGTCACCATACACTGAAAATTTTGATATTGAAAGATTCAGTCTTTTGTATAGATTTCGCTTCTGCGGTTCAAAAAAAGATACTGAATAGACTTTTATGATACTGAATATTTATCAAATTATTCATGTATTTATATGCTAGGGATTTGGCACCTCGGACTTTAGTATATAAGTAGTATGAAACTTATTAGATATCTAAAAGAAAGAAAATGTACTTACAGGTATCCTAATAAAACGGAAATTGAGCTGATTGTCAAAGAAATTCATGAACTGCATTAATAAGCGGAAGTCGTCATACAAAAGTTGAGTTTTTTCTGCTTCTTGGCTCGAATTTCAAGTTTGTTAACCTATCAAATCTAATTAATAACTCTCTTCCACCAGGCTAAATGGATCTGTAAATGTAAGACTCCTGTCCAAATTATTAGCTAACAGACAGCATTCTACGGTAAATAAAAATCAATGTCAAAATTGAGTTATAAACGGAATAGAACTATAATCATGCAGTTAGAATTCAACTATATTCACGTGGATTAATTCAATTTTCATGGACAGTGAAATTGAGACTCATTCAGACATCTTTGAGCATGTGGTTTTATGATTCACTAAATTATTTTAGTTTTATTCTTCATCATATTTTATCGGAATCTGAATAATTTTGTGAACCCATTTTTCTGACCTGTTTTTTACAAACGTTATTCTTTTCGTCCAAGAGCAGCTCACAGGGAAAGAAGAGCGTATCAGTCAACTCTCCAAAAAAAATGGAGGTTCTAGAATTCATTAGAGAAAAATTAGAGGCGAAAATATGAGAAAAAACTATCTATATACCCATTTAGCTCCATACCACAGGAGAATATCGTGACCTACTTGGCTATTTGGGGTTCTGAATATTTTGACTGAAAAGTCATGTTTACCAATGGTATTATCGTTGCCTATACGCACGTCCATAGAGTAGAGATATAACCTATAGGTAAAGTGTCGACTCAGAAAAGTATCTGTATACAGTGAAAATGTTTATATCAAAAGATTCAGTTTTTTGCGGAGATTACGTTCCCGTGGTCCAAAAAATTATTTGAGCACTTTTGAGAAAAGTCAAACTTTGCCAATTTATACAATACCGAGATGACTCTCCTATATAAGTAGTATGAAACAAGTTGGATTTCATTTACATAATCTGAAGAGTCATGAATCATCAAAAGCAAGACAGAACTATTGACAGAACGATTAACCATATCGCTCAGTCTATAGATGAAAATGCTATCCCATTCTCTAAAGAAACTTTAAAATAATTTTTGAAAATGTCGTGTAAAAATGCTCCATTTATCTTTAATGATAAAATTTACGAAAAACACGAAGGTTTAGCGATGGGCTCAAATCTCGCTCCAGTTATAGCCGCGTTCGCCATGGACATGATAGAAAAAGAAAATTCCCACTTCGACATAAAGCCATTGATGCATATCCGTTACGTTGACGACATTCTTGTCTGTTTCGAAAATGATGTTGACTGTGACAATTTCTATAATTCTATTAATTCTTTAATTCCATCGATAAAGTTCACTATTGAACATTCTGTCAATAATTCCATTGATTTTCTTGACTTAACTATAACTTTGAAAAATATGAAAATTACCACTGTTTGGAAAATGTAGCAAACGAATACTGGTTTATACATGCCTGCCATTCCTTACTGTCCTTACAAATACAAAATGTCTGCTATGAGAAACTTGATTTACAGAACTCTCAAACTTTTTAGTGATCCTAATGATGTCAAGCAATGCATTGAAAAATTGAAAAATATTTTCCTTCTAAATGGCTATGCTGAAAGAGAATTTGATAACATTTACCAAAAGGAAGAAGAGTGTATTAGAAATCCACCATCTAGCGATTATCAAGAAAAAACCAAAATTTTTTTAATGACAAAATTTAATTCGTCTTTTGTAACGAATTCCTTACCGGTATCAAACAAATTAATGTTCATCTGAAAAACTCCAGTATTTTTCCAATATTGAAAACTTTAAAGACTAGTATGCTAATTCCGAACAAAGATAAAATCCCTTGTTTCTCACTTTCTTCAATTGTTTATAAATATGAGTGTGAGCACTGTAATAAGCAGGGCATTTTTTTACATGGTAACTGGTAGGCCTTTGGGCCCAGCAGTCCCATGAAAAGAGCCCACCAGTTTTCGATTTTTCAAGTCACTGGTGGGCCCATGCCCTTGCGTTTATTAATTGATTCAATAAAAGAAATTCACTGAAATAAAGAAAAGAATGAAATGCGAAAATCTGAATCATTAAGATATTCCAATTTCCTCTAAAAGTGCAAACGTTATCGACTTAACGACTTTGAATGCGATGTCTTGTTTCTGCTTGCATAATTGACTTCAGTTAATCATATAAGAACATGTGGAACTAAGACATTTGCGACCACTTTTAAGCCTTGCTTAATGGTTTATCAACTCCTTGAATACGAACGGACCCTCAGAACAGAACTCTGCCGCTGTCAAACGTAGATGATATCACTATTCTCCATTTTATTCGTACTTTTATTCGGCTGGAGCATTAAGTTATTTTGACTCTTAACTTCTTTTTTCTCTCTCTCTCTTTTGTATTCGGTATGACTTTGAAAGATCATGATCTGTACATGATTTCTATAATAAAATTTTTATGCATTAAAAAAAAAATTCGTACTTCATCGGAGGATAAGCTGCAGGTTGAATGGCAGAACTGTATGGTGTGGTCAGAACAGAATGAGCTCCCACTAAATATCTCCAAGTGTCGTGTGCTTGATATCATCACGAAGAAGGATCTAGTGACTCTTCCAGTGATCACCGCCGACGGTTCTCCACTACCAATTGTTCAAGAACTTAAGATCCTGGGAATCATCTTTGCATCCAATCTAAAGTGGAACTTACACATTAAGTATGCTATCAACAAGGCGTCTCGCAGAATTTTCCTGATCAGAAACTTGAAGCGTTCTGGTTGCCCAAGTGAGCTTATTTTTAGTGCTTATGTTGCTTTTCTAAGATCTGTTTTATTATATGCATATCCAGTGTTCTGTAACTTACCCATCTTTCTTCAGAATAAGCTTTTGTGTATCGAAAAGCGTGTTCTTCGTATAATTGGTTGCGATTTCCATCATGAGAATTTGTTAAGTGTTGGCGACAAGTCATGTAAGAAGTTTTTCAGACAAATCGAATGCAATAGAGACCATCCACTTCGAGAAATGTTCGAGGAGAAAAAGTGTTATAGAACTAGAAATTCAAACTCTCTCAGACCACCCGTAATGAAGACTAAACGCTTATGTGAATCTTTTGTAAAGTTTTGTACGCGCTAGAGAAATTGAAATTGATGTGTTTTTATTTTTACTTTTACTTACTGCATGTAGTTTTACTTGATTTGTGATGTGCTCACCAATTTCTCATGTGAGGCAATAAAGATGGTTCATTCATTCATTCATTCATCGCCTGCTGTGATATGTCACTCATATCATGATGTACTTGAAAGCAGGTGTTATCCCCATTAACTCTATGAAGACAACAGCAGTACCGACTGCTCACTTCTTGCGCATTACAAATCCGTGCGACCGAAAGCATGGACCATGTGTCTAGTTCACCAATGAGAGGAGTTGCTCAATGGTTAAAACTTATGTCCGTCATTCGATTCGTATTCAATATCTCCTTGAATGCTTGTAGCTGACAAATATATCACAAGATGTGCATGCATTGTCCTTCAATGGCATTCACCTGACAAACAGAATTCTATATCCTCCCACCTCCTATGTCAGTGTTTCTCAACCTTCACTAATTATCGCGGACCCCAAGTGAACTACGTGGACTAAGACTTATTTCAATAAATGCGGATCTATTATATACTAAGGCGTCTATGTAATCGGGCTGAAATACAATTTAGCATTTTTGTCTCAAATGGAGTTTCTACAGATGATGTCCTGTGTAAGGAATGGTAACGAGTCAGATGTTACTAGTAATTACGAAAAATCTAGAAAAACAAAAAAATGTAGTGTGTACAAAAACAGTATACAATACCGCAACTGAGCGAACCAATTGGAATAACGAATTCTTTAGCCAACCGTGGAAAAATCGATAAACACAGTGCGTCAGTCCAGTGGTGGATAGCTGATGCTGACTGAATCGTACGCTCGTAATTTGCAGTTGAGTAGCGCTATCATTAACACGTGTAGCTTTATCAGCGTAGCCTCATATGTAGACACATGATCTGCAGATTTTAGGGTTGGAACCGGCCGGGACTGGGCGGCGTATTCAAAACCGACCGGTCGGGGATGGGAAGGTGGCTGTTATCTCTATGCTCGTTGGTTAAAGGTTTGATCGTCAGACTTTATTTGGTCAACTTTTGCCATAAGACATTATTCAACTTCAACATGGCATACATGAAATGCATGAATGGTAGGCCATCAGGTACTGCGGATGAGCGAGAGTTACCTACATGTATTGCAATAGCATACAATGCAATTATTCGCACTTTGACATTATGTTTTGTGCGATGAGCAGTAATACTCGCAATGACTTATTTACTAGTTTAATGAGTTGTAGGCCTACTTTATAATTTATGATAATGTTAACTGCATTTTCAAAGTCAATCAAAACACACAAGTTGAAATCAGATTATCGAAATAGTGACCCAAACGGTCATTGATGTAGTAATAACATTGAAACAACAACAATAATACATGCGTATATCTGTATCTCGCCTCCACAAGAAAGCTTTAAGCGGTCAACAAATGCCGGCAACTGGTTCTAACCCTGCTGTAGATACTTTTTATGCTAATCATGTTGAAAAAATACATGTACTTCTTCGACTCTGAGACAACGTCATCCTATTAATAAACCAAATCAAAGACAGTGGAAGACGTCTCTGGGGTTAATCCCACAGCAGCTCTAGAGTCCGGTCGCTGAGTTGCTAACCTTACTTTGTAGCAGGTTAAATTAATCTAATTTAACAATTAACTTCGATGTGAGAAGCCTTGGCCCCGAACTTCTGCCTGGGCGCTTTTCTTTAGTGGGAATGTCGAAGAGTTCCATTAATGAACGTATGTAATGGCAAAAACTAAAATTCGCGGATTTAATCATCTTTGAATAATGCAGGTATTTTGAATAATTCGGATATATATTAAGAAATAGTGCTGCAACAGACTAAACAGAACATACCAGATCTGTGTGGTCTATGAGTTTCTTACATCCATAATAAAAAATATGTTTTTTTGAAGTCTAGCTTTGAAACAAACAACGTGTTTTTTGTTTCTTTTGATTCTTTTTGTTGCATAGTTTTTCATTCCAGTATTTTCCATCGTTTATTTTTAATTGAAAAGTTCATGGGCCATTCATAAAGAACGTCCGCAGCGTGGGGCGCGAGGGTTGGCAAGTGCAGACATTTTCGGGCGTTCATGAAGGGAGGGGTCAAGGAGATTGCGGACGCGTCCGCATAGGTAGTCACTCACATAGACAGAGAAAGAGAGAGAACTTTAATTATTTCAGAATATCGAATCGAGTATCGTAATTCTAGAACGTTGGACAAATTGAGGAACTGTACGTGTGCACATTGTGCAGTTTTGCTCATAAAGCTTTAACCTTTTCGTAAATCACAATAGAATTAGCTTATATATTGGATTATCAGAATAGTTTTAGCGATAATTACAATTATCAAAATAGCCTCTAAGACACTCAAAAGAAACATTGGAATTATCAAAATTAGTATACGCATGTACTGTAACATAAAAGAAGAAGTATGATAAATGAAAGCAAATGCGATTTCCGACTAGATATTTATGTGCTAATGATATAAACCATACGGGTAGAAAGGAACAGAAAATACATGAAATATAAGAACAAGCATTACGATTTTTGGCTTTATGCCCATGCGTACCCAAAAATTTGGTGCATATGATGGTAGGCCTATAATCCGTGCCATGACACAAGGATATGCGTTTAAGTGCCCTGAAATTAATGTGGGCCCACCAGTAAAAATTCACTAAAAAATGCACTGGTAATAAGTGTTACATAGCAGAAGCAAGAAGGAATTTTATTACTCGGATAAATGAATACATGAAAGGTAGACCTGCATCTGAAATTAGCATGCACGAACACTTTCCTAACGAAGCGAATTTTTGAAATATATATAGAACTAAGCTGTGGTTGACAAAGTTGGCTGAAGTTATGCATATTCGCGAGATTAATGACGAAATATTGATGAATATTGAATATTCAACTTGTGACGCAGTTAGAACTTTGGTGAATCCATGCACTACAAACTTATCGACGACCTATGAGCTGATGAAACGTAGTTCACTTTCCTTCTTTCGTATATAAGCTCCATTTTATTGTAACATCTGTTTCTCCTGTCACTGATGATGACCAATTATGCTTGAAACATGTTTGACCCTCAAAATGAATAGTTTTCATTCTATCATGAATCATCATTTTATCTGGTTTTGCACTTAATGATAACAAACGTTACACTGAAATGCCATTCCAGGGAATCCTAGTTGGTCGCTGCGCGGAGTGACCAACTAGGATTCCCTGGCCATTCCCTTCGTGCCACACCACTCATACGCCCGATTATGCGCATGTATTTTTGGTGCTAAAGTCAATTATGGAATCATCAACTATACTCGTATTCATTGGCAATCGCCAACGATAACATATGCCGGAGTCATACACAGTGAGCCACAAGCCGCAAATAGAGTTGATGATGATGATAACGAATTTTTATTAAAAATGACACATGCTAAACAGCTTCAGGGTCATTTCACAACTTTAAAAGAAATACATAAAAATGCAATCAGTTACTGGTGAACAGGCTCTTGACAGATGATTTGAATCGATGTTGAGAGTTCAGAACTGTACATTCTTGAGGCAACTCATTCCATAATCGCGTTGCACATGAGGAAAACAGTCTATTTTTAGTTGACTTAGGTCTACATCTTGGCACGATGGGATGGTGAGATGAGACAGAACGTAGATGAGATCGGTTTGGGAAGTCGCTCACAATTTCGCATTTAGGTAAGAAGGAGCCACACCATTGACACATTTGTGACGGGAGAGACTACTACTTAAACTTAAGCTGAAGTAGAAAGGTTCTACTTAAGGTTCAATGAGAGCTGGCATACAGAAAAAGCAATAAGCCATATGCCGCCTTTGATTGCGGAGGGGCAAGTTGCGAACGATGGCTCACAGCTTATGACTGATGGCTTATTCTGTGTGCCTCCAGCCGTTCACGCTCACAAACAACCATGGTAACTCACTCCTGAAGTTGAATAATAATCAGTTGTTAGTAGATAGGAAGCGATGCTGAATTAATTGACACTTTTCGAGCGCTGCAAGGGCGAACTATAATGATTCCAATCTCAGAAGCAAATAAGTGCTCGTGGTGAGAACTCAAAAAGAAGAATTTGTCAATTTATGTTTGCTATCTGACTTTTTAAACTAAATTTGATGACAATAGGCCTATCTATTTCTGACAAATAACACGTATTGGCACTTTGTTTGAATTTACTTTCTTTCCATCAAATTCTTGAAAACTTTTTGCTTTGATACTTGCTCACTTTTCACTTTTTTGCTCAATTTATGTCATTCTATAAAATTCTATAAATCTCTTATAGATTCTGGCCATTCATCTGGAAATGAGCTTGCTGGAAATAATAATAGTGATAATAAAAATATACTGCCCATTTTACCCCAATGATATTTTAGGAGTGGGGCTATATGGGCACTTTATTTCGACCAACAATATCTTTCACTTTCTGAGCGTGTTCTTCAATCATAATTAGCATCGTCTTGATTTTGCGCGTATAGCATGATTTCTTTTCAACATTTTCTAATCTATTTTTTCAATTACATATTCACAGCACTTTGATACAATGTTTAAGGGTTCGATCTCTTTCCTGTGATATTGTGTGAAATGTATCCAGCGCTATGAAATAAAATTTCTGAGAAACTTCTGTTAAAGTTTTAATTAGTATTGATTCTTAGATAATAGAAATTAGAAAATGATCCACATGACCAAAAGCTAGGGGAGTTAATTATGACTTTTCAGTCAATTCAACGAAGCAAGCCTCATGAATTTCAAATTTTCCTCGATGTATTAAAATCCAGTTTGCTATAACTAGTTCTTACAGTGAAAACATAAATAATGAAATTGTTACTGTATTTTTCTAGAATAAATTGAAATTTGACGCGAGTTATGATACACTAAGATAAGAATGAATTGAATCCTTTCACAAGAGATGTTATTTAAGATTCAAAAGTTACTCTATCAATGCTTTGTTATTTCGTTACACAAAATTAATTATTTCTCAGCAATATATCAGAACTCGCATAGTTGCTAGTCTATCTGTATTCTGTAAACATGACTGGAGCTAGACTGTTATTCGTTTTGTATATTCTGGCTTCGTATGGTAAGTTTTACGATCATTTGATAAAGAATATCCTCCTTTACACTTCTGCTCCATAAGCACTTTCTACATGTATAGAAACAATTAGGTCATTTCACGAAAATCCCTTGGATCAGTTAGCCGCTTAACTCCATGGTGTGCAAGCAGAATTGCGCATTTAATGAAAAAAAATAGAAATATGTTCCATCAAGGCAAAAAAAATTCTCACTCCAACGAGCGACTTAGCCGAATCCATCCACTTTATTCAATGATTTGCTAATCGAGCTCGTCGCGAAGATACAGAAACATATGATAGGCACTACTGCAGTTTAGTGCACCCTAAAATGCATGTGAGAACAACATGATTTAATCAACAGAATGAATGCCGTTCGTTCTTCCCTATAGTTATAAATGAGTGTCTTTGTGTCTTCGTGTGTCTTCGTCTTCGTCTTCGCACATTACACCGAGCGCGCGCTTCGGTGTAATGTGCGTACTCATCGTTTGCGGGAGAATGCGCCATTGTTTAGGGTGCACTAAACTGCAGTAGGCGCGTTTCCGTCTCTTTCATAGAGGGTGCACTAAACTGCAGTAGTGCCCATATGATAGACAATGTGTCACAAATATTCTCACAAAAAGGTTTTCAAAAAGTTCCCGGCATAGAGTATTTATTTATATAATAGGTACGAGTACAATGACGATTAAAGAAAATGTCACCATACACTGAAAATTTTGATATTGAAAGATTCAGTCTTTTGTGTAGATTTCGCTTCTGCGGTTCAAAAAAAGATAGTGAATAGACTTTTATAATACTGAATATTTATCAAATTATTCATGTATCTATATGCTAGCGATTTGGTACCTCGGACTTTAGTATATAAGTAGTATGAAACTTATTAGATATCTAAAAGAAAGAAAATGTACTTACAGGTATCCTAATAAAACGGAAATTGAGCTGATTATCAAAGAAATTCATGAACTGCATTAATAAGCGGAAGTCGTCATACAAAAGTTGAGTTTTTTCTGCTTCTTGGCTCGAATTTCAAGTTTGTTAACCTATCAAATCTAGTTAATAACTCTCTTCCACCAGGCTAAATGGATCTGTAAATGTAAGACTCCTGTCCAAATTATTAGCTAACAGACAGCATTCTACGGTAAATAAAAATCAATGTCAAAATTGAGTTATAAACGTAATAGAACTATAATCATGCAGTTAGAATTCAACTATATTCACGTGGATTAATTCAATTTTCATGGACAGTGAAACTGAGACTCATTCAGACATCTTTGAGCATGTGGTTTTATGATTCACAAAATTTATGCATCATATTTTATCGGAATAATATTGTGCATCATTGTCTTCGATTATGACATTTTGCTCCTTCAGTGGCAGGTAATTTGTGACATGATTACGCTTAAGAAAATTCACTATTCTTTCTGCTATAATGCTATCATGATCAGTCAGCTCCGTGTTAAGCCTCATTTGCACTTGGCCAGCGACTGGTGTCCTGCAAACATACACGGTGACTGGCTGACTGGCGTGTCACCGCAAAATCCACTGACGTCTACAAAAACAGTCCAGTAGCTACTTTACTGGACCGGTATTGCATAGGTTTGACCCGTCAAGAACGAGTTTTGTCCCTTCAAGATAAATAATGTCATTTCAAACTCCAGCAGTCGAAAAGAATAGGCCCTATGCGTCATTGCTGTTTCAAACGCATTTGTGCCGGTATGAATGCGTTCACTGCTGCTCATCGATTTATTTGAGACAAAAAAGGTGAATTTATTCTATTCTATCTACCAAATCAACTGCAGCATCATCGTTTTAAATGCAAAATGAAATAGCAAAGCAATAAAGACGCAGCTTTTTCATTATTCCTTTAACCTGTTGAGCCCAAGTTATTCAAATTGCTTATGAATTTGGACTGACTAATACGTGCACATCAAAAACCTGTATCATTCTTCTTTTCTCCAAATGACTTCGAATGACTGCACGACTGCACGTGCTTCGAATGTGCTGTATATATTCAATCTGTCAAATGTGGAAATGAGATCGGATGCTTAACTGACTGGCTGTGGTTGGATTTGAAGCAATAGGGCCTACAGAATGGGCACAGCAAGTATTTGTCAGTTACGCTGAGAAGATACGTTGATTGAGCTGAGAAGATGCTGAACGAATGACGGATGTGCATCCTCGGGGCTATTAACATATTATATCGTTGGACAAAGCTGATTTACTAATTAATATTTTTATCTGTAAATCGATGTATAATAAGAATTTTCTGCTCTTCTGTGTCTCTATAAACTTGCAATACAGTTGGATGTTAGTTGCTATATTCGATGATAGCTGATCGTTATCAGGAACATAGACATTTTAGTATTGTCCACGATACTTGTTCAAGCCCTTGTTAGTTGCTTTGGTTGTTGTACGCTTGTTGGTTGCTGCACTAACTACCTAAGTAAAGCTAAGCTTTTCGATTAAATCCAATCACAAAAATTGAAAATTGCATTAATTTGTTTAACTGATGATTTTGCTCAAATGGCAAGAAGCTTATGAGAAATTTATTTTGAACTCATCAAAGTTCTTGCTAGCTTAGGCAGGTGCATTATGATTACTGTAGATCTATTATTATAATTTTCACATTTTATATCCTTCTATTCTTCAAAGAAAACGTTCACCTATAACCTGGTCGTCAATATATGATCAAGGACAAAGCAAGATGAGGTTCACTTAAAAAAATCCTGCAGTTGTCTATGCTCTTTAGACGACAGATTTTTCTGTCTAAACGGCAATCTTTCTATATTTCAGTCAAAGAAGGAGTCTTGTTGTATGGTGTTGCAATTTAGAGTAAAATCAGGATTTCCTTTTCTAATTTTCTATAAAGCAACTGCTAACTAGTGAACTTGTAAGCACATAAGAGTGCTACAGGTACCCATAAATGTGGTTACTATGCATAAACACTACTAAGAGAGAGAGAGAGAGATTTATCAGAAAAACCAAGCTTTGGTTAATAGTTTGTCACCGATGAAAATCGATGGATTCGATATACCTGAAGTTCGCAACAATTCGATCCACCTACCTTTTGGAGAAAAAGAAAATTGCCAAATCGATGCGATCACTGGCTTCACTCTTTCCAGGAGATAATCAAGCTGCTCAGGAGTAAGACTCAAAGATTATGAAATGAGGTTTTGTCCTCCGAATCCAATTCCTCCAGCAAAGTATCTGATGCTTTTCTCTCCGTAAAATCCATTTTGGTGTCCAACACTTTCTCTTCCTATTTCTCTTTAATTTTGCTAAATCAGCCACACGGGCAGTTGCGAGGACCACTTCATTCGATGACATTTTCAAAATGAATGGAAGTGTACTACCTACTGTCCTCTTTGTCGCAAGTTGTAATGTAAACGCAACAAGGCAGTCACCGGACCGATCAATCAAGTCCGCTATGATCGGCAACTATTATTTATATTCTGATTTATTTTTAAAATAATATCATTTTACGAATTTTACAAAATGGCATAAAATGATATCATTTTATTTTTCATGATGAAAATATACCATTTTTTTGTGAAATATACGTAGTCCTACACCGTAAATGGATCTTGTCATCAGAATTTTTCGATTTACACTGCTACCAGGCTACTTTTGCTGCTCTTAGCAATGAAATTGAAATTAGATTGCATGCGCATCGATAGATTCTAAATAATGGAAGATCGAAGAAAGCAGTTTAGTCATACAAAGCTTCTTGTAAATCAAAAGTTAGGTATGGCCTCTGGCCTATACATCAGACATCGCAAGTTTTGATTTAATTTTGGTACACTCGAATTATAAATACGCCTACAATGCAGTTGGTTAGGCCAACAGTATCTAAAGTATGGGAAAAGGCTAAAAATATTTAGATTACAGTCGAGACTTCAAAAGCATCAAGACATTTATTAATGAGTTGTTTGACAATTTGTGTGATAGACAAACTGACAGACAATAGCCTGCTGCTTTTCGCTACTTGAATCAACCAGTGCGGAAGGACATGGGTAGAACAAACGAAAGAGACTAAATTTGCTTCAATACAAGATGCGAAGAATCTATGATTAGAAAGTATAATGGAACAAAAATTTTTGATGACATCATTTTATATCATTTTTCAAAAATAAAATGATATCATTTTTCTTCAGAATAAAATGATATCATTTTATCTTTGCCGATCTTTGCAAGTCAATGATGCGCGCACGCTGTAATATGAGGGCGAAGAATTTTACTGGACTCCAGTCACTGACCTAATGTAAACTAGGCTTAAATTTCTGCAAAGCTGTAAAAATGTGCACCTTTTACATGTGGCACTGGGTCTCAATTGGAGTTCATTTAATAAAATCGAAACTACATGCGTTTTGGGATCTAATTAATACTGAGTTGCTACTCTACCTTATATACTCACTCTAGGTTCCGGCTTTCATGGTTTCAAGTAAATTGAGCATCAGCATCCACCAAGTATTTCTCTTCCTAACCAAAGTGCCATCACACGGCACGTGATAACTTATGGAAGTGACGTCAGTACCAAAGACAATTTTACCATGTTATTTAGATCACGTCATTTTAACATTTCATATTGTCTGGAAACTCGGGCTATTAAAAAAGAGTTGCTTCAGACGGAATTTGTAACAGATTTATTGGTACCATGGTGAGAGAAATGTGAGATGCTGTCCATCGTTTTCGTATTATCAAATTTTAGCTTGTCATTCCAGTGATGCACCAGTCGGAGAGCGGGCGAAAAGCTTCGTGCATAATTCACACCAAATAAATTGTGAAGATTAATTGGTGTCTTAGGTTTTCATACAAATTAAGTAAGGGGTCAAACATTTTCAAAATAATTGATCAATTGAGAAAATGTGTTTTCAAACTAAAAAATTTGACAGCTGTTCAATGTACATTAGCTCCTTCATTTCTTAATGTTTTTCATTTTTTGATATATATTATAGCAGAATTCGTTATAGACAATTTTTGTGAAGGTTTTCTTTCCAACAGGTATATGAATAACTTTTCCTTGTGGGATCCTTCGTCTCCGACAACTAACTGATACTAATTTGACTTGAATTTTCCACAATATCTGTACTTCAATTTACAAGTCTTGGTTATTAGCATTCTTCTTTTTCTCTTTGCCTCTCATGCGGCGACATCAATTATGAATCCTATCTTCTCTTTTTTGCCAACAACTGCGATATCTGGCCTCCTTGCTGGGATTCTGTCATTCGTTCCTATCTAGAAGTCTCATAATATCTTCATTAGTTTTCTGTTTCAATCAACTAGCTCATAGTGGAATGCGTTCCATGGCTCTGTCGATGCTTTGATGTCATGTTGTAGACATGTATTGATGTGCGTGTCTGGAAACTTAATTGTGAAGTTTTAGATATTCGTTTCCCGCCAACTTAGAGCATCATGAGTTTGAGTAGATGGGACACTCTCATCTGAAGACATACAAATTGTTCACTTATCGTCGTTGTTACATTTCAGCATGTGAGTTGAATGTCATGTCTCACTCTTGATTGCGTGGTCCTGTGCTGCAATTAGTAACACCTCGGATGCAATTTAAAAAATGACCGACTTAGCCGCACCAAGCCTTCCTTGATGTTATCGCTTTCATCTTCTACGAGCATTGCCTGTCCGCGCATTTTTGGTGCCGATTTTCTAAAGAGTGTGATTAGATATTGAGTCTGGGTGCATTTGTCCTGGCGTTCCGAAGGTCTCTTTCGGAATAGACGCATGTCCTGGCTTTGCAGTATCTCAGCATTAAAATAAAGCATGATTTTTTCAATTCTGTTGAATTAAAAATTATTACTACTGCATATTTGATGATCTGTCTGTAAGGACATTAATCGGGAAAATACAATACATTTTGCTGAGGGTTCATGAAATCGAAAGCACAATTGTACCATCAGTCGAGAGAAATAGACAATATATAATTAGAAAAATACGTTTAATCTTAAGTGTTCGCCAGAACCATTTGTTCACTTGTATATGTCACTTGTACAGTTTGTTGTTGTGAGTGCCATGTATTTTGTGGTTCTATACCCTTTACACCTTTAGTGGTAAAGAAGTCATCAATAGATGGGCTTATCATCAATATCGAGTAGTGTGAAAACCTTCTGAAATAGATTGCTGTAACATATTTCTTTGAGGCATCTACCGTAGTCAGTGTAGGTACAGTGCATCTTCGATTATCCGGATGGTCAAAACCCAATAGGTCAGTCAAAGTTCCGGATAAGCGAATTTTTAAATGCCATGTTAGCAAAAGCGTGTGGGTTTAGGTCAAAGACATTTGGTTATATACCAAGACCCCTGTAGAATATGATCTATATACGTGTATATCCATATAATCTGTATGTATATATCCATCCTGCATATCTACCTAGAATGTAATACTTGATATATTTGATTCCGATTCTTCGACTGTTTAATGAAATTATGAGCATCAATTGTACATGTTTGCTATATATTCACTGTCGTTCCTATTAAAGCACATAAATGCACGTACACAAACAATAACCGTGAACTGAGGCCATGAATTGAAAGGGATTTATCAGAGCTGTATCCCAGCTTTGACTAGCATGCATAACCTACTTAAGAATGCTCCAATCATTTAGCTGCTTGCCTATTATTTGACTGTGGCGAGAACCGCACATTGAGCAAAAATATCGTGTATGTGTTACCTAAAGAGGAGACCAATGCTAAAATGAACATTCGATTTCATGTATGTACATGTACATGTTTTGATGAAATCAGGCAGAATCGAACGGATTCTGAAATTGCGTCCGGATTATCGAAGATGCACTGTACCTCATTTAAATTCATCAATGCATGTATTTCATTTAAATTCGATCAATTTATATATCTGCAATATCCTACATGCTACATCCACCAACCTACATATTGTATGTCATAGTATTGAAGTCACACCAGAATCAGAATGTTAGACTTTTGGATAATCAAGAATTTAAGGTTCGATCAGCGATTAGCGATCCTGAATAACTATACTATTATCATATTCTCCTGCAAAAAAATCCAAGTTACTTTCATTTTCTGAAATGATTTTCGAAATAAGCATTATGATTCATTCTTATATATAAATTACATTATTATTTAATTTCGATGAATCGTAGATATAAATAAAAAGAAAAGCCACATTTGATTTTAAGTTTAATTGGCGCAACATGTTTCGGCCAGCTCTCCTTCAGGTGCAACACTGGACTGAGGTTACAACGATACAGTTTGACACTAGTGAACACATTTAGACAGAAATCGATGCATGCGGCGTGACAGATGAAACACAGAAGCAAGCAAGCAAGAACACAAGTTGTAAAAGACTGATGTCATGATTAATACTAAATGGCAGAGGACAATAGCGGCTATTGATCGGACGTTGAAATGGAAAGTCATAGTACTGCATTACAAGAAAGTCAAAATCAAAAGATAAAGTCGATCTTTTCGTGAATCGTAGATATACTAATACTATTTCATGGGATCGAAAAGTCAGTCGTCCTTTTCGCATTTGGTGCTAAAAATACCTGAAAAAATAAACATGAAAAAGCACCATAAGTTGATACAAAAGTAAATAGCACAATTCTTCTCTAAAAATAAAGGCTTTTGATATGAAAATAATCGTAAGCAAAATAATCGTGTTCAAATCAAGATGGTTGAAGCATGCTGCATAGCACAGATCATCTAAAATCTCAATAGACTTCAAGAATTAATAAGAATCTTCCATTCTTTTTAATTGTAACAAGTCGAATTTATGTTATCCATTATGTTGTCAAGTTGACGAACCGCTTCGGGAATCCAGTGTAAATTCAATTTCATTTTGCTGTATGGAAGAATCTTGCAACTCAAGTGGTAGCGATTGTTGCATTTTTCTTGATCAAAAGCCGCGTCTTGCCAACCATAAGAACTCTTGCCAAGAACTCTTGCTTCTGCTGCTGCTGCTGCTGCTCGGCATCACTCGAAAGGCGAGATGCCCCACAAGATGGGACAAGGCCCACCTTCTTGGAGTGTTGGATCATGCTTAGTTGACGATCGAGCCGAACACCTAGCAGATCCATGCTTGTCTTCCACTGAAGAGGCTGACCCATGAAGGAAGGGGCCCCAAAGTCACCCGCAAACCAGTGTGGTCGCCTTGAGAAAAAGGCCAGCTGGATCATCTCGCAGGAGAATTTCATCCTCCATTGGTGACACCAATGGAGGAGAGACTGGAGGGACCCCTCCAGCTGATCCCAACATGCGGCTGGCAACCGCTGTGAGGCCCAAAGGGCCACGTCATCTGCGTAAGCAGTTGCTCCCTCCATGTCGCCTCTAGGAAGAGGCATTTCTCTAGTATATAAAATATACAACAAAAGTGAGAGCAGTGAGCCTTGCGGCACCCCGGCACAAACAGAAAACTGAGAAGATACAAGGCCATCTTCAAGGATGGCAGCTGTTCTGCCTCTCAGGAAGGCAGAGATCCAATTTGCTGTAAGAGTTGGGAGCACCGCCATGCACTGACGGATGAGGCTGCATGCCACACACAATCATAGGCTTTGGTCATGTCCAGAGCAACCACAGCCGTAGCTAGGCCTCCATTCATGGCTTGCAGGGCTCTCCGTGCAAGAAGGACAACTTGCTCCATTGCTCCGCGTTTACGCCGAAAGGCGGACTGCTCGGTCGGCAACAAATTACATTCATCACAATGTCGAAGCAAACGCCTCGCAAAAATGCGCTCCAAGACTTTGCCTAAGCAAGAGGTCAGGGAAATAGGGCGAAAGTCGACAGGCCTGGTGAGGGTCTTCCCTGGTTTCGGCAACATCCGCACATACGAAAATTTCCAAGATGCGGGGAAGTATCCTACTTCCAGAGAAAGCGAGAAAAGCTTAGCCAACACAAGTGCAAGGCGTGTGGGCGAATTCTTGAGAATATCAGTAGATATTCCATCTGGCCCAGGTGCCCTTCCGACGTGGAGGCGACTCAGTTCTCTCTCAACCTCCCAGGCCGTCACCACACTAGTCGGGGCACTCTCTACCTCGCCAGAATAATTTCTCTCGTCTTCTACAAAAGCAATCGTTTCTTGATAAAACTCCTCGTCAAACTCATCGCTTTGTAGACCACTCAAGGCCAGCTCAATATGGCTACTCAGCATGTCAGCTCTCTCCTTAGCTGTGACGGCAAATGCACCGCCAAGGCTGAAAGGAGGAAGGGCTGGAGGCACTGCGCGGAACAATTGCTTCACGGCTGGCCAAATATTACTGTTTCCAAAACCACTAGAAAAACTTTTGGCCTTTTACTCAGAAAGTTCCTGATGAAACAGAGGAATTCCTTCGCGAATGGCACTGCGGAGATCATTCAAGTTACGACGAATCGATCCGTCCAGCGGATTGCGATTCAGAGCTCTACGAACTCGTCTGCGCTCCAAAACAAGGCTTTTAAGCCACCAAGGAGGTTTGACACGGAGGTTTGCCTACACGTTTGAGCACGAGGCTCAGATCTAGCGAGACAGACATCTGCGCTCTGACATATGGCCTGTTCAACCTCCAGAGCTAAAAGCTCGACCTCATCAGGCGACCTCGAGTCACTCGCAGGCATCCTAATATTGGCCAACTTTTCGTTTAGGACGGCTCTGAACGGCTCCCAGTTCTCCTGTCTACTTATCCTCCACCGAACCGGCAGTGGAAGAGGACTCATGCTGCTACTACTGGACATAGAGGACAAAACAAGGGGCATATGGTCAGATCCGATATCTCGACCAAAGCTGCAGCCAAACTTGTAGGCAGTGGACGGAGTATCAAGAGCCCAGTCAATACAGTCTGAGAACTGATATGCACAGTGGTGGAACGACAGTGGTAGCCACATCAGGGTTGTTAAGACAACGCCACCTCTGTCCTCTGCCTGATCTACTGATATTAGTGGTTACAACATATGCTGTTATTACAACATAAGACAAACATATGCTGTTACAATCAATTTAAGTGAAACTGCTGGTTTGACTTATTCATTAAATTTATTAGATTTATCTGTAAAGCATATCCTCCTCTCATTCTCATTCCAGCCATAAATGTTACATGTTCCTTACACGTCAAATTGTATTGAAAGATATTCTTCCCTTATTGTTTATACAAATATTTCTTTTGCAAATAAACATCTGATATTCTGATATTCTGATGTATTCTACTGATAGGAGTTTGTAATGGAGGAGTAACCCAAGGTTTAGATAACAATGGGGTAACCCAAAACGCTGGCCTCACGGCAGGAGAAAGGAAGACTCTCCTAGACGAACATAATCGACTCCGCTCTCTGCAAGCTAGAGGCAAAATTCCTGGACAGCCTGCAGCTGCTGATATGGTTCGCATGGTGAGTTGAGCATTAGTGGCCTAGTTGACTTCTTTTCGAATTACAAATTTTGCCAAATAAATTCATTGTTGATAGAACCTGAGATGATGAAACATAATGGCTCTTCAATTTGGTAGGACTCCGGC
Source organism: Prostheceraeus crozeri (assembly GCA_907163375.1). NCBI lineage: Eukaryota > Metazoa > Platyhelminthes > Polycladida > Euryleptidae > Prostheceraeus > Prostheceraeus crozeri. Next base: position 38,070 of record CAJQUW010003609.1, read on the forward strand.
ATTTTATAGGTCTGGCAGACGTGAGTAGAAAAATAGGAAATTATGTACCTGGCCTCCTTATACGCGTTGAGCGTTAATATAATTGACATTAAATTTAATAGGTGAAAATATGTTTGTCTTTACGATGAATAAGAGTCACTGAGATAGCGTATGTGTACAATGTACCCAAAATACAGGCGTAGGTAGGTTAGACTTTATTGTGTGTACCAAGTACAGACGATTCCATGCGCCAAAAACATTATTCCACATGTTGCCGAAAGTCTGAAATCACAATGCTTTGTATCTTGCTTTTGACATGGCAAGCTTTGAATGTCTTCTGTAAGTAGACTTTTATGCTTCGTTTGGAAAGTTTTGATATGCTATCATTATCTGCACTATCTACAAAAAGTCAGTGAAATGAATAATGCAATAACAGCATACTCATAGTACTCGCGACAGCTAGCATTGATGAGATTATGTCACAACTTATAAACATTTAGGATTTTTTTTTTCTATCTTTACATCGTTTTATCACCAAATGTAACTAAGGGTACCGGTGTATTCAACTCAGATTTAATTTACTGTGAATCTGCGTTTAGTGCACGGTCAGAAAAAATTCATTGTTCATCTTACAACGGATGCATGGACGCGGGAGCAGGGGGGGGGCAAGGGGGCCAGCTCCCCCTCCAAAAATATTTTCATGGGGCAAAGTATGGTGAAAAATGTTTTTACATAGATTATTATCTTTTGATCAAGCAATATTTCGGCAATGTATTTCTACACTGAATAAGTACAAAAGTCTGAGGACGCAACGACCTCTGTCGCGCTACATCATTTCTGTTAACAGCGGCTTAAGTAACTGATTTAGAGTTTATCAACATAAGATGGAAAACCAAGGAATGTAGCGACCTCTGCCAAAGGTTTGTTTATGCTAAAGCAGCTCAGATGTCGATCATCAGCTACGATATTGCTTATTCTTCATGATACCCTTGCAAAATTGGATCCTGTCAGTCGACAATTAAACTGCGAAGCCGAAAAATTGCTACAGTTGGTATTGTGCTTGCCAATATCCATAGCTCATGTTGAACGATCCTTTTCGTCATTACGTCGCCTGAAGACGTGGATACGCTATCGGATGACCCAACAACGCCTTACACATATCGCTCTGCTTCATATCAATCAAGACATTCTCTACTCCCTTGACATTCAAGAGATTATGAAGCAATTCATTTTGAAAACTCGAGAGAGGCAATCTACTTTTGACGTTGTTGACTTATAGAAACTTTGTCAGGAATTTACTTGGTTTTCTATGCAAAATCTTTTATTGAGAGTGGTATAATAACATAATATTACTTTTCAATAATATTCAAGACTTTCAGGAATTCAAAGAAAAGGTGGAATTTAAATGGAGTTTAAGTATGAGGTAAACTTTGTGTTTGCACACACTTGAATCTTCCAATTTCATATTAAACTGATAAACTCTAATATTTTCTACGGATAATAAAATTTTGAATTAGTTTAATGAGCGTCGTAGTAGGGTATTGTACCGCGGTTTTGTATTATTAAATTCATAAAAGTGCAATTCTGACGGTTTTATAAACCTATAAAGAAGATATCATTCTGATTCCATGCGTCATTTCATTTTAGTGCTACGGCATTCTCTCTCAGGAGCATTGATGGAATGTAATAAACACTTCTTAATGATGTCTTAATTTTTCAAGACAATAAAATTGATGTCAAATACAATTTTCAAATAGGGAGAAATCATTACTCGCTATTTATTTTATCATTAAGTTATTACTTATTACACAGTTCTGATGTGTTTATGGTCTTTCTCTGTATGGATGGAATATGGTGAACTTTCTGACTAGAATGTTGTAAAACTTTCTTCTCATAAACTTAAAATCAGTGTTTCTTATGTACTCAAATTATCGTATGCAATAAAGAGCCTTGTATTTGATTTTTCCAATATGAGGATCCGAACTTGCTGATCAAGCAATTGAACTAAGGCACTTGCTTTAGTCCGGAATCCTCTCCCACCACCACCGGCACTCGCTATCAACGGATTAAGTCACCATCGCTGATAAAGATCCTGTTGGCTACAGGGACGGAACAATATGAAACATAACCAGCAGCTTATGATTTTTTTCAAGGGAGATTTACCAAACGAGTTGGAACTCATAAAAATGAATTACCTCCCGTTCGCTGCAGTCAAGCTGATAAAGACATAGTCTTTAATTGTTCAACCGCTCCTGCCTCTGATATTTGATTGAAAGACAAAGTGTGCGAAGTTTACTTTTTAAGCTAATTGCTTGGTTCTTCATTAAACCTAGCTTTTCGAGATTATTAGACTTAATCGATGGATTAGAGTCCTTTTTTTGGACGATGGGCACTTGAGTTGCCAATTTTTCAGAAATACTTGAAATATATACGTGCATATCCCGGTAATTTAACTAACAAAATGCTTTTCGATGATACTAAACTATGGTCGACATGGTGTCAAGTGCAAAGCGCATCCATGGATAGCAAGTCCTATTTGGATATCAAGGCATGGTGCATGCCAACTCAAAAAGGCCTACACACGAAAAAAGCTTCAATCGAATATTCTATCGCGATAAAGAAGGGAAGTACAGAATAAAAAGCAGATAACTGATAACAAACAAGCAATGGCCGGTTGTCATTTACTGTTGGAATGGCTGTGCACACCTGACTTCCAATCGTCACGGTCGACACCCAGCAGGAACAGCCAAAGCTTTGATTAACAGTAGGCCTGGCGAAATCTAACAAAATTTTTCGAATCACATACCGTTAAACCGTTCACAGTTCTTAAAGCAACAATAAGCCAATGTGTTATGAGTTAGTACGCCTATTGTGTTGTTTATATATGCTTTTGCCACAAGAAATTCATAAATCTATGTATAAAATCGTAAAGATCTTCAATATATTGATTGGTTTCCAATCTTTTACAGTGCATCGACAGTTTTTCAATATATTCACAAGTCTAATTTGTCCAGATTTGATATTAGCATGCATTTATCTGTCAGCAGTGCATGTATTATGCAGAAGTTCATTAATTTATTAAGTCCTTCCGTAGCACGCTAATACACGCAAATATTATGCCAATGAAAATTTATCCACCCTTGTGCCCACCGTCCTTAAAAAAGGACGATACTTAAAATAGTACTTAATGATAAAGAGGCTCTTAGATCTGTGATATTTGAACTATTAGATGCATAGCGACCTATGTCACGCAACATCATACCGAAATTTTGAGATGGATTGAGAAATGTGAGCTCATCATGTTCCGAGATGTAATGATATTCATAAGATTTCTTAAATTTCCGATTTTTTCAATCAATTACTTGCATTTTCAGGAATGGAGCGATTCATCAGCTGAACATGCTCAAACTTGGGCTAATAAGTGTAAAGGATCCATGCACGGCAACCATGCCCCTTATGGTGAAGGTCAAGACTATGCCGGCAATGGTGCCAGAAACAGACTCATTGTTGAGTAAGTCTGACGCTTTTCAAATTTGTTCCTTTATGCGGATGACATTTTTAAAATGAAGACAAAGCCACAACATTTCCTGTACTCTGGTTTCAGTCTAGAAATAGAATAAAGTGAAACATTGAATGTTTAATATTATACCAGAGTATAAATGAGACATTGTCATGCCTTCAAATAATTGGCCATCATCAAATTTACAAGAAATCAACTATTTAAATTTATGTAAATCACAGAATGATGAATATACATAGTCACTTGCCACATGAGCAAAAGAAAATCTGTGCAATGTTGAAATTGGAACAAAGTCACATGCTTTTGTGAATAAATTTGGACGATGAGAGATTCCTTTTCCTATCACTACCACATCAATCGCGATCAAAAAAGAAGTTCTTTCACATCAACAGTAAGCGATGAATCTCCGCAAACTTGCAGCTTGCAGAAACTTGCTACTTTGAAAATTGATAATGTAAATAAGTCCTAATGCAATGAAAATGTAAAATGTAATTCTTTCTATCAATTTTCATGCTCTTGAGGTGTACGATACTTCAGCAGAAAATGAAATGTAGAGAAAAATAGGGATGATAGGTCAGAAGACGCATTCATTTAAGTCGAAATGAGGCACATATCGCTAAATACAGCGATACTGGCCATCGTTGCGACTGAAAATCTCAAAACATACAAGCTGCAACGTTATTCTTAGTAGTTCTACTCCAGTGCGATGTATGATGAAAAAGTGATTTAAGCAAGCAACTAAAATGCGACTAGATAAGCAAGAAATACCTTAATTAGCTTACTATGGCAATGAGTACTATGGAGAGGGGGATAAATCGGTCACCCCTCCGAGATGTGGATGCTCTTAAAAATCCGGCATGGAAAGGGATAAAATATCATTATTGTGAGATGTAGGAAATTCTGACGTTTGAGTATTCATCAAAAATTGATAATTTACCTACCATTCGGCAACAAATCTATAGTGCTACTGAAACACGTCGATAATTTTGTCAACGACCATTTGATAACATTTAGGCGCTATAATTGATTGATTCCTGTCAAAAAAATTTTAATTTGTGCTTGATGTGCCCGAAAAAGGAGTGATGAGAAATCAATGATTATCTTTACGAACAATTCTGTCTCACCATAGGAAACAAGTGTCCCAATTATTGAAGTTACGCGGTAGGTACCTTGTAAATAGACATTTGTATTTCTCGATGTCTGAATGAATATAGTAACTACATTCATGAGCATATCGATAATGAATCTTTTATACAATGCTATTTCGTACAGGTCACTCTAATTCAGGTGTAAACATTGGAATGAATTTATATCGCACATTTTAAAATTATAGACTTGTGATATGTTGCTTATGATCTATTTTGAATGAAATTAATTGTGAAAGAGCATCTTTTGCAAATTTAGTTCATCATATTCTTTATCATTGCAGTGCATTCAAAGGTTGGTTTGATGACGAATACCCACAATACACCTATGGCAGCCCACCAGGTGCAGCCGGTCATTACACTCAAGTAAGCATTAAGTTATTAGAAAATTCCAGTTTATAATTACACGATTGGAATATTGTTTCAGATCGTTACTGCATTCAGTACAAAGATCGGATGTGGAGCTAATAAATGTCCGGGTGAAACATTTGGTCGACTTATCTGCAACTTTTTCATCGGGTAAATATAAATTTAATCAGTGCCGGCCCTATCTGCCGTCCAAAGCCAGTCGGTCGAGAGCCTGTAAATTTCATTATCTTGAGGCCTAATTGTTGATTATAGTATTTGTCCATTATAAAATTCAGCGTCCATAAAGTATATTATTATTATACTTGGAAAAGTATGTGGTGCTCTCGATTGAAGACAGTCTATTACCACGAGTATATGGAAAAAATCAGTATGACTTCAGACCCTCATGCTGGTTGGTATTTGATCATCTACGCTTACTTACATGAGTTTGTGACTAGCCAACTTGAGATCAATAACATCAAGAGAGTCATGGCCATATCGTTTGACATGAAGAAGGCATTTGACAAATTGAGTCACGAAGCGCTGTTCCTAACTCTTTCAAATTCGAATATTCCAAGCGCCTGCATCAGGTGGATGAGAGATTATTTTGAAGATCGCAAGCAGCAAGTTGTCCTGAAAAGGAAATATTTTAGCTCCATCTCAAACGTTACATCTGGAGTCCCCCAAGGATCAGTTATCGGTCCTTATCTCTTCGCTGCGCATGTGGACACTATTTCGTCATTTCACACCAAAGCCCTAGTCTTAAAATATGCTGACGATGTTATGATTCTTTGCCCAGTTAATCATTCGGATGATTGCAACAACATACTTCAAACCGAAATAAGCAATATGAATTCTTGGTGCTCTCTCAGTGGCTTGGAACTCAACATTGATGAAACCAAAGTCATTGCTTTTGGAAAAGAATCACCACCATTCATATTACCAAACAAAGAGCAATCAATCAAATTTCTTGGAATCACCTTCCAGCAGAACTTGAAATGGGATTTCCACGTTAATGGAACCTGTAAGATGGCTAGCAGTCCACTATTCATTATCCGTCAGTTAAGAATCATTCTCCCCAAAAGTGAGCTTATCCAGATATACCAAGTCTGCGTTCGAAGCATCATGGAGTACAACAACGAAGTTTTGTAACGCTTAACGAGAAGAACAATGACAAGTACGAAAGGATTAATAGAAAAGCACACAAATTGATTTGCGGGCACCAGTGTAACTGCGAGAATTTCCTACTCTAAAAAGTAGACGCGAAAAGAGAGCAATGAAAACTTTCATGAGTATCAAACAGATTGGTAATTTCATTCATGACATATTCCCAGTGACTCTTACTCATTCTCAACATCTAAAGCAATGTAGTGTAAGTTCTCAACGGCGAGCTGGCTCTTTTGTTCCTTTCCTCACTAAATGGTCTAACGATTCCTTGTAAAGAGAAATTTCTTGCTTTTATATTTCTTTCTGATTATCTGTGAAGTATTTATCCTCAGCTTATGCATTCTCACACTGGTTGTAATGTTTGATTCTCAATATCTTGAATAAACGGTTTACTTACTTACTTAACTGATTCTTCTTTTCGTGTGCGCGAATCTGTACAAACAAACAAATAGAATCAGTTAAAACAGCAATATGTCTGGCATCGATATATTCTGGGTCTCGCTGCATCTCATGGAGAATCACGGCAGAATGAAAATTACATTTACAACACAAATGCACGAGTACATATCATGTGTCGCTGAAGAGCGGACGGAATGGACACGTGACACGCAGTGGCGTCGTGCCATTGAGGCCAGAGCAGGCTCTGGCCTGCTCAAGATTTTGAACACAAGAAATTGCCTTCCTATTTTTTCTGTCTACACTTTTCCCAAAGTTGGCCTACCAGCTAACCCAACTGACGACGGCAGAAGCGGTAGGACTAACTCTCTGTTCAATACATTTCTATCCGCACACCGTCGTCGGATGAAGTGTCATACAATAAACTGCTGCTCTCATTGATAACTGCGCCTAGCCACGGTGCTTTGCCTAGCCGACTCACAGCGACTGCTTTGAATGAAATCACGTGATTTCTGGCAACTGCACAGCGTCACCATCACCATGAAAACTCGCTTCGGGATTAGCTTGAAGCTATTTTCCCCACAATGTGAGGCGGTTAGACGGACAAGGTCATCTGACTGCACGCAGCCGCATGAAGTCACAAAAGTCGATCTGCTCTTCAATGCGGTCTCATTTCGAGTCTCTGAGTCAGAGACTCTGACTGTACGGCTGCCACTTGTTTGTAACATCATTGCTGAAGACTTGCTGTCTACGTCGGTCGTCCATGTGCAAGTTACATGTCCTCCTCCTAGCAACTTGAACGAAACATATCAATATACATTTTAACCGAGCTCATTCCACAAAATTTAAGACCGACTTTTGTTTATACACTTTATGCATTGATCTCAGAACCGTGAGCAAGCTTATAAAGTTGAGAGCTTTCTTCCATCAATCTCCGCCGTCCTTTTTCATCGAAACACCAAAATTCATTTCTCCGAGTTCGAGCATATATGTCGGGCATAGAGGAACATGCAACTACAAGAACGTTACAATGAAAATCATCATCCAAGATATCTAAAACATTCTTGCACGAGTCACGACGAATAACATCGCTTCTATGAAATTTGCTGACAAGTGTAAAACGCATCCTGTGAATTTTGTGACCTTGACTCTAATTTTCGTCGACATTATGCTGCAACTGCAATTGGATTGAATGCACAGCTAAGGTATGTCACGAAATTTTAGACACTTCATCGTTTCTACACTTGTATGCAGGCCTATATGTTTGGATACAAGCCGATCATGAAGACAACATCTAATTTATAATTTCAACAATGTTCTTTCATGAAGTAAATGCAGAAGCAAAGTCTTTGTCTCTTTTGTATTTCTACACATGTACATACGTGCGCTGTACATTGCACATGCAAGGGAATGGAAGGGATTAGGCCTACTTAACATATTGAAGAGGAATGTAGCTGAGGTATCGAAAAGTGATTTTCTAGAAATTATTTTCGTAAATGCTAACACCTGTCCTCGCAAAAGTTTTCTTGAATCTACACACTTATGATTTTTTGCATATTGTAGCTGAGGTATCGAAAAGTGATTTTTTAGAAATTATTTTCATAAATGCTAATACCTGTCCTCGCAAAATTTTTCTTGAATCTGCATGTACACTTATGATTTTTTGCATATTGTAGCTGTATAATGCGCAATGTCTTTCTTTGATAGCTCTTTTTTGGATGGATGATGGATGGTTTTGTGATACGACAAGCTAGATCGGCTACGTGTAAATCCACCGCCGTTGGCGAGGATGGAGATGTTGCGACTTCATCGAACAGTATAGAAACGGAGACGAATACCTCTGCCATTGAAGAAACGGATCATTTTATGATACCCAGTCATCCTTTGGAGCGGGATGAATATATCAGGTAGGCTACATATATTTATGAATAAAATCCTATTTTTGACACTAAGGTTTATTCTTTACACATTGCAGACGTGGTCCTATCCGTCCAGAACTGCAGAATTATCCCAAAACGAATATTAACAATTGGCAGAGATCTTTCCAATCAAAATGGTTTGCTGAACGAACATGGTTGGAGTATAACTGTCAGAAGGATGCAGCATTTTGCATCCCTTGTCGAGTATTTGGACAGCCAAATTCTGAGCTATCATTTTCCGTTGATGGCTACCGTGATTGGAAAATGGCTCTTTCAAGGAACAGAGGATTTGATAGACATACCAGTAGTAGCCAACACTGTTTCAGCATGGAAAAATGGAATCAATGGAATTCCAGCACACCAGTAGATGTTCAACTAAATGAGCAACAGCGAATTTATATTGAGCAAGCAAAGAAGGACAGAGAGAGTCGAAAGAACATTCTCCCCATCTTATTCGATGCGACAAATACAATTTCTCGACTAAGATTGCCTTTCAGAGGTCACGACGAAAGTCCAACCTCATCAAACCGGGGAGTATTTTTGGAAATTGTAAACTTGATTGGGAGGTGGAATGAACAACTGAAAGCACATCTGGAAAAATCAGAGCGAAATCCCAAAGCATGGCCTAGTTATACATCATCAACCTCTCAGAATGAGATGATCCATAGTAGTGCTCAACTTCTTCGCGAAGATATAGTCAAGGAAATAAAGGATGCTGTGTACTTCGCCATATGCCTTGACACTACTCCTGATGCAAGCAAGAAAGACCAGCTCTCAATGATTATTCGATTTGTGAAAGAAGAGGGTGACGTGATTGAAGCCTTGCTAGATATGTCACATGCAGAACACGCTGACGGCGAAAGCCTGTATAACCAATTGTGCTCATTATTGAATAAATATGACCTAAGCATGAGCAAATTGCGTGATCAGGGATACGATGGGTGTGCGACAAATGGCGGGGCAATATCGTGGATTACAGGCTCGTGTGAAGGAACATTGTTCAGAGGCACACTTTGTACATTGTTATGCCCATCGCTTGAATTTAGTAGTTGTTGATACCTCTGTACGCACAACGTTACTGCACGTAACTTTTTCGGTGTTGCGCAGAAATTGTACGATTTTATTGAACACTCGACCAAACGACACGGTCTCTTTAAAGAGATTCGAAAAGATGAGCAGTCTAACGATGACAATGATGAGACGGTGCATCATACAGGTACATTGACGTCACTGAGTACTACTCGTTGGTGTTCACGTTCCCAAAATTGCACTGTGTTGGCGAACAATATCACTGCAGTTGCACGGACGCTAAATGACATTTCGACAGATGCAAAGTACGACTCAGATACTGCTGGAAATGCAATTTCTCTTCACAATAGCATGAATTTCAAATTTTGTCTCTATCTAACACTGTTCGTTGAAATTTTGAAGCTTTGTGATATTGCATCAAAATCTTTGCAATCATCCAAGATAGACATTTCTTCTGCTGTATCCCTTGTTGAAGCATTGATCGCTGCAATTCAATCTCCGAGAAATCAAGAGAAATATGATGAATATTGGGATCGAGCCGAATCAATGGCAGCAAGCATTGGCGTTGAAGTTATTGCTCCCCGTCGCAGAAAGGTGTCCTCAAGAATCGATACAAATTCTGCAAATCAGACCTGCTTTGATTTTAAACAGGAATGTCGCGTTGAATTCTACTATGAGGTCATAGATCTCATGCTCAATGCTTTGCAATCACGATTTAGTATTGAACTAAATCCACTATTGAAATCAATGCAAGCTCTTGAGTCGCCGTCACTTCAGAATTTGAATTCTTTGTTGACACTGGCAACATTTTATCCCCGTGATATTCCATGTTCAGATACGCTTAAAGCGGAATACCAACTTTTTGTGCACCATTTATCTTCAACGCAAACCGCACCAAATGGCGTGCACAACTTATATTTGTACATGGTAAATAACAATCAGCACAAAATGCTTGCATCTTTAGCCAAGTTGTACCGCCTTGTACTGACTTTGCCCGTAACATCATCATCTTGTGAGCGTTCTTTTTCCGCGTTGAAGTTTGTTAAAAACAACTTAAGAACCACAATGAACCAGGACCGTCCAAATGACTTGATGGTCATTGCAGTTGAAGCAGCTCGATCCCAGAAGTTATCACTGGCCGCTTGCCGGGACTACTTCTGGGAATCATTTGCTGATAGCTTTTCCACTGTGCGAAATCTATCATAAAAGCAGCTCTTTACTTGTGGTCTCTATATGCCTATCTACATGTACCCGTACATTTAAGATTTAGGACATAAAATTAACTAGGCCTATACAAGAAGAAATCAATTGTATGTACGTGCAAACAGTGTATTTCAAGACCAGCCTATACTTCAAGTTGTAAATCGGTTTTTCTACATTATAGGTATGAAAGCATTCTGATTACACTTAGTGTTAGTAGCCTAGCATATCAGCAACATTAGGCCTATACAATTACAAGTGTGCAAGTTGCTTTTATGAAACATTTCAAATGTAATGCATGCAGTTTACATGTAGAGGCCTATATCGGTAGGCCTACATGTCTATTACCGGTGTATACATACACATAATTGTGCGACGTTTGCTTGTACATGTACGTGAATAACACAGAAATTTCCTATTCTCGTTTTTATTGCTAGATCTAACAATGTAAGTTCATAGCTTATCCCAAGTTTGTGCTTGTGCCATGAAATCCAAAGACGATTGATGAAATCCATGATACCATGCCGATAGATTTTCTTAGAGTCATTTTTTGTTGACGTGTAGTTTACCCTCAACCAATTTAATTTTTTGTGCATGAACTGCCTTCATAGCACCGAAATTTGTTTTACCGATTTTTGTGTGACTGAATCCAAAGACGACTGATGAATCCATGCCATGCCAACAGATTTTCTTAGAATCATTTTTTGTAAACGTGTAATTTTCCTCATAACCAGTTGTACTTTTTATGCTTAATTGTTAGACTTCACAGCACCATTTTTACAAGCTTTTTCATCCTCGTTATTGTTTTCTTGATCATTTTGAATTGTTTTCGATCCACATCACTAGATTTTGTGAGAGTACCAGCTTATAATACTCAGTAGGTATATTGTTTCCCTTGTCAATCGTGTTTTCGAAGATTGAATTGTTAAATAGCTGAGTTTCAGATATCTCCAAAGCGGTGTGTTGTCTACGTGTATCACGTAATTTTTCAGAGATAATAAAATATAAAACTTGTTTATCTTAACTCTGTTGCTATCACTTTAAACAGTGTAAAAGGGCGAATGAATGAATTAGAATTCAACAATCAGAATAGCAAGAAATAGAAAATTCAAAATATGTACATTTATACGCCTACAGGCCCATGGGGGTTGACAGCAAGGGTCACGGTCACGGGTGAAAGTCAATGGTGTGGCGTGGACCCATAAACTTATGAACAATGATGTCACAAAAATAGGCCTGCTCAAGTTTTTGCGGCGCACGACGCCCCTGGTGACACGTGATCATAAAACATGACATAGCACGCGGTATGTCGGTGGCCTGAATAAGACAATAGAAATTAAAGTCAAATTAGAGAAGAGGTAAATTAAAAGCAAATTCCTTCTGTACACACAAGGACGGACGGCGAAAGTGTATGGCGACGGCCTCAGCAGTCGAGAGTTCAAACTTCCCACGGCAGCATTTGAGAGTTGTGAACTTATACTATCTTCGATGACAGGCAAGGAGGTGACGGGTAATGGCCGATGATGGAGCGGACCTGCTCCTTCGATTTTCTCTCAACCATTTCGAGAATGCTCGTCGATGCGTCGTGTCAAAGGTCGAGCCGTCCTCCCAACGTAATCTGCTCCGCAGACACAGTCAAAATTGTAGACAACGTTGGTTCGGTTGAGAGGAGGCACCTGGTCTTTGACTCCATTGCTGGCTAGACGACATGTAGTAAAGAATGGGATCGGTTTGACATGGAGGTATGCACGTTCAATCGCTTTCTTGATTTTGTGGGATTCGTCTTCTCTGGCCTTCCCTTAGTATGGTAAGCGGAAGAAAATCACCTTCTTGTCTGCTGAGGGGAGTGTTGGACGGGTACATTCGGCTGAATACTTTCGGATAAACCATGCAGGATAGCCATTGCTAGCTAATACTTCACGGAGTTTCTCTTCTTCTGCGTCAAGATGGTACGGTGAACATAAGCGACGAGCACGGTGAAAAAGAGATCGTACAAGGTTGATTTTGTACGATTTAGGGCAAAAAGCATTATAGTTCGTATACAGACCGGAAAAGGTAGGTTTGCGATAAATCGACGTCGTGATAGCACCATCAGTGGATGTATGAATCTTCACGTCAAGGAAGTGATATCCCGTGTCCTCAGTGAATTGAATATTGGGATGCATACTGTTAAACTTTGAGAGGAAGTGGTGCAATTTCACTTTCGGAAGAATCACATGATTGTCATCTTCATATCGAAGATATGAATGGATGTAATCACATTCAGAAATGATCATCTGTTCGTGATATCCAACGAAGATGTTCGCAAAAGATCCACTTAAAGGGCTTCCCATAGCCAGCCCATCTTTCTGTATATATGGCTTTCCATTAAAGACAAAATGAACGTGCTCAGTGACGGCTAAAAGCAATGTCCGCAGATTATCTTCTGATATTGGCTTCTCAGCTAAAGTCAACTGAGGTCTTCTTGTACGGAACCATGAGTCGCATATAATGTCAATCGTTTCACGTAAAGGGATATTGGTGAAGAGGCTAGAGATGTCAAGAGAAGTCATGACCATGTCGTTTGGGTCGAACTTGACCTCCATTAGGTGATCTCTAAATTCGAACGAGTCTTTGATTGTATTTGATGTAAACATTGAAAGAATAGGTTTCAACACTTTATCATCAAGATATTTCGCCAAAGTATGATAGTTCGAGTCGATCATCGAGATTATTGGTCGGAAAGGACAGTCTGTTTTATGAATCTTTGGGAGACCATACATACGCGGGATTGTGGCGCCCGTTGGAATAAAGTCTTGAGCCTCTTTAGGTAATTCTCCAGCCTTCATGAGTCGTTTCACGAGTTGAAGCAATTGTTTATGACCTTTACAGTCATTCCAATCGATATCCCAGTTGACTGACTGGAATTTGCTTTCATCACATAAGATTCTATTCAACTTCTCGGCATATTGTGTCTGAGTACATACCACTGAGGCATTGCCTTTATCTGTTTTGAAGATCAACAGTTTGCGTTCTTTCATGTCTCATTTGTCTCAATTGTTTTTAATTTATCTCTTCTCTAATTTGACTTTAATTTCTATTGTCTTATTCAGGCCACCGACATACCGCGTGCTATGTCATGTTTTATGATCACGTGTCACGTGTCCATTCCGTCCGCTCTTCAGCGACACATGATATACACTCGTGCACTGGTGCTGTAAATGTAATTTTCATTCTGCCGTGATTCTCCATGAGATGCAGCGAGGCCCAGAATATATCGATGCCAGACATATTGCTGTTTTAACTGATTCTATTTGTTTGTTTCTAGTGGAAACCTTTACGGAAAGCCTCCCTTCACTCAGGGTCCCGCTTGCTCAAAATGTCCTGCAGGTTTTGGATTCTGCAAAGACTCTTTGTGTACTTCCGAACGAGTATGCGCCGGTGATTCAAGCTGCCGTAAGTCGAGATTATTGAAGACTATTGAACTATGATGTTTCAATGCAGTATATCTGAATTTTCAGGATGCACTGTTGATGCTGCTAAATGCGGAGAACATGGTACCTTTGATCCAAGCACATGTAAATGCAACTGCAAAGCTGGCTGGGACGGACTCAATTGTGAAAGTAAATAACGATATTAATATTTGTAATATTTGTGTAATCAACTAGGCAGAATGCAATTGACTAAATTCATACACAGGTTTTCAGCTTGGAATTGTATGTATACAATATAGACAACTAGATGTTGTCCAGGAATTTTAAAAATATAGAAAATTCTTCAGACAAAAGCACTTAAGCGAACATGAAAACTTTTCTTGTTTTGTAAGCATGATAATGAATAAATATTTCGCAAAATAGTGGCGGCTCTTCCATTCGGACAACCAATGGTGAGTGCGACTCTAAAATTTGAAGGTCCGATTGCCAATTATTCGATTCGTCAACTCGGAAATTCGAATAAATTTTCCGATCTGAATGCAAGTATTTTACTTCCGATTTGCGATCATCCGATTCAATTATCTCATTTTGGAGCAATTTGCTCATCCAATTTGATTATCAAGAAAAATAGAATTAAATTATCTTTCATTATTTAAGGGGCTTTCATCAAGACTAATTAAAAGCATGTTTGACTATTTTTAATTCTTGGAATTCTGCTTTAATGAATTCATAAGTTGATCGCTTGCTATTCTTTATTGACTATCTCAAATCCAATGATCTCATTTGAATAGGCAACGCCTATACGTGAAATCATAAGAGCTAACCTGCTAGATGTCCTGAATAGCAATGCATAGTTTGCATATCATTTAACATTCATGCATGCTTTTGTAGATTTCTTGTACCGGTATAATGATAATCTGGAGGAATACACGGTACATTGAGAAGTCTCTTAACTGCACAGTTAATTATCAAGTTTTGATCAGAGGAAAAAAATCAGAGAGATGATATCCAGAGAATTTAACTTTCTTAGAAATAAAATATTTATAACAATGATACTGTAAAACAAATATTTCATTTCGATAAGCTTTCAAAACATATCCAAACATAATCCGTTGATATGGGATTGTATTTATTTCTTCCCATAAAAGAGTAAATGACAGGCAGAGTTTTGTCTTCAATTCTACCTAAGTCATTCGTGCTGTTTCACCAAATTTGTAATTCGCTTAAATTATCATTTTTAACAAAAATATTGACGGAGCATAAAATCAGCAAAATGTAGACTACATACTGTTGCATGTAAAGTACAAACCCAATCATTCGCACTTTACACTAGGCTAACAAAGAGCCCATAACACAACTCTAAAATTTTAAGAAATTACCATTTAGCACCACCGGCGCCATCGCTTGAATGATGGAATAAAAAATTCATCAAAATTCATTCATAGAGTAAGACAAGAATGGCGTCGACCTGGCGAGTCACAAGTCATTCAAAATTTTTGACAGTGGCATTGTGATCATTCGATTCGCTTGGCGAGCGTTTTTCCAATTCTGAAAGTTCAGCTAATAATCGGATAATCGGAATTCTAGGCCACCTGTGCAGATTACTCTATTTTGGAGAACTCTTTTGTACTTAATCGCATACAGTATATTGAATTAAAAAGATAAAGGATTCGCATATATTGAATTTGAAAGAAAACTGTCAGCTCTTCGTAAGCGTTGATTTTTCTTAAATGCATGCCGCTCATTTATGCAGAAAACTGAATAGAGAAAGCTGTTTATGGAGTTTTAGATTTTTATATTTTTCTCGACATCAATAAACTTTTACAAACTCAATTATTCCTTGCCATTGAGGCTTGAAGAGTGAACAAAGATCAACATTTGTCGTCACAGCCATAACCTGTGATCGTGCTGCAAAGTCATCGCTCACAATAAGATATCAGAATATCAATTGAATATCATTCAATACGCATGATGTTCAATTCAAAAAAGCAATAGAAAATGAATACACGCATCGCAGTCTACAAGCGAGAATATGAAGGAAGCATGAAACATTCTTTCAAAATTTGCTTTGAGAAATGGCTAATGCGATGACATTATAAATGCATTAAATCACATAGCACTAAATTAAGCACATCTGTGAAGCGAGAATATGAGACTGTATTTAAATGATGAAGCAACAAGCAACAGCCTTTCTGAAAGTGAGGAATCGGGGATGGAAACAATATAATACTAACTGCTTAATACAAAGAGGATCATAAATCCGTATCTATCTTCACCGAATAATGTACAGGATTTAAGATAATAAAGACGCGACCACTCTTTGCCTGCTGATATGTTGTTGATCGCCTTTAACATTTTCTATGAATGCTGGATGAGTAAATAATCTGGTCTTGCTTCATTTCAGAGGTGTGCGAAGATCCGGTTGACAAGATGTGTGAACCACGAAAACAATCAGGAGAATGTAAACCGAGTGCAAGTAACAAATTCTTCGTTGATATGATAATGAACTGCAAAGCTGCCTGTGGAATATGCAGTAAGTGGATCTTCCATGATATGTATGTACATGTATCATCTGCCTTTTGCAACAGGACGAGACACGCGCGAGCAGCACCCCTTTATTATCTAGAAGTACATCTATTATTTAACTACTATTATAACAAATATCAAGGTCATCGGCTGCACAGTATACAATGTCTCCTCGGCTGCTGTCTAGGATCCTTCAACCAATTATTAATTGCAGATGCATGTACGTCGTCGTTAACTGATGACAAGAAATCATGAGGGACTATCAAAGACGGACTGATGTCAAAAATAGTTCCAATTTTAATTAATTGATGACATAGAATTTCGACTACAATTAATTGATTACTTAGCAATAGCAATTTCAATAACTGGTATAATCCTGCTGATATATCGTCACAGCCTACTTTGGGTTTCATACGTATAACTTACAAAACTATGATAAGCATCTTACAACAATCTGATAAAAAAATGATTCCGGCTTCCTAATTATTTTAAAGTCTCGGATAAATGCTTTGACTACTATTTAAATTCATGCATATCCTATAAACTTGCATCTTGTTGTCTATATTTCTGTTAGTATGATCAAAATATCAAAGTTAGCAACCCAAGTATTTGCAAAAAAATGTTGTTGGTGTCCATATTTTGGTATAGACAAGAACAACGATACGTTTTCAAACCTTTATCTATTTCGACCAGCTCTTTGGTCATCATCAGAAGGAAGAATTTTACAGGGAGACATAATTCGAGATTCAAGCATGGGGGAATGGAGATAAACAAAATGACATCTCTATACAAATGATGGAAATCATAGAGTTCGAAGGAAAGGAAGCAAGTGGCCCTCTACGATCTCTGAATAGAGATATTTTGAAAATGACCAATGTCTCTTTACACATAGCATGATCAAATTTGTAGGTTGCAAAATGTAATATTCGCTCTAGGCCACGCGTTGCAGTCAAATACAACGTTGATACAAAATAAATGCCCACGTTTGGATATTTTCATAAAGATGTCAAATAACAATATTATCTGGAGTAAAACCCGACTTCAAATAGAACCCAACACGTGAATTAAAAAAAATAATCATACACCCCACGCCTAAATTCATCAGTTAAGAGGTGTTTCCGGGATTCATCACGAACCCACTAACTAGTAAATGCTATAATTTCTTCACTTTTAGGTGACCAACATAGCTTATTTCATAATTATTTTATTCCCCGAGGAGTTTCTCTCAGAATACAGCTGCTTGTTCAAGAAGTCCACTTTGATTGTTGTCTTAAGCGCTGATTATATACCTTGATTAAAATGATAAGAAGTGACAGAATCGACAAAATTATTTATGGATACCTGTAGTGGTGTCAAGTACATTGGATATACAACAAATGATCTGACACATATATGCAAACAGCATGTGAACAACGGATCCATCAGTGAACATCTCAAACAAGAACATAAAGTAGTGAAAGACTGCAACATCATCAGAGAGAACATCATCGTCCTGGCAAGATATGAATGAAAGAAAGATCTGGAGATAGCCGAAGCAATGCTAATAAAGAAGAATGAGCCGGTCCTCAATAAGCAAGACCAAGGACTTACACGGCATCTAGCAGTGATGTAGAAAGACCTTTTCTTGTTTTTTGTTATTTAGTATCTCTTAGTATATTAAGTTTGATTTCTATATTGCATCTAGCTATCAAGCTCATTCATAGATTTTCGTATAATTATTGTACTAGGATTTGAATTTAGAATCAAATTAGCCTGTAATATGATTTCATTAGTTTGCCCTGAAGATGGATGCTGTGGATATCCGCAGCGCTGGCTTTATAATACAATAGTTTGCAAGAATTGCATTTAAGTTCTCCAACATTGAAACAAATTAGTTTAATGAAAATTTGAAAAATGTTATGTTAAGCTTAATTATATTGACTGCGATATTTTATTTAATAATTCCTGCATATCGAACAATTTGCTGCCAAATTTCACGAACTTTAAATATATATACAATCAATTCCCAAAATACTGTTAAGAAGATTAACCTCGCTTCTCAAAATGTAATACTTTTCATAGGAGCACAAATAACACTTCGAATGTCCTGTCTTATAGGGCTTACATTTCCTTGTAATTTCCAAGTAATTTTTGGGATCTTATTTCTTTCCTTGAGCTTCCAGCATTCTTTGAATAATTGCGTTTCATTTTTATACTTTGCATGGTTTAGCGACTTCTCATAACTTGCTTACCTCAATTTGAAATTGCCTTCTCTTCTCCCAATATATTCTTTTTCAGTATAATTCGGATCTTCACATGTGATTACCGATGAGTACACATTACACAATGTTATCTGACAGGCACTCGTTTCCGAGTGGACAATTTTCTTTATCAGTGCAATTGCAAGTTTTCTTTTTAACTTCTTCTTTCTGCAAAACGCTTTTGCTGCGACCATTTATTATCCTCTTTACGTTAGGCATAGAGCTATAACTCAGTTTCAAAGTGTTCCGGTTAAATATCTTCGAGAATTTGTGATCCAGTGAGAAATGTTTGCCAATAAGTGTCAAAAAATACCTGACGATGTTCGTCGTAACGTTCTAACTAAAAGGCAGATTAAAGCAAATAATGGCCCACTTCCTTCTCTTTTCTTTTTTTGCATTGTCGCATCTGCACTTGGTTTCTTTTGATATACAGGTTGGTGTGCATATCCATTTCGGTTGAATACATCTTGATAATACACAGAAGATTCTTTAAATATATTTTCGTCCAATGCTAGCTCCGATAATCTCTGTTCCACAATATTATGTACTTCGTTGATTATGTTCCTTATATGATTCGATTTAGAATTGATGTAAGTTACATTTTGGTCCGGTTTGCGGTAAGGTTTACAAGTCCCATTTGTTAAGTTAAATGTCATATCCATATAGTTTGCAATCCTAAGGTTGCATGAAATATCCAATTGCAGACCATGATCCAGGAAGATCTCATGAAATCTTTTTCTGATGATATCGGCAAGGCGCGCTGGTATGTTTCGAAAAAACGCTAACCCGTCATCACGATAAAGTCCAACACAATTAATGTCAAACTCTTGGGATAGCAAATGTAGCAAGAACAAGCCGACCAGCTCACAAATCTACGCGCCATCATATGCGCCCATTGAAACATCAAAGGCTTCATTTTCCCGTTTTACCCATGGATCTCCGTTATTAAACCGTAACCATTTCCTTGCATGTGTAATGGCATTGATCGATTTAGGGTCAATGTCAACGTTGACATTGACATGATCACAAGCAAAATTCAAAGACAGCTTTAGCAATTCTTCCGTAGTAGATGGATAGAAATCCTTTATATCGAAAACCAAAAATTTTCCTGAAGATTTATATTGTAGGCCATCGAACCACGAAATCACTTTCTTGGTGTCTCACCACTATCGAACTCTGGTGATAGATCGTAATTTCGAGTTAACATCTTGCAAAATGCAATTGCTATTTCTTCCGATCTCGGTTTTTGATGGATTGATCAACCGCGTAGAAGGATTGTTGTCGAAATTGTACTTATGATCTCTTAATGTGATATAAGCATAATTTTCAGCGTTAATTTCCATCCTGTTTACCACATTGAAGGAAGAGGCAATACTCTTAATTTCCGTTTGTGATCCATTTCCGAGTGTTCTCACTTGCTTTCTCGTACGACTTGGTTATGGAATTGTGGAGAAGGTGATTGTTATCATCTGTGGAAACCTTATAGATATTTGGAGTCTTGTCTTGAAAAACAGGCTTTTTTCGATTTACGGATTTCTTGCAAATCACTCTGCATCTGCTTTTGGAAATCACAACCAATATTTCTGAATTTTACCAAATTAATCAAATCAAATCAAATAAATCATTTTCAAATTCAGTTAACTCCCTGAGAGGTGGCGGGCAATTTGGGCTGCTAAGACCATAAGTGTTTCGGATAGGGCCACTGTCTTCGCTGCTAACATCAAAATTCAAGGTTTTCTATCTCAGTCTCTTTACAAATTGTTCAATTTTACACAGTAGTTGCAATCGGCACTGTTCCTCTGTAGGTAATACGATATTTTTGCTGGAATAGTCTCAGTTGATTTTTTCCATCGTCATTTGATTCCAGTTCAAGAGCGCTCAACCAAAGGGAGTGTGAGTAAAGTGTTGCTGTATAAAATATCGCAATCGATCTTATTGACTTTTAAATCATGATGTTCCATTTGTCTATATAGCCACTTTTCGTCAGTTGTTAAAAAAGCGTCTTACGAATGTAATAGCGTCACATACATTGGCTATACAACAAACACACTCACACACAGATGTCAGCTGCACATGTCAAATGGATCAATCAAATCCCACTTGTTAACATACACAAACATCAAACCAGGTTATAAACTAATAGAAACAAAAACAAAAGTAATTGCTAAATATAACTTCAAAAAAGACTTGGAAATTGTCGAAGCCCTACTAATAAACGAGCATCAACCGATCCTGAATAAACAAGATGAAAGTTTGACCCACCGACTAATGGTCATGTAGCCACATTCTTAATATCTTTGATGTTTATGTTTTTCTTTGGAAGCAAGCAACCCATCTCTATTTCCTATTTCCATATTCAGATATTCCTTTGGTGATTTTGTGTTGTACTTTCCATAGCTTCATTTTAAATATTTGCTATCTAAGGACATTCATAAATTTTGATATAGACTTTTGTAACCCTGAGGACGTTGTAACAGTCCGAAGTACCGGTTTGATTATAAAATGGTTATCGAAGTGTATTTAGCGTTTTTTTAACAACTGACGAAAAGAAGCTACATATACAAATGGAGCATCACTATTAAATAGTCAATAAGATCGATTGCGATATTTTATACAACAACACTTGCCTAAATAATGATTTGCTGCCAACCCTTTCATATGTATGTATATAACATACATTATTTTGGCTCTTATAAACATTTTTTAAAGCAGGCGAGGCTTCATGTGTCTTTGAACACCAAATGCGGGTATAACAATAATATTCTCTGAATGCCTTAGTTAATCTACAATCTAAACTACATTAAAACATAGAAAACAAGACATCATGCCACGAATGAAAAGGCTTGAACAAACTTATTGCTTTGAAATTCATTTCTATTTCAGAGCCCCTCTGCAAGAACAAGCGTGAAGGTTGCGCAGACTTGAAATTGTATGGCAACTGTGTAAGCAGCAAGGATTACATGCAAATTTACTGTCCAAAAGAATGTGGATTTTGTTAATAAAGTAAGTATTTTTAAGATAAATGGGGGAATTATTGGATTGTGCAGTAAAGATGCATCGAGAACATATCTGAGCATCGTTCCAACGAATTAGTTACAAAATGTGACAGTCATAGTGTCTGGTATGCTATCGCATGAGGCCTCGGCCACACTGCAAGCCAAGCAAGCAGGAGCTTACATGAGAGTTTAGTTGAGGATGCCATACTGCAAATTAATGCAAGTGTTCGGAGCGAATACGAGCTGATGCTGCGGATGTCGGAGGTGGTCAGGCTGACAGGCATCCTGAGTATAAACGGAAGGAAACACAAGCGTTTTGCTGGTTGTTCCATGACCATATCGCTAGCAAGCACAAGCAGCTGCATGCTTCAACTAAATGATGATTGGGTAAACCTAACGACAGATACACCTTTCTATCACTATGATAGGTTGATTATTGACACTCCAGTACCAGCCACAGAATTAGACAGGTCGTCTCTTCTTCTGTTTGACTAGAAGGGAAGCATTGGAACATATAACGTAAATGAAATGGCACAATCTGCTGACTAAATAGCATAGCAATCGAACAATAAGCAGCCAGTTCAACATTAAACACGCCAAATTGTGCAAAGTTTCAGTGACTGTTATCAACCGGATCACACAGCAAAGAGACACAGACGATGTCAAGTTCTACACAGAAGCTTGTGAACGCTTTTTCATGCGCCTGCTAACTTTTTTTAAAATGATCAGAGGGCCCAACATTATCGAGAAAACTTTTGCGCAATGATTTGAATCCTTCGAATCGGAAGGAGTCGTAGCGATCGGAGCATTTTGAAGGAATTCAGAGCAATCCGCAAGCGACGCACGACTATTTTTCCTATCTCTGTAAGGTATTAAAAATTTCTTTTTGCCCACTTATTAAGTTCCTGCATGTGCCATCTGTTTGAATCAGTTTGCACTTCTAGCAAAGTGATGTGATTAAACAATCTAATTCTGTGGTACCAGCAGTACGAGCGTCTGCTGTAATGATTGCTTAACATTCGCTGCAAAATGCTTTGCTCGGAAACGCATGGAAAAGCTCGCAGTGTGGCTGTGGCATTTCGGTGCTTTGCTTTTGTCGCTGTGTGGCAGTCTACAATTACTGTAATGATGACTTTATATTTGCTGCAAAACGATTTGCTTGGAAATGCCTCCACATCTTTTTTAGAATGCACCCACCAAATAGAATCCGCCCATCGTCAGCTCACTGTTAATTCTATTGGTGAAATGCGGCAATGCCATCTAGCACTTGCCGTGTAGATCAAAATTCCTATAGCGCGTGCGATACATGTATTCGCACATGTAACCGTCTAACAGGCTTCGGTGGCTGCCAAACTGACGCTTATTTCTGCCAGCATATCAGCTACAGCTTGTCCCGAATACGATAGAATTCGCATATTTAATTGGTAGGCAGATTCTTTATGAGCCCGCAGATTTAACGTTACTGGTGGGCGGAATCTAAAAAAGATCCACGCTGGGAAAACTCGCAGTGTGGCTGAGACCAAACTGAAATGATATTTTGCAATTGTTTATAGCGGACATTTACGCTTTGAAATTTTAATAGAGTACTTTTATTCTTGATAAAGTGATTGACAGTTTTAAAAAAGTGCTTTAAAGCATGCGCTTGGCATATTTTATATTCTATAAATGTAGCTCATTCAAAATAATTATCAATATTCTAGAATTAATGATATGACTGGACATTAAGGAGGAAATGACCAAATATTCTGTAGAATCCTTTGATGGCATGCTAGAATACAAAAATAGGAACAAAATTAATCAGCACGTGGTCACAAGATTTGCTTATAATTTCTATTACATAATGAATATATGTAATTTATTATTATTTTTCATATAATACGCACATATTTACATACATACATATACTGCATATATACATATGCATGTTCAGTGTATATACGATTGATGGAAAAACAACTTACCGATACTCAGAGCTTCATGTATTGGTGTGTCAATACAATCGTAAACGGGAACTAAAAAACATTTATGGAATGAGTCAAATGTCGGAGTGAATAAAAGTCACAATTCAGCTACTAAAAAAAGGAAAATAGTTCACGTTCTCACGTTGTGTTGTAATTATGGAACTACCCTTTTGCAAAATGGTCCTCTTCAGTGGACTTGACAATCCATGATTTGGAGGAGTACTTAAAGATTGAAAAAATTGAACTGCAGATCTTACTTTCCTCGAGGGAATACATTTCTAGGACTTGTTAAAAAAGAATTTGAGCATTAAATAGAAAACAGTGACTCACAAACTTTCATGAATGTGTCTTGACAATATTATGAATACATTCATGACCTCAGAATTGAACAATTTAGGCATAAAAATTCCTTGGCAGCCGTAGACACTGCGCATTGCCCTACAGGGGCTAGTCAGTGCTGAAGGACTGAATCAATAATCTTTAAGTAATAATCTTTAATTAAAGTTTTAATAATCTTTAATTAATCTGCAATTAATAATCTTTAAGATTATTGACAATATGACTTGAAATTTCCGCAGCTTAGATTTAACACATAGGCTATCATCAAGAGTATCATGTATCGCCAAAATTGGCAAAATATTAAAGTGCGATATTCGCGAAATAGCAGCACTTATTAACAGCTCGGCAAAACCATTGGCCTAGAATGGAAGTTCTCTTAAGATCACATGCATGATGCTAGCATGTCATATATTTTAGCGTGCATCAAAATGAGAAGCATTCCTAGTGATATTTACTAAAGAAAAACGTGTTTCTGGCGCACGACGGACACAGACATGAGATAATGCTCCCATAGTCCTTCCTATATACAGACCCGTGCAGAAGTTCTTGCGCTAGTGACCTTAAATGTTATCATTATCTTCAAAAGCTTATCAAATCAAATTTATTCATTAGAAAAGAGGTCAAATGGATAGCTCTTGTAGACTTTCTTTTAATACTTTTGTTTACGTAGTCAAAGTGGAATGATTCATAGATAAATGATTGATCATTTCAGGTATACTACAATTTCAGTCGTGCAAAAGTCTTTGCGCCTTTAATTATATTACATTTGAAAGGAATAAAACGAATTAATCTTACTGTGCTCCATCTATCATAATCCCAAGAAAGACGTTGTCGACACCACTCCGAACGAGACTTAATGTTCTTTTTGGACAAAAGAGGCTTTCTGACGGCAATCCGTCCAAATAACCCGTACCGTCGTAGGGTACGTTTCACTGTATCAACAGATACTGAATTGTCAACAAAAAGTTTGTTTTTCAGAAGGTTGGCTGTCAAATCAGGGTTCATCTTTGAAGTTATTATCATCCGACGCTACATTCTCTTCGACAAGATGCGAGGTCTGCCCAATCGAGGACGGTCATCAATGCTACCATGCATTTTTGATTTTTTCAAAATACAAGTATATTGAACTGACCGGCGACTAATCCGAAGTAGCGAACCTATTTCATTTTGTGATTTGCCTTTTCGTGATAGTAGGACCACCAATTCAGTCTTATCTAGTGAAATTCTGGGCATGATTGGCAAATAGGAACTGATGATATGATTTACAGTCTTGTTTTTATCGATGATTATCATAGAATGCATTTAATTGTCATTTGAAATGATACAATTCAAAAGCGCAAAGATTTCTGCACGACCTGAATTCTTATTCAAATTGATTAAGGAAGTCGTATCTCTATGTGACATTAATTATCGTTCCATTACAAAGTTGTATAGATATCTCATCGATTGCAAGACTCATCAAAAATGTTAGTACACCTCAGAAGAACAGATAGTATTCTGAAAATTGTGAATATTTAGATCTGATAACAGGGGCGCAAAGACTTCTGCACGGGTCTGTATATTCGACATGTTCATTTCATGTCAACTATTTTTTAGGAGAAAGCTGATTTCGGATTCGTCGACTTTTTCATATCAAAATAATGGGACCCTTCACGACAGTCTTTGCTTGCTGTTGTTCAATTTTTGGCAATCAGATCCAAATTAAAAGAATAAGAAAAATTGGTTGCAGTATATTGCTGATGATAAACGCTGGAAACCTTTACAAAGTTCTATCTACGAGTATTTCCTATAATGCTTGTGAACTTGTAAACTTGTGATATCTCAACATAAAGGAAATGGGCCGATGTCTCAAGATGCATTGACATTAATCAAAAATATCAAAATACTTCATGCTTAAGTTTCCGAATGTGTTTATTGCTAAATAATGATATTAGGCAGTTAGGACTTTACTAATGCAATAATTATGAATTTTGTTCCTTAATTGTCATATTGGTCAAATAAAAGAATAATATCATATAATCATGTCAAAGTGAAAGAGTTTTACGATTGAAGTGGAGAACTGTGCATATATAATGTGCCGTATAAGCAACAACATTTTCGTAGGCATATGGCCAACTGAATGGACTTGTGAAACAAATTTTCTGAAGTAAATAACTCATACGAAAGCCGAATTCGATGAATAACCTGAAATTATGAATATTGAAATGATTTTTTTCATTGCAGTCTGCAAATTCAACCCATCACATTCTCTGGATGAGGCACTTCTGCTTGCATCTTCACCAAAACCTACACGGTTGATCCACTTGACAGTACACCATTTATGCATGGCTACAATAATGCTTTTGTCTTCTAACTTTTTGAACAGTTTTGCGATGTTTGTGCCATTGATTTAAATACATTGGTGAAAAATCACATGCGAATTTATTTTATATTCATGACATAGTTGGAAAGGTAACTGAAACAAAAATCATATAGTAGACATTCTTCTGATATAGTCTACATGTACATGTGATCACAAATAGGCCTATTACGTGTAGCAAGGAGCTCTACATATCCATTTACTCAACTGGCAGATATCTTTTGTTATAACTTATGCGGCATAGACAGTTAGTTGGAAATGGACTAAGCTTCTACGTGCATTTGAACGCGCCTTTATCTCAGACCAATTATTCAACGGAGCACAGAAGTAGATCATAGAAGATGTACAATGAAGATATATTACCTTTCAAATGACAGCGTAAATCGTCCGCGCGTAGCGCCAGACGATTTAGGCTGATCATTTGAAAGGTAATATATGCATTGTTACTGAACCTAAAATCTATGACATCAAAAATCCAACATTTTGATCTGTAAAAGACTCAAATCTATGATAATTTTCTACATAGCCCATGCAACTTAGAATGTTAAAGTATGTCAAGCTTGAGATATCTACGAATCCAAATTACAGGTCATAGGAATCAAATCAATTCAACGTAGCAAAGTGCGTCAAGGTAACAAAGTTAAAAAAACAAGCTAATGACCAGTTAATTTTCAATAGGTACAAAGTATGATTTAAATAAAAAAATTTATATCCTAAAATGTCTAAAAATTTTAAAAATACTTACTAGAAGGACAAACAACGCTTCTCCTCTCCTCATGTGTAATGAATTGGCGAGTAAGTCGTTCTGTTCAAAATTATGTTTATCACTTATATATTGAAAGGATCCTATTTAACAGTCTGCCCATTCAGATGATAAGAGGACAGGTCTGTTTCCAATCAAAATACCAGATCTAGCTAATAACACAGCGAGATTACGCTATCTAAAATCTACCAAGTGTGTAAGAGAACTAATATTAGTTCCTTAAGCTAAAACGTGAAATAGAATTGTACAAAATATGCTTACAAATTATTTGACTATTTTTAATGAGGTCATCAACAGGAACTTGGTCAGGACGATCGCGTTTCGACCACTTAATCCTGGACGTTCAAACCCGACCAAGCGCGGTCCCGTACATTTAGTCCTGTCCAGTGCAATGCCATTTTCACTGGGATTGCGGAGATGGATGGTGAAATGCGCTTAACTCAATGGTATTACATAGAAAATTATACGGCCTTAATCATGCAATTAAGGCCGTATAATTTGTAATTGGAGATCTATAAACGACTTTCATAGAAAAATGACAAGTGAAATATCGGCTGACAACCCTACTTACTCAGTAACAATGCTCATGTACAATGATGGCACAAAAATCTATGATTTGTAAATTAATTTCGATCTGAGACATTGTATCGGTTTGACCTGTCACAAGAGCGAGGCTTGTCACTTTAAGATTGATAATGCTACATGTATTTCAAAGTGAAGCTGTCAAAGAGAGCTTGCGTCATTACCGTTTCAAACATACTTTTGCCGGTATGAATGCGTAAACTACCGCTCTTTAGCAGATCAACATAATCGTTTCAAGTGCAAAATATACTCATTGACAAAATTTTTGAAACATTTACTTCTTTAACTTCTTTCTTTTTGACTGGTATATATATATTTATGTATGATACCTTGATAATTTAGCCACAATCTCCACCAAGTCGCTAGCACAGAAAAACAAAGCAAGTAGCAGATTCAACTTTAATAGCGCGTGTGCCCCCCTCTAGCTCCAATACATTCAGTAAACCGAGATGGCATGGATTCACTAAGTTTCTGGATGAAGGATGTTTCAAGGAGAAGCCACTGCTCTGTCAGTCTTTCAGAAAGACTCTTCAGGGACACTGGTGGAAGTGAATAGCGGTCTCTCACTCGCCGCCCAAGCTCGTCCCAGAATTGTTCAATGGGTGACAAGTCAGGTGAGCGTGCAAGCCAGTCAAGGGTTTGAATGTTCAATCTCCTAACAGTGGCAATGACAGCCGAGGAGCGATGTGGTCTTGCGTTGTCGTCTTGGAAGACGAGATCCTCCACCCTGACCACTGAGGCAACAACAGGAAGCACAATTTCATTGAGACACCTCTCTCCAGTCAACGTGCCTTTGATGATGACTGCTGTCGTTCGTCCGCCATGCCAAATGCAACCCCACAGTATAACACTTCCACCACCATATCTGTCGTGTTCTTTAATACAGCATGGGGCAAAGCGTTCACCTGGAAGACGATGCACTCTTACACGACCGTCATTGAAATCCAGAGTGAATCTCGATTCATCGGTCCACAAGACTTTCTGCCAGTAATGGTCATTCCATGAGCGATGGGCATCACACCAGGCAACTCGTCTTCTGCGGTGCTCAAAACTCAATGGAATGAGGACAGCTGGTCGTCGCGATTGAATTCCAGCTTCTCACGATCTTTGGTAAACCGTTCGAACGCTACAGTCTATATTTGAGGCACTCTTCCAGTGTACGACTAGCTTTGGGACTGACACAAATCTATTCCTCTTTGCAGCTAAAACTAGACGTGCGTCTGTCCTTCCTGCAGACTTTCTTGGTCGACCAGATCCCTTCTTCTTTTTAACATCTCCTTCTGCTTTCCATCGACACCACTACCTCCAAACAAAGACTCTCGATAGTTGCAGCTTTTCGGCAACACTCGCACAACTTCTACCACAACGAATCATTCCAATAGCCATACCTCTGGTAAACTCGTAACTCGTACCTCTGGTAAACTGGTAAGGCGTATCCATCCCAACAACAACCGACACAACCCCAGTGTCCAACTCTTAAACCTGGGCAAGAAGAGACAATAAACGAGGAGTGAGAGTGAGGAAGGTTTATGGCTTATGGATGATTGTGACGCGGCTTGCGAGCGGTGGCTTATGACCTATGCATGGCTTATTCTGTATGTCTCCGGCCTGATATTAGGTTTGAATAGCTGAAGAACCGAATGGAGAAATTAAATTCAACACAATTCAGCTGTTCGTTTATCTGAAATACTTTTAAGTATTCGGTTCTAATTGATGTCTTACTTTGATGGCACTATTCAATATGTTAGTGGATTTTAAGTGTATCAAAAGGATTTATGGATATTTTTCAATCGATTTATTCTGACAAAACATTGCAAATTATGATTGAAATGGACCGTAGACATTTCGCCCTCGGCTTGTTTAATGCGAATTTAGAGGGTGTTCAACTTACACGGGTTCTGTCGCAGACTTGTGTCAATTACTCATGAGATATAATTGATTACAATTACAAATTAGTCCGTTTTTCTTCTATTACATTTCAATTACATTAGATAATTGCCGGCATTACACTATTCGTTCTCCCACCATTTCTTTTTCTGGACGGATGTGCAAAGGTCAATCACAATTTTTTCCCGGAGAGCAGACCAGGTTTGTAGTACTGATATTAAATTGCCACCCTTTTATTCTCCCCGCCAAGTGTTTTCGCCTCACATCTCAACTACATTCAAACTGAAGATGAAATACCGTGGTATCGAGACTTCCGGCTTCTAGGAGACTTTATACTCTTGTAATTGCATCTCTACAAAGATATAAATTGATTTAAAGTTTTAAACTGGCTTCTTGAAGAGTTCATGTGCCTGTCAATTTCCGATGGGGAAAGATTATCTTCAGACCGGCACCTCCTTTAAATTTTGACAAAAAGTTTCGCAGTAAATTTCTTTGAAAAAAATTTGATACTCTTACACCCGGTGCACATCTAAGTATTTTGATGTATTATTGACAAAGGGAGTGTGGCCATTTAAACTGCGTGCTAATGAGCAGAGCTGGCTGTAAAGTAATTGCAATTACATCTCAATTACATCGCTAAAAATGTAATTGATTACAATTACTAATTGCAATAATGACCTTATGAACACTATCCCCATCCATCTCTCACCCTTAAAAATTATCAGAAGGTGTGACTCTATTTGTGTTTTTTGCTATGACCACATGAGAATTGCTGGAAACAAATGCCAGATTCAATTCTGGATTCTATTTTGCTTCGAATCGAGTATTCAGTCTTCTCTGAGAGTCCACTATTGAGTTGGAATATGTCGTGTTTGATCGTTAAATTTGTTTGCGCTTAAAGCTTTTTCCAAAATCTGAAGAAGAAGAAGAAGGCAAACAAACGTGCTTCGCCGCCATCTACATTAGCTTTTAATACCGACTTTACCACAAAAGCACAATTTCACCTGGGCACTCTCAAACACAACACTTCCTCGAGATCAAAAACCTATGTTCGTCCTCACTTGGATTGGCTCACTTGATGGCATTGTTATGAAAAGCTAAATCTTGTAGTGTCATGAATATTTGTCACATTGGCGGACAGACGGGTATTCAACTTATAATGCAACCTAAAATAGTGACCGGTCATTTTATGCTAGTATTAAATGTTCGCTTTAAAGATGAAATTGTCATTAATTGATGCATTTATGAATATTTTTCAGTTTGTTCAGCCATTCACTCGAGGTCAGGCCAACGTTGTTCACAAAGAAGGGGGATGCTTCGAGCTATTTGGTGGCAACATCACTGGTCAATTTCTTCAACTCGTAAGTACAAGTGTTAATATCAAAACTGCACGTACATCGACATAGTTCGCATCGTTGAGTCATTGGTTTATGAATTAATCTTCTTTTTCTTTTACCTAGCATGGTTGTGTCATGAATGATTGATATCTTATGAACAGCTCTAACCTCTGCCTACCGCTATGTCTAACTTCGTTCATACTACGGAGAAATAACTTCTAGTCACTGAACTATTTTGAACGAAAGTCGGAAAGCCGCACTGATTGCTGAGCGTGATGTTCATTTATGAAGCTGATATCATCAGACTGCGAAGGTGTTATGATATCTATTGTCCGGATGCTCCTCCTGCCGAATTTCAATATAACATTCTTGGGGCTTGACCACACGACCAAAATGTCGCATGGCCAAGACTTTGACCACTGTGCAAAGGAGATCACCATTAACTATAATAAGATATTCAAATTAACTACATGACTGCGAAGGGACATGCAATTATACTGGTGCTTGCCTGAGAAGTATAAGCAATTTTTGCATAAATCTGATCTATTTGTTACACTTATATGAATAGAATGAATACACTTAATGAATATGAATGAAAAGAGTAAACAGTCGATCAGATTGCCATGTAAGAGATGTACGTAGCTCTTCAAAAATTGCCATCCCCAAGGAGCACTGTCAAGAGAAATTGTGAAAATGAGATCAAGAGAATTATCAGGTCGACTTTCTCAAGGATATTTCCAGAGTTTAGTCTTTCGAAGTGTTGAATGTAGCAGGGCCTCGCTTGAGTGAGTTTGAGCGTTCAGGAGTAGCCCAGGGGTCGATGAGGTTCCTGAAAAGCCCAGAAGCGCGTATCGTCCAGGTTCATGCTGAGGACCTCGATTATGTAATCTGTTTTAGTTGTTCCCTCCTCGTAGAGTAAGCTGTATTGAACGCCATATTGGTGACATCAGTAAGCATCTGAGCGACCAGAGCAGTAGATTTGGATTTAGTTGTCACAATCAGTGCACAGTCCAACATGGCAGGTTTTTAGTTATTCATTAATCAGAAAGTTATTTTTTTTCTTCTGAACTGGTGTTTCGCCAGCGCTGCCACCAGCATATTTTTCATTTCGAATATTTTACACATTCTTATATGTAAATATTTATATATTTTGTTATGTAGAATTTGGCTCACACAGTGCGCTTAAACAAGAAGTATCAACGTTCATCCATTCACTGACGTTTTTAACATCCTAAAAAATCATTATTATGATATCTGCATGTATTGTTAATTTAACGATGCTATTTTCAGATTTTTTCTGTTGAAGTTATATTTTTCCAAAATATTAAAAGTTAAAAACTAAAGTAGTTGGAGTTCCTATCCAACTACTGGATTTCAAACTGAAAATTTTAATCGCTCGATGGACTAGAAAATGAAAGCGCAGCACAAATTTTTGTTTGTACAGGCTTTCTCAATACGAGGTTAAAAGTTTTTTTGTAGAAAACCTGCACTTAAAATTAAGATATTTTTAAGATAAATGCATTTTTCGAATCTACAGAACATGAGGATTTATATGATAGGCGATTTATTATTTTGCAAAACAAAACTGGCTTAATTTGAAAGTAAGTCTTTAAGTCACATAGTATCCTCAAAATGCCTTCCACCAGCTTGTAGCATCAAATCGATACAATAATATTAACATGTTTTGTTCCTACTTTTGTCATTAATGTTTCAACGGTTTTTTATTGAAGCATTATTTTTGTTTGATATGATTTCTGGTCACCTTGATCTTGCGTTGTCGCTCTTCCTTGCAACCAAATGACAGCTGTGACGTAACTTTTGCACATGCCTCTCTCTCGATCAATGACTGTCGTGACTCATGAATTCTTGTAGTCAGCTTTCATCACTCGCAACGAAAGATTTCTATCGTTCTATTTTGAATTTGTCTTTGCTATGGATCTCAAGACGAAAATTATCTTCTATGTTATATAGGCTGTTACTATGCCAACGGGAATTCACCGTCTAACGCGATTAGACAATTGAAGCGCGAAAGGAATTTGATCAGGAATCCTTGAACTGTTCTGCGGTCTCAAAGTTGGTTTCGAAATTCGAAGAAACTGGAAGTGTTTTGAATGAGTGTCAGGAGACTGTCGAAGGTGCAGTTCGTGGTGCTGAGGGCAAGATGTCTGTGAGAAGACCGGTATTTCAACTGCATCCGCTCATCGAATTTTGAAGCATATAAGCATGTGACCTTATAAGGATCAGTTGCTTCATGACTTACAATCAGTTGATTTTGATCAACGAATTGAATTTTGACAATGGTTTTTGATAAACCAGGATCTCCCACCTCTCATCTTTTGCAGTGATAAAGCTTACTTACAACATAAGCCGATATCATTACCGTATCTGGAATGAAGAGAAGCCTAAAGAATTTCTAACCAAGTTCCTTCATCCCGAAAAGTTATGCGTGTGGATCGGATTCAATGCTTCATTCATCATCGATTTTTTTACCAAACTGTGAACTCAACAAATTATCTCGGAATGTTGCAGAACCACGTTCGTCTCGAGTTGGGTGAAGTTGAAGGATACGATCTACAATTTTCATGCAAGATGGGGCTCCGACTCATTATGCAACTGAAGTCCGCCGATACTTGGAGGCGACATTTTTGTTGCTGACCACGTCATCTCTAGAGGTTGCAAACGGAATTGGCCATCTCGGTCTCCGGATCTCACACCAGTGGATTATTGCTTTTGGATAGCCGTGACGTTTTTCACTATCAAACCCCGAGAAGCCTGGAACATCTGCGACAAGATGAATGCTCACGGGTAACCGTTGAAAACTTGAGAAGCGTCATTGCTTCTTTTCCTCGACGTGTGAATTTGATGTTACAAGCCGGAGGAAGGCGTTTTGAGGACATTTTGTGACCTAAAACTTACTTTTTGAAAGTCATTCAATTAAGCCAGTTTTGTTTTGTAAAATAATAAGTCGCCCATCATATCAAACCTCATTTTCTGAAGATTCGAAAAATGCATTTGTCTTCGAAATAACTTAATTTTAAGTGCGTGATTTTTACAAAAATCTTTTTTCCTTCGTTTTGAAACAACCTGTATATAACGCAACATGCTGGCCGCAAATAAAACTTTGCTGAAAACAAGAGTTATCAGAAAAATGTTTG
This sequence comes from Prostheceraeus crozeri, assembly GCA_907163375.1. Classification (NCBI taxonomy): domain Eukaryota; kingdom Metazoa; phylum Platyhelminthes; order Polycladida; family Euryleptidae; genus Prostheceraeus; species Prostheceraeus crozeri. The sequence goes on from CAJQUW010003609.1 coordinate 72,331, forward strand.
AAATATAGCAGGAATATTTTAATGCTTAAATCATTTTGACGGACAAGCTTTGTAGTAGCTTTTATTGAAGCAAAGGTCAATATTTGGTTGCCACCACCTTTGTTTACAAGACAGCTGCAAGTCTTGAGCATTGAATTCGCAAGTTGAGTACAGTGCTCTAAGGTTATTTCTTTGCACCAGACTGTCTTAATAGCATCTCCATGTACATGGTCTGGCAATGAGCTTCGTCTGAACGCGGCGACCTTCTACTTCAGGATGGCTCAGCATTTCTCTATTGAATTAAATAAAATCTTATAAATTGCGGTGTCACGGATTGAAGCAGTTGATGTCTTGACAATTGAGCCAAATCTTAATAAATCAAAGTCTTTCAAATTGAATTTAATTGTAATCGTGAAGAATGATTTTCATCGGCTGTCAGTCTTCTGCCAATAGTGCCATGGAAATCAGACACTTCTCCGCTTCCGAGACAGTAACCTATCTTTCGATGACGCCACTAAGGGTGCGATGCGCTAGGAAGTCACTCCGTTTGATTTGCCGCTCCATGAGCCTCAATGTAGCTCGAGGTATTTGTTTTCATTTTCAAGCGCAATATGTTTACTGTTCGGCAATACGGTTTTTGCCCACTCATCGAAATCAACGATCAACAGATCATTTTCGCGCAAGATTCGAGATTTTCGATTGGTTGCAATTTGAAAAAACTCCATCTTTGGTTGAACACCGAGAGAATCATTTCAAAATCATTTTATTCTTGAGAGTTCTGCCACGATATCAGTTACCGGTGCTGTATGCACAGTCTCTTCGCAATTTATTTAACTCAGGAGGTACACTTGATAGTTAATCCGCAGTTTGTTAGTGTGAAAACGCAAGTGAAAAGTTGACCACAAAGAAGAAGAATCTTTGCATGGATTTCATAAACGGATTCACGACGACAGATGCGGTATCCACGAGATTCACTATATTCCACGCTATTTTGGTGATTACGGACACTGCCATACAAATTGCAAATGACTTATATTGGCAGATATAATAAAAAAATAACATGAAGCTTGAGAAAAAGACAGAGCATCAGCCTTCTGCTGGCAATGCTGGTCCCATCCCTGCAAATATCTGAATATTAATGGCATCTATGTTTATTAAGTTTAATTCTTAATTTCACGGCGGTTTTACTTCCTGGCGTCAGCATTACTTCAATCCTATAAAACAGACGTTCGGCTACGGCCTGCAGCTGTGACAGCAGAGACACATTGACTTGAGCGTTTTTATTTCTCCGACTGACCATACCCACATTAAAGTTATATCTTCTTGACTTCTTTCTGTTGTTCTGGATTATTGACAACAATTCTTGAATTGATAAGAGCTTAGAACTTTCGGGTAGTTTGAAATTAGCATGTCCTTGGATATGTCCTGAGATTTGTCCATAAATTCTATGTGGCAAAGCAATAATGGATGGGGTATACTTAGGCTGCGCTGTACTGACACTTTGATCCATGATGAGTCAGAAAAGAGTGGACAAACAATTGAAGTAAAGGAATGCCGTCATTAATCGTGTTTGGTTCGTCACCAGACAATAGCAATTTAACGAATGGTAATAAAGAGAAGTGCATTTATTCATCAGCGTATTATCCTCTGAGTGGCAACTAAAATTCGACAAGTCACAATATACATTCATGGATTCCAAAATCCTGGAAAATCTCAATCCGGGATTGAGTAGAATCGTAGATATCCTATTACAAAGCCTACATATAAAGCATGGGATATCGGTAGGAATTGCAATCCCGGGATTCCATGGCTTTGTGCAAATCCGCGAAATCTCAGGATTAATTTTTAGTTAAATTGTTATTTTGGCAGTGATTTGCAGATGTTTTGCTGCTTCGCGAATACTTTTTGATCGCTTTCTCTGAGTCACATTCAACATTGTAGGCTGCTGGCCTAAGCTAGCCGTATGCCTCATGTCGAAAGGTAGGTCTATGTTTTGATTGGACACATGTAGTGTGTCTACAAACTGGCTATTTATACATATACATTGTATACCGCACTTAGTCATGATACACACATGCGCTTTTCACGTAGCAAATCGTCATATAAATATTGAATCTAATGCCCATTGTAGCATATGTGCCACATTTCTCAAAATCGATTAAATGATCAGCATAAACAAGTAGATAGTGAGTCCTGTACCAAGCCATAGGATCAATTACCAACATAATTTATGAAAGCATTTCTTGCAGCTTAACTCAATGGTATTGAGCAGAACCGCTGGGTTCAATTATATTTCAGCTAATGATAAAAATACACTGCTGAAAATACTGAAATACACATGCTGAAAAATACTGCTGAAAAGAAAAAATTGTATCAAGGTTTGAATACTTCAATTAATGATGAAAACGGCTTTTAGAAGTTTGAACTAATTTCATGGAGTGGACCATAGAGTAGGGATATGTAGGTAGAGTGTCGACTCCAAAAAGTATCTGTATAGGCCTACACTGAAAATTTTTATATGAAAAGATTCAGTTTTTTGTGGAGATTACGTTCCCGTGGTCCAAAAAATTATTTGAGCACTTTTGAGAATAGTCAAAATTTGCCAATTTATATACTACCGAGATGACTCTCCTATATGAGTATAGGATGAAATAAGTTGGATAGCAAACGGAATGAATTGCTAATAAGCATCCCAACCAGAATTGTATTATAATGAAAGTCTTCATGAAAAAACCGCGATATTATTTGTGCTTTCTTGGCTGAAACATCAAGTTTTTTAATTCAATTTTCACCGGCATGATTCTATGATTCACTAAATTCATGTTTCATTTCTTGAATCTGAATAGTGATGTGGAACCATTTACATCCTTCAAAGTTAATTGAAATCATTGTCTTTGATTGTGTGATTTTGCTGTGCCAGTGGCAGGTTGCCCGTGATATGATCACGCTTAAGAGAACACTCTTGAGCATGAAAGTAATAGGAACCCATCGAATCGCTAATTTAGAAAGCATTAAGTCTCCAAGGCTGTCATGAGAATCTGTGAAATACCATAATTCCTTCTGCATTGCAATCATGATCACTCAATTCTGTTGTAATTTCTGCAAAATTTTGCCTATCTCACATTTGGAAACAATACCACCTGTATCTCTCACGAGTTCATTCAATAAAATCGAAAGTGTATACACATTGGGGATTTAATAAATGCGGAGTTACCACTCTACCTAATATACCTACTCTATGGAGTGGACTATGCAATCCGAACAGAGGTCGGAGTTGATAACGTTTTTACAACTCTGACTCCAGATAATTTGAAGCATAAATTTGATTGCATCTTGTTGAGGAAGTGGCTTACAGTCTTAAAAATTCATTCCACTTCAAGGAAACGAATGACCACAAGATGCCAGGAAGGTTCTTTATTGCTTACAATTGAAGTTCTGTTCACTGTCCCATACGTGATCCATCGATTCTAGCGTGACTTCCTTGAACGTGGATATGCAAATGATTCAATTTTGTGGTTAACCCATGCAAGTCACGGGAGAATAACGACAGTTAAGGACAAAGTTAATGTCAGGACACTTCCATTTACTCCAAAACAGATTGTGCACCAAATGATAAAATTGCTAACCCTGTAACCACTTCCGTATCGATGAAATAAATTATGTAGTATTCGTTGCCAGATGAAAACGTATTTTGTGTCATGAATTGAGTTTCATTGCATAATCAAATGCAATTATATATTTCAAGTAACTTGTAAACTGTCAAATTCGTTGTTGCACTGTATGACACTTTATGACGGATTTACTTCCTGGCGCTAGTTGAAAGCTAGGGGCATGTGCGAACACGATCAAATTGAATATTTCGAAGTAACTAATGAATCGCGACCATTTTGAACATCAATGTCACAAGCAGACACGTATTATTTTCATGCCATCCAATCTCAGGGACATTATTGTGACTCATGATGAGATGGCAGTAGAACTGCTTTTTTAAGGAACATTCTAATCAACCAGTATCTTCAGTACATACAACCAGAATCTTCAGTACATCTGATCACATTCTTGCTTGATGTTCAAAAGCATATGCTCCTCGCATTAGCCAAGCTAATTTTTCTAGTATTTCATTTAGCTTTATGATAAAAAGTAGAGCTGCGCCAATTCTTATAAAATGCCTACTTCTGTGAAGCATTATATTTATATTATTTCAAATTAATTCAATTAATTCAAATTATCTAACTATGAGATCATAAGAAAGGAATCTAGAAGAGATGTATTTTATTTATTCATGTGGGAATTCCAACCGGATAGTTATAAATGTTGGCAACTGCTTCTGTATAGCGGTTATAGCTTATTTCATACAACATCAACTTAGAAACCCTACATCCCAGTATCTTCCTGCAGATAGTTCATTTGATTGCATTCTCCTCCCCCCTCTACATTTTTGCTGAAAACTGAGCATGTCCGGGGACTGCTTCATAATTGAGCAGTCCGGTATGTAGGCCAATCGGTAGCATTTTCAGCAGTGAACTCAGAAAGGAAAACAGTACTGGTAAAAATTGAAAAATAAAATTGACAGAGAAAAATGATGGGAATTAAAGAAATTATGGCTTATAGTAGAGAGTTGACTTTTCAGTTATAAAGATGGCAACGCAAGAAATTGCTTGACTTCTGAATTTTAGCAAAAGAATAATTTTTAAGTTTAAAGAGCGAGACACAAAGTGAGCTTAAGTGAATAATAAGATACCGTCAAAAAAGGAAAGCCACCGAACGCAGCAATTAACCAACCACTGCTTGGACTATATGTTCTGTTCTGAATGACAGATTTTCATCCGCAATAGGGCTGCTAAAGATGTAGAATGAGTGATTGTCTTGTGAAAGGTATACAACGTCTCATCATTAGCTAATCATTTTTATCATGATACTCGTAAAAATGCCCGAAGGATACAGTGGCCATCAAGACACTGGATCTTAATCCTGTAGCGAACATGTGTGACGGGATCTGTCGAAGAGGAAAGTATCCAAAGGAGGTGACATTGACAGTTTGAAAGACTTGCAATTCACAGTGGTCGAAAAGTGGATGACCATTCCTCAGAGCGCAATTTTATTGATAACTTGATAATAAAGGTGTGCGAATCCGATCCGAAGTTGGATCGGATTAATCATTTCGGAATCGGAAATAAACTTCGGATCGGTCAAGAAAAATCCGAAATAATCCGAAATTATGGAAATCTATACAGATTTTGTGTCTTTAATGCAACTCAGCAAATTACTTTTAATTACATTAAAAACATAACATGCTGCACTTATTCCAAATTTCAAACTTCGGTGTCGGAAATCGGAATTCGAAGTCATCAATTTCCTGTCTACTTAGTACATCGTAAGAAGGATCCGCGTACGCTGACTCGGTTGTCAGATAAGAATGTGATGCTATGCAGATAATGTCACAGACGGAATAAAACTGCGCGTCTTGGTGGATTTGAACCACCGACCTCTGGCATTCTTGGCCAACGCTCTAACGCAACTTAGCTTGTCAGCTTGAGACCAAACAGAAATCAGCTTATCTCATCATTAGCATAATGATATCTCGATGTAGGCCTTACAAGACCTTCCACATTTTGTTCTTATTCAAAAGGAAGTATGGCTATTTGAATGGGGGCATTTATGATACCGTTATCTGATATTATTCCATTTCTTATACATCTGCATTATGCAATTAGCCTACATTCAGGTAGGCTGTTTTATTGCGTCGCAATATTTCCTTCAAATTAAGACATTTCATAAATCATAAAACCATTAGGCTAATGAGTTCATGCAAAAATGTTGAACCCCGTGTCCTATCATTCGAGCCTATATACATAAAAGGAATCAATCCGAATGATTATTAAGATAATTTACCGAGAAGATATCAGCACAATGTCTAGCCTTACATTGGAGACCAGACCAATATTTTGAACGATAGCAATACTAGGGTGCGAACACACATAATGCATGTATCCAACAGTTTGCCTATACAAAATGTATACAGGCCTACACAACCCGAAGCTACACGCTGAGATTCAATACCGTCAATTCAAAGATATCAAAAAATATCGGATTATTTCGGATCGGGTCGGATATCCGTAAAAATATGTCGGATCGGATTGGATCGGATTTACTATCAAGTTATTCGGATCGGATTCGGATTTTTCCCTTACATAATCGGATCGGATCGACGGCCATTCTCTGATCCGGCGCACATCTTTGCTTGATAATATGCTGTCTGCATGTGCACGTGTGCTACATGGTTTAACATGCATAAATAGCAAAGATCGACAATGATAAAATGATATCATCAAAATTTTCGATTCCATTGTATTTTCTTATCATAGATTCCACGCATTTTGTATTGAAGTAAATTTAGTCTCTTTCGTTTGTTCTACCCATGTCCTTCTGCACTGGTTGATTCATGTAGCGAAAAGCAACAGGCTTGTCTGTATCACACAAATTGTCAAACAATGCAGACAATAAGACCGCCGTTTTCTGGGATACATCACATATTGCTGGTTACTTCAGACTTCCAGTAGGACTATGATTGAATATTGAACTCGGTAATAACTGTCTTGATGTTTCTGAAGTCTTGACTGTAATCTAAATATTTTAGCTTTTTTCGTAATTTAGATGCTGTTGGGCTAACCACCTGTTGTAATTCGAGTGTATAAAGCTTTAATCAAAACTTGCGATGTCTTATGTATAGGCCAGAGGCCCTACCTAACGTTTGATATACAAGAAGCTTTGTATGACTAAACTGCTATCTTCGGTCTTCCATTATTTGGAATATATCGATGCGCATGCAATCTAATTTCAATTTCATTGCTAAGAGCAGTAAAAGTAGCATGGTAGCAGTGTAAATCGAAAAATTCTGATGACAAGATCTATTTACGGTGTAGGCCGTCGTATATTTCACTAAAAAATGGTATAGTTTCATTATAAAATTCGTAAAATGATATCATTGCCGTTCATAGATAAATAGTGATGTCACAACTCATACTTTACTTTCACTATGCGCCTTGCATCCGTTTATCGTCCTGTTCTCCACCAGTTATGCCTTTCCTGCGTTTTGCAACTTGCCTGAGAGACTGTTTTCCCAGTTCGAAAAAGCTGAGCGGAGGGCGCTTCGGATTGCCGGAATGTCGGTGGACGCCAAGAACGATACCCTAAGGATCGCCGGTGATAAGCTATGTGACAACCGATTCTTACAGATTGCATCCAACGCCGCCCATTCCCTCCGCAGCATTTTTCTACCTCGCCCATTAAGATCGAGGTTGAATCTCCCTATTATGCGACCTAAAGCACGCTGCAAAAGACTCGGTAGATCCTTCATCAAGTACTAGTATCATCCCCTAGCCCAAAATTCTTAACATCTTTCTCTTCTTTTTTCATGTAATGTGCTCATCGATTAATTTGAGACAATAAAGATAATTCTATTCTATTCTACCTATTCTAATTTTGGGTTGAACGATTTCTCTTCATGGAATACAACCAGATGTTCCATGATTATTAGAGGTATTCCACATTATCACAGCTAAGGCGTAGGCAATCATGACTCATGATAAACATGTATTAAGGATTCATATTGTTTGTTCATTCAGTTGATTGACTGTTCAACACTTCCAAATTCAATTATTTGCTTGTTTTGACTTTAATTTCAATCAATTGATTGGTAGTTTTCAATTTCAATTAATTAATTGCTCACCAATGCCAATTGCAATTAATTGATTGAAATGAACAATCAAATTGCAATCAATTTTTGATACTCCCTGATTACAACGCACATACACGATGCAATGAAGTAAAACAATGAGGTATATAAAATGAATCAAAGAGCCTGCTTTTGCAGTAGGCCTATGTAAAGTAAATTATGATTATCACTGTTTGCTAATGCAATTTAGGTATTTTTTATGCTAGTATATACTGATATATGTTATCTATGCAAAAAAGTTAACAACGAAATCACCCAAATTGATTGCAAATAATCTTGTGAAGCAAACTTTTCATTCATTTTTGAAACACATTCATCAGAAAAAATGAAATGAAATAAGAAATACTGTAGATCAAGCTGTCATACAAAAGATATCTGCCTGGTAGGTTTAAAGACAATGATCCCAGGCTTATCTACCTGCCGCTGTGTCAACTGAGTTGCGAACCGCGTACGCAGGATCAATCCCTCGTCATCAAATTTTCAATGTAACTTGTATTAATTTAATCGATGAAAGCAATTATCAAAATAAAGAAGCATCATACAAAAAAATGTCAGATCAGAATATCAATGTTTGGGGCCCACAGTTTTCATCTCTATTATTCAGAGTAGGTCTTAATGAATTTACTTATCTGAAACGCTGATTGATGAAAAATAAAATCTATGATGGAAATCTCCCGAGGGAACACGTTGTTTGATAAGAAAGTTTGTAGATGCTTGTGGATGCTTGCCTCCTTGTGTGTAAGATGTTCCTTTATTTGAATATCTAAATGGCGCACAGTACTGCCGACATAAAATTTAGAGCATGTTGTACAAATTATTTTATAAATTGCCACTTTTCGTTGACATATTCCTTTCTTATCTATTTTGCCACCTGAATGTACGCAATCCCCATGCTCGAATGTAACTTTTGTAGAGCATCTCTCAACGTGTGATAATGGTGGGATATGCGAACAGGTACGTCGATACTATGAAAAATTCTCTTGAGCTTGTTGTTGAAGGAGTCAGCAATAAAAGGCATGCAGTGAAAGTGTTTGATTTTTCTTTTCCATTGCGGATTGTCTTCAATCTTAATATTCAAGAAAAGGGGTAGATAGTCACTAAATTTTTTGGGATGCCATTGAATTCAGTGAGGTGTTATTTTTTACCTTGTTCGTCAAAACATCGTTTTGATCTCCTTTGTTTTTCGCTTTTGATTATATTGATATTTAGTTCAATTGGAATTGCAGAATTAAAGTTCATGAACATGCACTTTTTCGCAGATTTTTGAAGTTTTGGTACTTGACTTGTCAATTTTGAACTGTGATTGCAAAGTCTACGGGAAAGTGAGTTATTATCAGTAGGATGCTTAATAAGCAAATTTGATTTGGCATGAATAGAATTAATCGTTTAGAGGATACTCAATGAATCCTCTTTGTTTGTTATTAGCATACAGATGTCATCTAGACGTGTTAATACATATAGAATTTGATATTCTAGTCTATCCATGAACAATGTTGCCAGAACGGCGGACACGCTGTCGCCCATCGGAAGTCCTTGATTATGGCGGTAAGTTACATTATTGAACCTAAAATACATACTCTCAAATATAGTGATGAGTAGGTCAAGAATGGCACCTGCATTCAGTCACGAGCATGGGGATTGCGTACATTCTGGTTGTAAGATAGATAAGAAAGGAATATGTCAACGAAAAGTGGCAATTTATAAAAATAATTTGTACAACATACTCTAAATTTTATGTCGGTAGCACTGTGCGCCATTTGCATGTGCAAATAAAGGAACATCTTACACACAAGGAGGCAAGCATTCACAAGCATCTACAAGCATCCACAAGCTACTTCTTATCAAACACCGTGTTCCCTCGAGAAATTTCCATCATAGATTTTATTTCATCAATCAGTTTTTCAGACAAGTATATTCTTTAAGACCTATTCTGAATAATAGAGATGATATTGATATTTTGATCTACCTTTGACTTTTGAAAAGTTTTGTATGATGCGTCTTCTATGAACAGGCCGTCATACCGACGAAAATTTAGATAAACTTATATTTCAACCACAAGGCTTTATTTTGATATTTACTTTCATCAATAAAATGTTGCTTAGAGCTAATTATGAATCATTAATTCAAGCATTTAATTTCATTAATTAATTAGTTTATTGATCAATGAATTAGTCAATAATTACCATTTAGCAATTAATATCTTGATTGATAATTCAATTAATGAAATATCAAGTAATATGCTTAAAACGGATGCCTGTCAAGACATAGGCGTGGGAATATTCTTGTAGATGCTTATACAAATTTTGTTAGGGCATGTTATTGACAATGTGCTTATTCACAGAGGCGATGTATGTATTTCGTCAACACTGGAATCTTGCTTGACCTTGAAAGCAGATAGAATGTTGAAAACCGGTACGGAAAGACAGTCGGTGAGCAGTGAGCAGTGTCATCATAAAATTGAATAAATGTAAACCTTCGAAGTCTATTGAAGACTAATATGTGACTGATCGGTCCCGCACGTCTCTGTGTGAACAGCACCATACGTTTGTGAACGGTCTGAACGGTCTGAACGGACCTTCTGTGATAAACCTGTTCCATATACGATGGGAACATCAAAAATTTGACCCTTATTTGAAAACATTTTTTGAAGATCAATATAAAACTAAGATAACAGCAGAGCACGCTTTTTAAGATTTGCTTCAAGGATGTTATAATTTATTTCGAGATTTGATTTATATTCAGTGACGCTCAACCATCCAAATGCAATCAAGCATGCTCCAAACATTTCATGCGATAACTGATCAAAGCCTATCATTTATTACGGCCATCTATCTTAAATTTCCAACATGTGGAATGGAAAAATGGAATTCAAATTTTGAATTGCTGTATATAGTAACAAATTGACTGAGTTTGTGAAAACTGCTGTCACCATTGAAACGAAAGCACACCAATTATGTTGTTCAGTAGGAACGATTGAACTGAATCATTGGAACATCAAAATCATAACCGGGAGGTCACCTCGGGTTTTGAAGTTCAAAATAGCCCAGCTGAAAAAGGGTTAAATCCTCTTTATTTTCGATAATATCATATGCTGGTGCTTAGACCAATGAAGGCTCATTTTGCAGATGCAATGAAACAGCTTATGCCTAAAATAAATCTCCCGCATTTCGTGTTTAAGTCATGTTCCTTGTACAATTTCATCAATAAAATGAACTTCATAGTAGGTTTAAGTATTTAAACATCACAGTTATAAAAGTTGGAGATCTAGAAATTTTTAAGTGTTATTTATTATTGAAAAATGTGTGAGTTATATTATGTTGACACTGGAAGGCGGACGCGCTTAACCGAAAATGCGGTTTCATCATTTTCATGCTATTCTGATTCTCTGCTAAACACTATAGGAATTAAACTGAAAGAACGAAATGTGTGTCCTGTCTGAAGATGGTTACAATGAAAGAGCAGGCGAGATAGCATAACCTTATTACAAAAATATTGCAAATATTCCGAACCAAGAATTCAAGGATTAACTAGTCAGCTAGATTGTCGTCATAGTACTAATGGTCAGCTCAAAGAAAGCCTGATTACACATTGCTGCATGAATTTTTAATCTAAAAGGTGGTTTAGGTTTATCTGAGCATGTGTCAAGTGTGCACTGGTGTGCACGTATCAATCATAGTCTATGAAAGCTGATAATGTTCAAGATGTTTAATTAAGATGCTGCATTTTTGACTAAAAATAATGAAGCCGTGTATTCATATCAGATTCACAACAGAAATGCAATTCATCACAACCTTTCCAGTCACCAGTGACAAACTTTCGCCATCACTGCTCTAGAAAAAGCGCTCGGGTCTAGTCACAATCGGGACGGACACATCGCCGTAGAACCGTGATCGCCTCTGAAAATGGGGTTGCTGCACTTACTTTTGTGGACAACGTTTCTAGAGGCATCTCATTATGTCAAATATAATAGTAAATGGAAGTGTCACCCAACTCTAAACATAATATTCTAAGCAAATAGCCAATGAATGTCATTGATGTTGATGCAAATGATAATAAAGAAATTGATGTCAACAATGTTCTGATGCATTGACATACTATTACAGATGAATTTTCAGATTTCCAAATCGCAACCTTAAGTGCACATCCTAATTTTAGATATATAAGAATGATCCAAACTGTCGCTGAAACTGAGATAATAAACGAAGATGACATCATGAAAAAGCGTCATTCAAATTTTGTAAGACCTGTCAGCTTGCAAAATTTAAATGAATGTCACACATCTACTCTGTCCAGCACAAGTGCTGCAAACACAAGCAACCAATTTTAAGTTGGATTGTCGCACATGATCATGAGTAAAACGCCCTTCAATATACCTTTAACAAGTTTGTCTATCTTAATGGCAGTCAACAACGAAATAATTTATGAATGAGTGTCAGCAATATTACTGATAATATTACTTCATAGACTGCTAAATAATTCCCAAAAATAGGCATTATGATAATTTCAGCATCAACACTGTTGAGATGTATAGTGAAGTGGCAAGTTCATGACAGCTGTTAAGTGTGGATATATAGTTCGTCTGATGATTGACAAATGCCATGAAAGCGCCTAGGTAATCTCTCATTTTTCAAGCCCCTTGCTAGTCATGCTGCTTTCATTTAATTACCGCCAAATGTGTGCTTCTCCGACTCCAAAAGCATCTTTAAAATCATTTGGTCATCGTTCTGTCTACATTTGAGAAGTGGAGATTGCCAATTGCCATACATGTGCGGTACGCTAGATCAGTAGAACAGGCGTAAAACATGTCAATTTCAAAAATAATGTCTTATAATGGGAATAAAACATGCTTTGAGTCTATTTGATGTATTATTGAAGCGATACTTAGTAAACCCTTAATTTTTTGTCTTTGGCGTTTCTTTCTTTTGTGATATATTTCAATTTCGAACTTTGAACAAATAAATTTCATTTTCAAAACAGCGCCAGTTTTGTAAGAATCCGAAAGATTTCAACAGTTCTGTCTTCTCAAACTGAGTGCTGTGTAAAATCAAAGTGCAAGGTAATAAAAGACAGCATGTAATAATGAAATATAACAATAATAATATGACACCGAGGTCAATGCACCGTTCCGACAGAAAAAATACCAAAAAATATATATACAAATAACATAAATTTTACAATATATGCGTATATTGTACTTTACACCATAGAGTAGATATATAGGTTGAGTGTCGACTCACAAAAGTATCTGTATACAGTGAAGTTTTATATCAATAGATACAGTTTTTTGCGGAGATTACGTTCCCGTGGTCCAAAAAATTATTTGAGCACTTTTGAAAAAAGTCAAAATTTGCCAATTTATACACTACCGAGATGATTCTCCTATATAAGTAGTATGAAGCAAGTTGGATATCAAAAGGAATGAATATTTGATAATAAGCATCCTAACTAAGCGGAAATGAAGCTGATTATCAAGCAAATTTCATGCTTCGTATTATAATGAAAGTCTTCATGAAAAAGTCGCAATATTATTCGTTCTTTCTTGGCAGAAAATTTCAAGTTTTTAATTCAATTTTCACCGGCATGATTTTATGATTTGATCACTAAATTCATGTTTTATTTCTGGAATCTGAATGGTTATGTTGAACCATTTACATCTTTCAAAGTTAAATGAAACATTAACATAATCATTGTCTTTGATTATGTGGCAGGTTGCCTGTGATATGATCACGCTTAAGAAAATACACTCTAGAGGTTAATTTAACAAACATTAAACCTCCAAGGCTGTCATGAGAATCTGTGAAATACCATCATTCCTTCTTCATGCAATCATGATCACTCAATTCCGTTGTAATTTCTGCAAAACTGCAAAAAGTTCCTTGAGTTCATTTAATAAAATCGAAAGTGTATACACATTGGGGATTTAATAAATGCGGAGTTACCACTCTACCTAATATACCTACTCTATGCTTTACACTGTTATAAGCCTTTATGACATAAAGTTTTTTGTATTGATTGCATAGCGATAATCCCTCTGCAAGCTGATAAATTTGCAAAATTGACGTTCAGATTAATAAAATCGACATAATGTTGTCCTACTTCCTTACTTTGCTCAAAATAACTTCTTGTAATAATGAAAATTACGAATCAATCAAGCAAATGACGTTTTGCGTTGCTCAGTATTGAGGACAGCAGTATAGAATAAATTGAAAAGGAGCGTACGTTTTGCGTGACTCATCATATTTCTGCATTGCTTTTTCAGAACTTCGCCGTATTGCTGAAGCTCCGCTATTTGAAAGTAAGTTGACTGAAAGTGCTGTTGATGGTTAAAAGACACTGCTTTAAAACACAGCGCTCTTAAAATACATACTTTTGATTCTTTCAAATTGTGACTTGCGATATCAGATTTGCTTATGCAAGCTAGTAAATAGTGATTTTAGAGTAATGGTATTCAGCAGCAATTTTGCTTCGATTCCAGAAGAAAAATGTGCCGCTAACTATTATGTTTATTGAAGAGGGTCAAAATATTTTTTGATCATATATTAGATTCAGATTGGCGCATATGTCCACGAAAGTAATTTCGTGTCGATTCCATAGGGATAATTTGTTGATGATTTTCATGTTTAGCCTTTCAATGCATGAATTATTTTAAAAATCAGTGCTTTTTCTTGAAAAGGAAATTTAAATGCAATTTCAGGGCGTTCACAAGAGGTTAGGAGTGGGTTAAATTGGGAAATAGTTGCGAACGAACAATTTTGTGGTCAGGAAATAGGACGATACAGTTCGCATAAGAATTACGAAAGGCGGAGCTCGCACAAATTACAGGGTTGCCGTGGGGATTGATATTTGAATCCCCACCCCATGCCCACAGAAAAACCTGTGGGTATCCCCACAGAATCCCCACACCCTCACAGGATAGGCCCCTGACTAAAATGTTGCTCTTGTTTGTATAGAATGATTGATGTCCAATATCTCCATCTCAGTAGAACTTCCGCACAGAAGGCCGTATTTGACTCCAGAGATGCGGAATGGGACTTTTATTGTAACTTCTGTTGTAACTTTTATGACTTTTCCTTGCTATCTTCGGTGTAGGCCTATTGCTCTTTAAAATTGTAGTGGCCTATTTTCTATCATTATTGAGCCTTGATTCTGACTTGCCACCTATAAAATATTGTACCGAAAATTTAACTAAAAGCCATGTTAAATTAGCCCATGACACTGCTTTGATGTCTGATGCATCTCAGATTGTCTTCAGTTTCAACACATTGTGAGGAAACTTATTGGAATAATAGGGCTTATGGAAGAAAAGGTGTATGCCACAAAATTAATCTATTAGACGTCTGTTAAGCTATTTTGACGCACTTGCATAGCAGCACGTATCAGCAGGACCCTCCTAACATCCTAAATTCATTTGCTGCAACAAATGTGATAACTTTCGATTTTAGGTCAAAAATATTGTTTTTCTTAAAAAATGGCTACCGCAAATTATTATCATATCGACGCTATAGGTGCTAAAAGTTATTAGGAAAAGTTTAAAAGCAATGTTTATTAATACATTTATCTATTTCTTTTACTTAGTGAGCACTCCGCCTTGTAAAAAAAACGATGGTCCTTATACAAAGCATAGGAGTAATTTGACAGTCCTCTTTTGCACTAAATTTCCGAAATTATCAAAACTATTTTTTAAATTCGTTCTGTATTTTTTCTGTCAAAGCATGCTTACAATCAATTATGTTCTAGAAAACTGCTCTGGTTTATGATTACTGATAAATAATTGGTTATTAGCAGGTACATACAATTTCACAATAAGGCAATCGTTATCCCTCTTCGTTGGCTTCCTCTGTATTTGAAATGTCTCAAGATTATGGTTAGGCCCTACCAATCGTTTAAAATTTAAACTCGTCGTCAGGTAATAATAATGGAAGATGAGAAAATGATATAACATATGAAAACTGAAACCATTGATTAGATAACGGTATACTGTCCTGATAGTAGGCAAAGTTGCGATCAATGGATCACACGATCCTATGACCATTTGTTTTTGACAGCCTTCTTCAATATATAATGAATTGGGCCAGTTTTACGATCACTTGATGAAGAATATCTTCCTTTACACGTCTGCTCCATAAGCACTTTCTACATGTATAGAAACAATTAGGTCATTTCACGAAAAATCCTTGGATCGTAATTAATCGTTTAACTACATAGTGCGCAATTTTGATATTGAAAGATTCATTGTCATTTCCGTAGATTTCGTTTCTGCGGTTCAAAAAAAATATTGAATAGACTTTTATGATGCTGAATATTTATCAAATTATTCATGTATTTATATGCTAGCGATTTGGTACCTCGGACTTTAGTATATAAGTAGTATGAAACTTATTAGATATCAAAAAGAATGAAAATGTACTTACAGGTATCCTAGTAAAACGGAAATTGAGCTGATTATCAAAGAAATTCATGAACTACATTAATAAGCGGAAGTCGTCATACAAAAGTTGAGTTTTTTCTGCTTCTTGGCTCGAATTTCAAGTTTGTTAACCTATCAAATCTAGTTAATAACTCTCTTCCACCAGGCTAAATGGATCTGTAAATGTAAGACTCCTGTCCAAATTATTAGCTAACAGACAGCATTCTACGGTAAATAAAAATCAATGTCAAAATTGAGTTATAAACGGAATAGAACTATAATCATGCAGTTAGAATTCAACTATATTTACGTGGATTAATTCAATTTTCACGGACAGTGAATTATCTTTGAGCATGTGGTTTTATGATTCACTAAATTTATGCATCATATTTTATCGGAATCTGAATAATTTTGTGAACCCATTTTTCTGACTTGTTTTTTTACAAACGTTATTCTTTTCGTCCAAGAGCAGCTCACAGGGAAAGAAAAGCGCATCAGTCAACTCTCCAAAAAGATGGAGGTTCTAGGATTCATTAGAGAAAAATTAGAGGCGAAAATATGAGAAAAAACTATCTATATACCCATTTAGCTCCATACCACGGGAGAATATCGTGACCTACTTGGCTATGTGGGGTTCTGTATATTTTGATTGAAAAGTCATGTTTACCAATGGTATTATCGTTGCCTATACGCACGTCCATAGAGTAGAGATATAACCTACAGGTAAAGTGTCGACTCAGAAAAGTATCTGTATACAGTGAAAATGTTTATATCAAAAGATTCAGTTTTTGCGGAGATTACGTTCCCGTGGTCCAAAAAATTATTTGAGCACTTTTGAGGAAGTCAAACTTTGCCAATTTATACAATACCGAGATGACTCTCCTATATAAGTATAGTATGAAACAAGTTGGATTTCATTTACATAATCTGAAGAGTCATGAATCATCAAAAGCAAGACAGAACTATTGACAGAACTATTAACCATATCGCTCAGTCTATAGATGAAAATGCTATCCCATTCTCCAGAGAAACTTTAAAACAATTTTTGAAAATGTCGTGTAAAAATGCTCCATTTATCTTTAATGATAAGATTTACGAAAAACACGAAGGTTTAGCGATGGGCTCAAATCTCGCTCCAGTTATAGCCGCGTTCGCCATGGAAGTGATAGAAAAAGAAAATTCCCACTTCGACATAAAGCCATTGATACATATCCGTTACGTTGACGACATTCTTGTCTCTTTCGAAAGTGATGTTGACTGTGACAATTTCTATAATTCTATTAATTCTTTAATTCCAACGATAAAGTTCACTATTAAACATTCTGTCAATAATTCCATTGATTTTCTTGACTTAACTATAACGTTGAAAAATAAGAAAATTACCACTGTTTGGAAAATGTAGCAAACGAATACTGGTTTATACATGCCTGCCATTCCTTACTGTCCTTACAAATACAAAATGCCTGCTATGAGAAGCTTGATTTACAGAATTCTCAAACTTTTTAGTGATCCTAATGATGTCAAGCAATGTATTGAGAAATTGAAAAATATTTTCCTTCTAAATGGCTATGCTGAAAGAGAATTTGATAACATTTACCAAAAGGAAGAAGAGTGTATTAGAAATCCACCATCTAGCGATTACCAAGGAAAAATCAAAATTTTTTTAATGACAAAATTTAATTCGTCTTTTGTAACGAATTCCTTACCGGCATCAAACAAATTAATGTTCATCCTGTTCATCTGAAAAACTCCAGTATTTTTCCAATATTGAAAACTTTAAAGACTAGTATGCTAATTCCGAACAAAGATAAAATTCCTTGTTTCTCACTTTCTTCAATTGTTTACAAATATCAGTGTGAGCACTGCAATAAGTGTTACATAGCAGAAGCAAGAAGGAATTTTATTACTCGGATAAATGAACACATGGAAGGTAGACCTGCATCTGAAATTAGCATGCACGAACACTTTCCTAACGAAGCGAATTTTTGAATTATATATAGAACTAAGCTGTGGTTGACAAAGTTGGCTGAAGTTATGCATATTCGCTAGATTAATGACGAAATATTGATGAATATTGAATATTCAACTTGTGACGCAGTTAGAACTTTGGTGAATCCTTGCACTACAAACTTATCGACGACCTATGAGCTGATGGAATGTAGTTCACTTTCCTTCTTTTGTACATAAGCTCCATTTTATTGTAACATCTGTTTCTCCTGTCACTGATGATGAGCAATTATGCTTGAAACATGTTTGACCCTCAAAATGAATAGTTTTCATTCTATCATGAATCATCATTTTATCTGGTTTTGCACTTAATGATAACAAACGTTACACTGAAATGCCATTCCCTTCGTGCCACACCACTCATGCGCCCGATTCATACATGTACTTTTGGTGCTAAAGTCAATTATGGAATCATCAACTATACTCGTATTCATTGGCAATCGCCAGCGATAACATATGCCGGAGGCATACACAGTGAGCCACAAGCCGCAAATAGAGTTGATGATGATGATAACGAATTTTTATTAAAAATGACACATGCTAAACAGCTTCAGGGTCATTTCACAACTTTAAAAGAAATACATAAAAATGCGATCAGTTACTGGTGAACAGGCTCTTGACAGATGATTTGAATCGATGTTGAGAGTTCAGAACTGTACATTCTTGAGGCAACTCATTCCACAATCGCGTTGCACATGAGGAAAACAGTCTATTTTTAGTTGACTTAGGTCTACATCTTGGCACGATGGGATCGTGAGATGAGGCAGAACGTAGATGAGATCGGTTTGAGAAGTCGCTCACAAAGAGTAGTTTCGCATTTAGGTAAGAAGGAGCCACACCATTGACACATTTGTAGACGAGAGAGACTACTACTTAAACTTAAGCTGAAGTAGAAAGGTTCTACTTAAGGTTCAATGAGAGCTGGCATACAGAAAGAGCAATAAGCCATATGCCGCCTTTGATTGCGATATCCTTTTGAGAATCTTTTGGGCCATGATCTTCAATAGAGACGACGGTGTGATATAAAGCGTCATTCTTTGTGCTATACTGCTCTTACAAAAATATCATATATTGTTTTCTTCTGTCTGCTTGTATTATAGATCATCATCGTGAGAAAGAATATTGTCAAACTGTCTTATGGCTTATGAGGGATCGTGACGCAAGTTGCGAACGATGGCATACAGCTTATGACATGGCTTATTCTGTGTGCCTCCGGCCGTTCACGCTTGCAAACAACTATGGTAACTCCATAGAGTAGGGATATACAGGTAGAGTGTCGACTCAAACAAGCACCTGCATACAGTGAAAATTTTTACATGAAAAGATTCAGTTTTTGCGGAGATTACGTTCCCGTGGTCCAAAAAATTATTTGAGCAGTTTTGAAAAAAGTCAAAATTTTGCCAATTTAAATACTACCGAGATGACTCCCCGTTGTAAATGGTATAAAGCAAGTCGGATATCAAAAGGAATGAATGTTTGCTAATAATCATCCCAACTAAGCGGAAATCAAGCTGATTATCAAGGGAATTTCATGCTTCGTATTATAATGGAAGTCCATGAAAAAGTCGCGATATCATTCGTGCTTTCTTGGCTGAAATGTCAAGTTTTTAATTCAATTTTCACCGGTTTGATTTTATGATTCACTAAATTCATGTTTCATTTCTTGAATCTGAATAGTAATGTGGATCCATTGACATCTTTCAAAGTTAATTGAAATCATTGTCTTTGAATCTGTGATTTTTGCCATGCCAGTGGCAGCTGTTTGATCACGCTTAAGAAGATTCTCTTGAGGTTCAGTATGAAAGCAGTAGCGCAGGTCATCGAGTTGCCAATTTAACAAACAGACACGGACGACATGTAAAATAATATAATTTCCTTCTGCTTTATGCTATCATGATAAGTGCAATTCCGTTGTAATTTCTTCAAAACTGCATAAATGCGCATATCTCACATTTGGAAACAATTCCGACTGTATCTTCTATGAGTTCATTTAATAAAATCGAAAGTGTATACACATTGGGGATTTAATAAATGCGGAGTTACCACTCTACCTAATACACCTACTCTATGGGTAACTCACTCCTGAAGTTGAATAATAATCAATTGTTAGTAGATAGGAAGCGATGCTGAATTAACTGACACTTTTCGAGCGCTGCAAGGGCGAACTATAATGAGTCCAATCTCAGAAGCAAATAAGTGCTCGTGGTGAGAACTCAAAAAGAAGAATTTGTCAATTTATGTTTGCTATCTGACTTTTTAAACTAAATTTGATGACAATAGGCCTATCTATTTCTGACAAATAACACGTATTGGCACTTTGTTTGAATTTACTTTCTTTCCATCAAATTCTTGAAAACTTTTTGCTTTGATTCTTGCTCACTTTTCACTTTGAAACACATGAAACTTTTCTCTTTTTTGCTCAATTTATGTCATTTTATGAAATTCTATAAATCTCTTATAGATTCTGGCCATTCATCTGGCTGATGTTGAACGATCCTTTTCGTCATTACGTCGCCTGAAGACGTGGATACGCTATCGGATGACCCAACAACGCCTTACACATATCGCTCTGCTTCATATCAATCAAGACATACTCTACTCCCTTGATATCCAAGAGATGATGAAGCAATTCATTTTGAAAACTCGAGAGAGGCAATCTACTTTTGACGTTGTTGACTTATAAAAACTTTGTCAGGAATTTATTTGGTTTTCTATGCAAAATCTTTTATTGAGAGTGGTATAATAACATAATATTACTTTTCAATAATATTCAAGACTTTCAGGAATTCAAAGAAAAGGTGGAATTTAAATCGAGTTTAGGTATGAGGTAAACTTTGTGTTTGCACATACCTGAATCTTCCAATTTCATATTAAACTGATAAACGCTAATATTGTTCTACGGATAATAAAATTTTGAATTAGTTTAATGAGCGTCGTAGTAGGGTATTGTACCGCGGTTTTGTATTATTAAATTCATAAAAGTGCAAACAGAGATTCATAATGGATACATTAGGCTTACTCTTTGACATCCATCTATCACGTCACCTGCGCGACGGTCGGATCTTCTATCTCTCTCGCGTATTTATTGATCTGTGTCATATCTCTGGATATACGGCGTCAATTTTCGTAATTCTTTTTTGAAGTGTTCCGTGAGCTTTGCGTGCTCTCAAGCTCAACGTCGATACATCAGTCATCGCGTCGTGGGCTCTTAATTCTCCATTTTCCATGCCTTGTGTGCAGACGCAGTGAGTTGTAATCCCTGATGTTCCGGTTGTTGTTGCTGAAGTCTGGAATTCGACACTATACGTCAGCAGCACGTCGATTCAATCTGCTGTGATTTATTTGGCTTATCTATATCTTTGGTACTGCCTAGGTATCGTGTGCCAGAATAGTCCATCGTGATCAGTGACCGATTGTTATGTGGAGGTTGCGTGGTCGAGTCCAGTCAATGCGAATCATTTTGTAGAAAATCCGTCATAATACGTTCTGCATATTTTTGCTGAAATGTCGACACCACGTACTAGGCGCGGGCGAGTTGTGGAAGATTCGGTCTCAGAAAGTGTAAAGCAGTCCATCATGGAATTAGAAAAGCGTCTGTCGAACAAGTTTGATAAAATGATTGATATGATTGATTCTTTAACTAGTAAAGTTGAAAGTCTTGAGAAATCCCTCACATCTGTTGTAAAAACTCAAGACATTCATCAGTTGGAGATAGACCATCTTCGCAATTGTGTCATCGATTTGTCTCAGAAGAGTGCAGCAATATTTGATGAATTTGATGCTACGGATCGAAAAAGAAATAATTTGATTGTCTCTGGGATGTCTGAAAAGGTGAATGGAGATGTTGATGAACGCAAATTGCATGACTTCAACAATGTATTAGAAATGCTGAAAGATTTGAACATTGACGATGTCACAGTCAAACACACTTACCGTATTGGGAGAACGCAGAGACTGGGATCTTCACGGCTACTTAAGGTGGTATGCGCTGATGCTGAATCTAAACTGACTATTTTGAAAAGGGCGAGAGATTTAAGACTGATGCGGAAGTATGATGGTGTTTTTATAAACCCTGACCTAACTCCATCTCAGCAGCAATCACAAAAGGAGTTGCGTGCTGAGGTCAAGAGACGGCGGGATGCGGGGGAAAGAGTAAAGATTTATCGTGGAAAGGTCGTCGACATGCATCAACATTTTCAGTGAAGTTTTTATCTGGGCATCATCGACTTACCCTACCCTCCATCTGGCTTTCCAATGCTCGATCAGTTTTGCCTAAAATTGACGAAGTTCGTTCCACTCTTCTCATCAAGACTATTGACATTTTTGCCTGTTGTGAAACTTGTTTGCATGATGGTATTGGTGATGAATTGATCAATGTTCCAGGTATCACTTGCTTTCGATCTGACAGGCAAAATCGCATCGGTGGAGGTGTCGCTTTATGGATTCGTGACAACATATCATGTGTTAAACTCGATGTACAGCTAGCATTGGAATTTGAATTTTTGATAATGCTTTTGCCTAACATAAAAATAGTGCTTTTCGTTCTCTATATCCCTCCGATATTAGCAGCTCGTGAATTTGTGACTCTGAATTCTTTAATCATTCGTGAAATTGATTCAATACTGAACACCCATGTTGATTACGAGGTGATTATCTGTGGAGATTTAAACCGCTTCAATGTTAGCAATATTTGTTAGCAACTCGGTTTAGTCAATTGCAACAATCGTGCGACATACGGTAATGCCGAACTTGACTATATTCTCCTTTCTAATGTTCTATCTGGTCATTACAATGTCAGCTTGTGTGCGCCTCTTCATATTTCTAAGACAGCTCATATATCCCTTCTAGCCAAACCAATAACGTCAGATGCGAAGGAAGGATGCTTCATCAGTCGTAAAGTCTATGATTTGCGAACCTCTTACGTCAACCATTTTCTTTACTCCTTGGGTAGAGTTAACTGGAATTTCATCTACGATGACTCAGTTTCGCTTGACATTAAATGCCAAAAGTTTCAAAACACTTTAATTGAGTTGGCTGACAAATGCATACCAGTCTCGTATGTAAGACAGTCACCAAGAGACAAGCCTTGGATAACGTCTTTCGTGAAGTCTCTAATTAATCAACGTTGGGACGCCTTCCGCTGTGGGAATTTTGCCGCATATAATTATCTGAAGGAAAAGGCGCGATCTGAAATCCTTAAGGCGAAGTCAATTTGGACCCAAAGTATGACTGCCAAAGATTTGTGGAGTGCCATCAGTACGCATGTTGGACCACGTGTCAATAATCCACTACAACGCCTTTTGTCTCAGTATGATTGTCTTTCAGAGGCCGTTGAAGACATTAACCAGCATTTGGCTTCCCATTTTGAAGTGAGCAAGCCTGTATCAATTGCACCTGTTTGCAATACTTTGTGGCACTGCGAATTTGATGAAATAGACGTGCATGTTCTTCTTTCTAAGTTGAAACCAAATAAATCATCCTACGACATTCCGAATATTTTTTTACAAGAAATCGGCTCCATTAATTGCTGAAGTGTTGACTCATTTGTTCAAATTGTCCTTTGAAAAATCAGTATGTGCCTCTGGTATGGAAAACGTGTGCTGTATCTCCGATCCCGAAGCGTGTAAATGCCAATCTTGATGACCTCAGGCCTATAAGCATTTTACCGACTCCGGCAAAGCTCCTCGAGACTTTAATTTTGAAATCGATGAAGCAACAGCTTATCGATAATTTCGGCAATTTTCAGTTTAGCTTTAAACCGGGTTCCTCAACCTTGTGCGCTCTGCTAAAAATTCAGGATTGCGTCACGAAATTTCTTGACAATGACTTAGTCTCTGGTATCTACATGATATCGTATGATTTTGCAAAAGCATTTGACAAGCTACCACATGACATTATACTTTAAAGACTGATTGATTGCTTTTTTCCTATCGGCTTCGTCAGATGGATTCAATCGTATCTGACAGATAGGCAACAGTTTGTGCGAGTTGGTATCCAGTTAAGCTCTTGTACTCTAGTATCCTCTGGTATTCCACAAGGGTCTGTAATTGGTCCCTATTTATTTGCAATGTCTATCGGTTCATTCGGGTGTGACTCTCCCACCTGCTCTGTCGTAAAGTATGCGGATGATGCCACACTGATTTTGCCTTTTCTAAGCAATCCCTCTCAGTCGTTGGAAAATATATCTTATCATCATAATCGAATGGTAAAGTGGTCTGAATCTATTCGAATTCCTCTAAATGATGGCAAGTGCAAATCAATAGCGATCAAAAAGAAGAACACCAATACACTACCAAAACTTCCATCAGTCAATAACGTTGATGAACTTAAGATTCTTGGGATTACGTTGAACTCAAGTTGGCCCTGGAGTGACCATTTTGATAACGTATTATCTGTATGTTCCCGCCGCTTATATGCCTTGCGGGTGTTGAAACAATCGGGTTTCTCTAGTCATCATCTTATTAAGACATATAATTCTCTCATACGTTCTTGTATTGAGTATTGTTCTCCGTTGTTTTTAACTATGTCTTCATGTGACTCCGCCAGGCTTGATATGTTTCAGAAGCGTGTTCATCGTGTCATCTGTGGTGCTGACTGTCGGAAGGACTGCTTATGTCCCTTACCTCAAAGGCGACAGATGCTGTCACTAAGGTTCCTTGAACTGGCAGTATCAGAAAATCATATTCTTAATGATCTGTTACCTCCGATATCATCTTCTGGTAGATTCCTGCTACCTTATCGTCGCACGAAACGACGTGGTGATTCGTTCTTTCTGAAGGCTTGCGAAATCTACAATTACGAATGTCCAAAACCAAAGCTTTAATTCCGACTTCTAAATGCTTGAATTGCTCTACAAGTACACGGTACGCAACCTTTCTTCACTTAACTTCCAGTTATTTGAAATCACTTCTTGAGTTGATGTAATGCATCGATTTTCATTTGGCAAAATATACATTCATTATTATTATTATTATTACAATAATATCTCACCACCCTGCCTCCGATTAATTCACCACCTTGCCTCCTATCTCACCACCTTGCCTCCGATGTGTAATAATATCTCACTACCTTGCCTCCTAGCCCACCACCTTGCCTCCGTTCTAACCACCCTGCCTCCGGGCTACAATTATCAATAAAAATGATAATAAATAGCCACCCTGCCTCCGCAATGAAAATAATAATTAACCACCCTGCCTCCAAATTGCAATTCGACATAAAGGAAATAATTTCTGCTTTTATAAAGCATAAAAATTCTGTAACTTTTTGTCATACTTTCATCAGTCGTTCATAGTAAAAGGTAGGTATAATTCGACTCTGCCGACACTTAGCTAGACCGTGTCAAAATGTTCTAAATGGCAACTTTATATGTGTTTAGAATGAATAAGTCGACCATGTAATGCTTCAACCATGAAGGTCTGTCGCACACTGTTAACTAAATAGACCTACATAATAGCGAGTTTTTGTAACATGTGATTACTTTGTCGATACATGTAGCCTAAACCTGCATATGTAGGTAAATAAATGTGAAAATATTTCTTCTATTATTACTATATGAGTTGGAAATTGAATTTTATGCATTGAAAAATGGTAGATACGATTAAGTAACCTATTTTTTCATTTATGCATTCTTATGTAGTTTGATTATTTCAAACTAGTGACATTATGCGATGTTGTGCTGTAATACAGGCCTACTTGAAATAAGCTTATGTGGCGTTGCATTTTGCATACCGGTAAAACACCACATGTCAAAATGATATGCAAAATTAGTCTAATAGGGCCTATCTCTTTCATTTCATAGTTAGCTTGAAGTAAAGTTATGTAATTTCAAATCATCAATACACACACACACACGTGTGTAGATTAAATTGATATTACATATTTGACATAACGATCATTACAAATAGGAATCATGATTCAATTGAATTCGCATTAATATAGGCCTACTATCAGAAAACGAATCCATTCTTGATTAATAAACTTTATTAAGAAAATAGCTACCGTTAGGCCTGTAATTTATGTAAGCTTAGACCGCAGGCCTACCGATTGAGTAATACGAGAACCGCTAGATTTGTAGCCTAATGAGAAACCCACGCACATCAATCATAGAAAATAAATTATTAACTCTAGTGTAAACATCGTTAAACTTAAGTTTTCTGAGTATAATTCAGGAATACCTTATAGCTATTGCTTCACTGCAGATAAATTGCTGTTTAAAGTCATTTTGTTATGTAGCGTGGCTTACATCTATGATGCATTTATGCATCTGAAGAGAAAAAAATGATGAGAAAACGAGTGGAAGACACGATTATCATTTACCTCCAGTATAAATTAATTTTTCAATTGATGTGAATTCGACTGTGTATATTGAAGTTTCGTACCCGCGGTGCTTTTTGTTTTATCCAGTTATATCTAGTGAGTTAGGTACTATACTGTGGTTATTCCTCAACAAAGAAGATTTAAACCTTGTAGAAAAAAATTTAGATAATCTTTTTTCTGTTTCAATTCAGTTTAAAAAGCTTGCATCGATACGTCGTCCCTGCATTGTAGGCCTACTAGGAAATACATATACATTTTTTCACGATTTATTAGATGTAGACCATACATACATGCATATTGGTACACTTACATTTTTATAATTTCTTTTAGTGAGACAGACATGGCTATCTATGATCAAAAATTCAAATGCCTCAAAGTAACCCAAAGATAAAAACTGTAATACAAAAGTTCCATTAATCACTTTATTTTTTATTTTATGCACCAACTTCGACAGGAATCCAAATCACTGCCGCAACCTGAAAGACAATAGGGACAGCGTAAATATTTATTCGACATTAATTCGTGACTTGTATTATTCAAATTTTTACATGATTTACCAAGTCAGTGAACTGTTGAGCATTATACGATTATCTCCTGCTGAAACAGTCTAACTGATAAATGTGTTGAGTATTTCTGGCGAGATGGGTTTAAGTGTGTTTATGAACAATAGATTTTAGTTTATATTTCCAGTAGTGCTGCGAAACGGAATACGGAACGAATAGTGAAACGGAAAGAATACGGATATCATATGGAATGCAAATGATGTTAAGTGAATCGTTAAATTCCCATCTTGTTGTCGAGAGCAAAGAAAATCATATTTGGAACACATTATCCGTCCTCTTAGTTAAAATGAAGTCACATTGTAAGATGCATGAAACAGGGTATTGATAGCACTTTATAGTCCTGTAAAAGTCCTTTGTTTTTGGTATTTGGTACATTAATTTCATATTTCAACAAAGAACGATTTATTTATTATCTACGATATTTTTCTGATCTGTTGTAAATTTGTACGTCACAGAAAACGACACACAGTTTCACACAACACTCACAGTCATCACTCGGTAATGAGATCCGAGACGTTTGCTTAATAACATTCGTTGTAGAACAGTTTGTTACTGCTGATCCGGGTAGTATGACGCTTGTTTAGAAATCTAGATTTCGTTTTCGAACAATTCCTCATTCACAATTGTATTTTTTAAAATATGTCTTTAACTAAGAAATAACTGAGATCGATGTATGGCTTTTTAATCCTCTTGTATATGAATGTTTTTGTTGACACTTTAGTATGATCTCATGTATGTGAAATACTAGTCGAAGAAATATTTAAAATATTGGATTGCATCCTCAATCGAAAAATGGGACCAGACCTGGATAGCTATTTCGACCTATCAGGTCTCCTCAGCAGGCCTATGTCGGGCACAACTTCCGTTATCAACACAACATCTTATTTAAAACTCTAGTGTTAAGACAATAAAATGCTTGTTTTACTTGAATTGATGTAAAAAAATAAACATTCATAAGTCCTTCATTTCAATCCGTGAATTTGTGTCAACACCCTGATAAGGATACTTACAAGTCGAATATGGCTTTCGACTTCGACCGTCGTCGAAGTCGTTCGAGTAGCGGTGGCTCTTCGTCCTCCTCGTGTCTTCTTTTCCTTTTGATATTTGACACCACTTCCATCCTCGTTTCTTTTTCTACCGCTACTTCCAGCTCCTCGTCTTTGTCAACTTCTTCTACTTCGTCTTCAACCCGAAAATCTTCATCTTCTCCTTCGTCTTCAGCCTGAGCATCTTCCTCTTGTCTTTCGTCTTCGACCTGAACATCTTCCTCTTGTCCTTCTTCATCAGCGACATCATCTTCCTCTTCATCCAGATCGACCGTCCCATGTTCATTGGTACCTGAAAGAGTACCGCCTTCATGTAATGACTGAAACAGTGGAATGTTCGATTCATTTATAGCTAACATATTTCGATACTATAAGTGCACACGGGTTATGTTTTCTTTAACTTAAAGCCATATGAATACTGTTTTATAACCCTTTAAATGCATATCTGCATGGATATGTATGCATTGGTACTGCTTCGAATATTGATTTCTTAACGAATTCCCTGACGAGCATTATGCTATATATTGTTGCTATATGACAAATTACGCAAAAAGAAGAGTTAGGTTTAAAGAGTAACATCATATTGCTGAATAGAAAAGGTTTACTTTTTATGATATTTTGGAGCTGTAGGAGGCCTGATTGATACCTTCGACAGAGAAAATTTTCATTTTACTCAACCGTCTCATTTCGATTATTGATCTCGTTGATCTATCACTCTTAAGTTTTAGACAGAAGCTAGATTTTTATCCGAAGAAGATTTCTCGATAAGATACATTCAAATGTAAGAATATTCCTGTTTTAAAAAACAATCGGCCACGGGAACAGTTAGGGCCTAGCCCAGACATCTTGTTAGCTGAAGTTTCAAACTGACTGTACATCAGACATGCATAAAATGATAAGAATATTCCTGTCTTGAAAGAAATAATCCTTAGTCCTTTAAGCCCATAGAGAAGAGGTTAAGCCACGTTTCTGTTGTCTTAACAATTTTCATATTAAGTACATGTTACATGAAATTCTACTTGTAAATTAAAGAAATATTCGACAAAAATTTGGGCAGCGGTTCCCCTTGGGACTCGCCCTTTTAAAAGTTAGCTAAAATGCAACAAATCAAACAAAAAACAGATGCTGCTGTGTCTGATCCCTCAATCCGATGGCGATGAAGGAGCCAGAAAATGAAGAATGAATAGCCTGTTTGAGATGACGCGTTCAAAAGTGAGGGAGACAAACACCACCTCTCCAAAAAGTGGAGGGGACAAAGTCCCCCCTGATGCGTCGCCGATGCTCCACAGATATTTTAAACAGGACCACGTGGGTATGAGGATAGACTGAAGATAAGTGCTTCACAAAATTCACCCGGTCAAAATAGATAATATGAAATTAAACATTTCGAGTATTGAAATTAAGTGGACTATCTCAGTGCGTTACGCTAACGTCTACAAGATGCTGCATTTGATCAACGAATACATACACGTAACAACGTTCATGATCTTATTTTTACAATAAATGTAATGTGTAAATTTAGTCATATGATCAGGTAAAGTAAATGGAACGGATCACACGGAGTAAAGCCGCTGCCGCACAACCTATCGAACATCATGAAAGTAAACTTTCATTAAGGTTAGCTATCATTACTAATAATGTGATAGATTTCATTAGAAAACAAAATATTTTGTTCTTGAGACGATAACCTCAAAACTACAAGTTCTTTATCATATACGTGTATGGAATTAGACTAGTTATCTCTTAATTTTGGTATTTGTCGTTACGTCAGGCCCGTACACCAAGACAATAAAAAGGAAATAGATTTTAAAAATATTTTAATTCAATATATAATTGTAAAATATAACACACCGCTTCCACATAATTTTCCTCGATTTTACTGCACTGGCGAAAAATACGGCCACCGGCCAATGTCACTTTTGAGGAATAATTAATTAATTTGAAACCGGTAATCGGTCAGCCACCTACAAAAATTAATTATATACATGTAATTAACTGATATGCCCGGTTTCTGAAAAATTAAGTAAAATAAGATAACTATATAACTTGTTTTGTAGCAGTACTAAACAATAAATAAAGATGAAACAATGCTTCTATTTAAAGATGAAACAAAACATTTCTAGTACAGTACATACAGCAACTTGTATCGGTATGTAGGCTACCTAATCACCTAAAAATTAACAGAAATAAGTGGTAGATGGTTGGCCGAATTTTTCGTCCACTCAGCACAAGGTTCCAAAAATGATTATTTTGAAACCGGCTATCGGCTGGCCCCCCTGGATAAATAATTAATTGGTCGGATTTTTTTTTTCGCTAGTACAGTAAGTCTAATAAAAAAATTAAATGCCTAAATAATTTAATATCTCGTTAAATATGCCTCCACACAAAATAACAACAACGAAAGGATATGCATGTTATAACTGATGTAGGCTACAAAATTACATATGAAAATTTGTCCGAAGTTCGAATCAGAAGTTCATAAACCAAATAATATAGGATTTTTTCCGTTACACCCCCTCCACCTATGCATCCTCTTGAAATCAAAATATTATGCCCCCTCAACTCATAAAACACAAAACTTTAATCCAAAGTACCGGTATCTTTAATGTATTTTCCTTCTATGAAGGAGGACTCAAGGAGATGATTTCTGCCAAAATATGCTGAAAACAGTTTTCATTACTGGCTCCATACTCTAACCTTGTAACCTAGTATCTCATTGTATGCCAATTTTATTGCGACAGTCTCTTCGGTTGCATCGCCATCTTCTACCATTTGAGGTTATTTCATGACCATTTGGTCAGAGTTCAGTCTGGTGAAGGATGCCTTCATTTCTAAGAATGATGGCTATCTCAGGCGATGAGATCGTTGAGGCAAATTGAAGCAAATTAGTTGAATCTGTCATATCCTACACAACTGACTGATATGATGTGCAATGTTAATCTTACGTTATGATCGTGGAAGACGTCATTATGTGAGTCATTATCGTGTAACTTGAGACTTGCAAAATCGGCAGAAGGATAGGCAATCTTTACACATTTTAATTTTCTGTAGAATGATTTGTTAGTCAAGTTTTATAGGACTGACAGCGGAGGGGGTTTAGTATTCGGAGGGGTATAACGTAAAAGATCCATAATATATATATATATATATATATATATTAATTGTCGTTGGTAGAGCGATATATGTTTGTAGCCAACGACAATTGACTAATTATGTCGAGGTTAAAAATCTCATTTCAGTCTTGTTGATGTACCGCTATCTTTCACACAACAAAGTTTGTATGAAAGTTTCCCCTTCATTAAGCCTCAACTAATCAACTAACATTGGTGAAGGTGTCAAATGCAATTCAGAATGATAAAGTCAGTCGCCTCATTCTTTCATAGCCACAATACGTCAATTGCCTTATTATGTGAATTGTGTGAAAGTGGGTGCTACACTACCGACGACAAGACAGTCATTGCCTTCTCAGGACTATAACAATCACATATTAACCCAACGAAGCAAAACCACGTGTTTCGTTAGAAACAACTGTTTAAACTTAGTGCAAATAAACAATTTTAATATTCTACTCAATCAGCTGTTACAGAATGAATTTTTTTTTTTACTTTAAACTATGCAAAGTGACACGAATGGTCGATCAAAAAATATCTCTGTTGGAAAATAAATTGTTTTAACCGATAATCATTCACCGTGATTGCTAAGTAAAAGCAATTTTATGAGATTTGTTGAGATGGTGCAAAAAGTATGTAACTATTATAGCGATTATGACAAACACCTATCTAAAGCAGTATTGTGAGCATCTGAATGATGACTGTGGTACATTTATCTCAAATTGAATGATAATATATCTTCTACTTCTGTAACTCCTTCTTTATTAGGCATTTTGGACAAAGTGAGGCAGGGTGGTTAGATAAATAATAATATTTTTTGGGCTAGCCATTACCAAGTAGGCCTACTTCTTGAATTTTATAGTTAGATCTGACTTCAGATTCCAATTCTACGACCATAATTACCCTTGCATGCAAATATTTATAGGAAAAGATAATCACAACCGGCCTAAATATTAATTTCTACCATGTAGTTGTAAACCATCGCAAGAAAATTGAGTATTTTGGCCTATACCCCTACCTGCACTTTCTGATAACAAAATGTTTGATATTTATTATTTTCAGGTAATATTTATTTTTATAATCATGTATTTGTAAAGCGATTTAGGGCCATATTATTGGATATAATATCATGTAAACATCCATGGATTTCCACGATGTAACTCGCTTTCATTGCGCTTATAGATCATATTATGTAAAAAATGCATTTTCTTGATTTCTCTCTTATTGATATACTTTTACAGTTTAATATTGTTACAAAATGATCTATTTGGCTTCTATAAATCCTGGGAAAACCATTTAGTATACATTAATACATTAGCTTTAGATGTACAACGTTTTCTTTGACGTCAGTTTCCAAAAGGAGGCAGGGTGGTGCGATATTATTATTATTATTA
>CAJQUW010003610.1:0-211737 GCA_907163375.1 Prostheceraeus crozeri
CGTTAAAAATAAAGTTTCAACATTGGTACGTTAAGATAAAGTTCTATCTGTTTATATGTTAGAAATAAAATGAAGTTTCGCCAGTTTACAAGTTAAGAATAAATTTTATCTGCTTGTATGTTAGAATTAAAACAAAGTTTCAACCGTTTACAGGTTAAAAATAAAGTTTCAATAGTTAACACGTTAAAAAATAAAGTTTCAATAGTGTGTATGTTAAGAATAAAGTTCTATCTGTTTCTATGTTAGAAATAAAATGAAGGTTCATCAGTTTACAAGTTAAGAATAAAGTTTTATCTGTTTGTATGTTAGACATAAAACAAAGTTTCAACGGTTAACAAGTTAAAAAATAAAGTTTCAATAGTTTACAAGTTAAAACTAATGTTTCAATAGTGCGTATGTTAAGAATAAAGTTTTATCTGTTTATATGTTAGAAATAAAATGAAGTTTCGCCAGTTTACAAGTTAAGAATAAAGTTTTATCAGCTTGTATGTTAGAAATAAAATGAAGTTTCACCAGTTTACAATTTAAAAATAAAGTTTCAATAGTGTGTACGTTAGAAATAAAGTTTCAACCGTTTACAAGTTGAAAAATAAAGTTTTAACAGTGTCTACGTTAGAAATAAAGTTTTATCTGTTCGTAAAGTACGATCGTAGGATTTACTAGTTTGCAAGTTAGACTCAGCATTCTACTAGTTGTAAATGAAAATATCGTTTCAACAGTTTACAGATTAAAATAAACTTTTAACAGTGTGTACGTTAGAAATAAAGTTTTAGCTGTTTATATGTTAGAAACAAAATAAAGTTTCAACAGTTTACAAGTTGAAAAAT
This sequence comes from Prostheceraeus crozeri, assembly GCA_907163375.1. NCBI lineage: Eukaryota > Metazoa > Platyhelminthes > Polycladida > Euryleptidae > Prostheceraeus > Prostheceraeus crozeri. The sequence continues at coordinate 828 of CAJQUW010003610.1, forward strand.
AAAGTTTCAACAGTGTGTACGTTAGAAATAAATGAAAGTAAAAACTTCATCGTATGAGTATTCAAAGCATGTTTTGTAAATCAAATGTGTGTAGTCCTGACATGATAGAATCGCGTTAGAAATAAAGTTTCAGCCGTTTACAAGTTAAAAATAAAGTTTCAACGGTGTGTACGTTAGAAATAAAGTTTTAGCTGTTTATATGTTAGAAACAAAATAAAGTTTCAACAGTTTACAAGTTGAAAATAAAGTTTCAACAGTGTGTACATTAGAAATAAATGAAAGTAAGAACTTCATCGTATGAGTATTCAAAGCATGTTTTGTAAATCAATTGTGTGTAGTCCTGACATGATAGAATTAAGCTTGACAAACGCGTTTTGTCAAGTTCATTTGATTCTATCATGTCAGGACTACACACAATTGATTTACAAAACATGCTTTGAATACTCATACGATGAAGTTCTTACTTTCATTTATTTCTAATGTACACACTGTTTGAAACTTTATTTTCAACTTGTAAACTGTTGAAACTTTATTTTGTTTCTAACATATAAACAGCTAAAACTTTATTTCTAACGTACACACCGTTGAAACTTTATTTTTAACTTGTAAACGGCTGAAACTTTATTTCTAACGCGATTCTATCATGTCAGGACTACACACATTTGATTTACAAAACATGCTTTGAATACTCATACGATGAAGTTTTTACTTTCATTTATTTCTAACGTACACACTGTTGAAACTTTATTTTTCAACTTGTAAACTGTTGAAACTTTATTTTGTTTCTAACATATAAACAGCTAAAACTTTATTTCTAACGTACACACTGTTAAAAGTTTATTTTAATCTGTAAACTGTTGAAACGATATTTTCATTTACAACTAGTAGAATGCTGAGTCTAACTTGCAAACTAGTAAATCCTACGATCGTACTTTACGAACAGATAAAACTTTATTTCTAACGTAGACACTGTTAAAACTTTATTTTTCAACTTGTAAACGGTTGAAACTTTATTTCTAACGTACACACTATTGAAACTTTATTTTTAAATTGTAAACTGGTGAAACTTCATTTTATTTCTAACATACAAGCTGATAAAACTTTATTCTTAACTTGTAAACTGGCGAAACTTCATTTTATTTCTAACATATAAACAGATAAAACTTTATTCTTAACATACGCACTATTGAAACATTAGTTTTAACTTGTAAACTATTGAAACTTTATTTTTAACTTGTTAACCGTTGAAACTTTGTTTTATGTCTAACATACAAACAGATAAAACTTTATTCTTAACTTGTAAACTGATGAACCTTCATTTTATTTCTAACATAGAAACAGATAGAACTTTAATCTTAACATACACACTATTGAAACTTTATTTTATTTTTAACATACAAACAGCTAAAACTTTATTTTATGTCTAACATACAAACAGATACAACTTTATTATTAACTTGTAAACTGATGAAACTTCATTTTATTTCTAACATAGAAGCAGATAGAACTTTATTCTTAACATACACACTATTGAAACTTTATTTTTAACGTGTTAACTATTGAAACTTTATTTTAACTTGTATACGGTTGAAACCGGTTTTTTAATTCTAACATACAAACAGATAAAACTTTATTCTTAACATACACACTATTGAAACTTTATTTCTAACGTACACACTATTGAAACTTCATTTTTAACTTGTAAACTGGTGAAACTTTATTTCATTTCTGACATACAAGCAGATAAAACTTTATTCTTAACTTGTAAACTGGTGAACCTTCATTTTTATTTCTAACATATAAACAGATAGAACTTTATTCTTAACATATACACTATTGAAACTTCATTTTTAACTTGTAAACGGTTGAAACTTTGTTTTAATTCTAACATACAAGCAGATAAAATTTATTCTTAACTTGTAAACTGGCGAAACTTCATTTTATTTCTAACATAGAAACAGATAAAACTTTATTCTTAACATACGCACTATTGAAACATTAGTTTTAACTTGCAAACTATTGAAACTTTATTTTAACTTGTTAACGGTTGAAACTTTGTTTTATTTCTAACATACAAACAGATAAAACTTTATTCTTAACTTGTAAACTGATGAACCTTCATTTTTATTTCTAACATAGAAACAGATAGAACTTTATTCTTAATATATACACTATTGAAACTTTATTTTTAACCTGTAAACGGTTGAAACTTTGTTTTAATTCTAACATACAAGCAGATAAAATTTATTCTTAACTTGTAAACTGGCGAAACTTCATTTTATTTCTAACATATAAACAGATAAAACTTTATTCTTAACATACGCACTATTGAAACATTAGTTTTAACTTGTAAACTATTGAAACTTTATTTTTAACTTGTTAACCGTTGAAACTTTGTTTTATTTCTAACATACAAACAGATAAAACTTTATTCTTAACTTGTAAACTGATGAAACTTCATTTTATTTCTAACATACAAACAGATAGAACTTTATTCTTAACATACACACTATTGAATTTTATTTTTAACGTGTAAACTATTGAAACTATATCTTTCATTTACAAATAATAGAACGCTTAGTCTAAATTGCAAACTAGTAAATCTTATTCGTCACCAAATCTATGCAGCAATGTAGGACCTGCACCTAGATCTCGATGTGTCATTACTTTCATTACTTTATTAAGGACACGTGGTAAAATTGAAATGATAAGACCACCCCTCTGACGTCGTCTTCGTCTTCGTCTTCGTCTAGTACGATATGGCATTGTCATAATAACATTCCATTCACTGTTACTTAGCGCTTTCGCTTAATACGTCTAATGGCTTTCCTTGCTATATGTCGTGAAACACCCTTTGTAATAGTTCCTGCAAAATGTTTACCAAGCATTCCCGCTAGAGGTAAAAGAATACCCCCTCTCTGACGTCTTCGTCTTCGTCTATAACATGGCATGATTCATACAATCTGCTATGTATATGATTACTTAAACTTCTACATCCCATACCCTTTCATTCAAAAGAATCAAGGCTTACCATGTAAGTTTATTGAAGAAGCACACACGAGAAAGTAAATCATGAGAAAGTAAATCATGAGAAAACACTGTTCATATCAATGACATGCACCAACGCTTCATCCACCAAATCCACCTCACGTCGTATATTTGATTCTGATGAAATGCGTCCATGAAACTGTCGATGCGGCAATTGTGGGATAAGCATACGTAATCCCAATGGGACCACCGGAGATCCTGCCCTCGAGTTAGGTGGATTATTCTCTTTCTCCTTCTCCTTTTCGTACGTCACCCACTCTTCATCCGTCATTTCACTAAAATTCGTCCGACTGGAAGATGGTGAATTTAAAAATCTGTCCAACTGTGTAATGTCTGGTGAAAACCTTGGAGGAAGATTGTCCATCGGGTAGGCGTCACCAACTCTGGAAGTCCTTCATCAGTCAATTCACTCAAATCGGGCCACGATCCCCATCCAGACGGAAGATCAGTTGACCAGTCTTCCTCGTCGCTCTCTGGCACTAACACTTCGGGAATGCGAATCCGTAAAGGTTGGATCATCGTTACGTCGGCATGTTCACTAGCTCAAGTCAAAATATGAAGTAAATGATTTCAAAAGTCATTTATATACAGTTTTTAGTGGATCGGCTCCTCTAAAAGGTATCAGGTCCTCTAAAAGGTATCGGGTCCTCTATCGGGTCCCTTCCACAATCCATCTCTCCAATAATTTGATTGTCGTTGATGACTCACTATCGTCGCTTTCAGCACAAAGTCGCATGTGTCCTCACACTCTCTGATCTTCTCTGGATTCTTCGATTTATAGGCTCTCCTCTTATATCTTTCAATCATTTGTTTGATGGTCTTCATCTCCTCACGCTGCCTTACTCTCAACTCTTCTCTTGTTTCTACCATGATTATGATTGTGACACTCATTTCATCCACTCTTATATACATCTCTCAAAGGACCCGATCCCTTCATGGGTCCCCTTCAGGGGACCCTGAAATCACCTCGTTTGTCCACCCGTCCATTCAATGTCAGTCAATGTATCAGTATGAAGAATCTGAACTCACACCTTCTTCTCAATATCCAAACGAAATCGTCGTGTCAATTTCGGTCGTTTATACACTTCTGGAGTATGTTGATATACTATATACATAGCCCGTGCCAAACCTCCTCCATCTTCACGCTTTCTACCTGGAGAACGTCGAATACATGTTTCTGTAGGATTCCATGATATAACTACATCTCCTTCATACATTGGAATGTAATCACGTTCAAAATAAAGACAGTCTTTCGGTTTCTCCACCGTTGTTGTAATTGGATGCTGATATGTCGGTGTTACTTCAAAATAGAATGTGTCAATATACGTTGGAATTATTTCTTTTTCCAATTCTATCTTACGGCGTGATATCACTACACAGTTCTTCGTCTCTGAAATTATCTTGTCTCCATGAAATAATGGAATGGTACGGTGATATTGCCAAAATTTACCTTTCCAATGACGTATTGGATAACGTACCTCACACTCTGGAACCTCACACTCTGGAACCTCACTCATGATGATTATATTCCCATCTATTTTCACTTAACTTATTTATACCCATATCCATCTTCTTCTAATACCATCCTATTCATTATAGTATAACTCAAAGGAAAATGATCACATGTATGAAGTATGTTTATTCAATAAAAGTTCATTCAATATATACATAAAAGTTCATTGAAATACAAATTCTCCACTTATTTCTCTAAAGGACTTATAATCACCTCTCTCTTCATCAATGTCTCTGTACCATCCGTTGGGAATGACACGAATCCATGCTTCACCATCTAGACGGAATCGTTGCGTCTCATACGGTGGGTCCATGAGTGGCTTTGAATGATGTTCAACTTCCACATACGCCCCATCCACCTTCCATCATCCACCCATCCTGGTGCACGACGTATCATCATTCTTGTAGGGGAGTACCCCAGAATTACATCCCCTTCGTACATAGGCACATCTCGTTCCATGTATAGTGGCTTCTCCGGTGGGTCATTCGTACTTGAATGTATACGATATACAGGTGATTTAGTAAAATAAAAAGTGTCAATCGTAGTTGGAAATATGTGAGTCTCTGTCTGTACCACAGCCCGCTTGACCACCACACATGATATCTTATCTGATAGGATCACATCCCCAGCGAAAAGGGGAATATCTCGATACACCATTGCAGGTACTCGATCCCGAAGCAATGGGAAGAAAATAGATGCTGACGTTGATGCTGACGTTGATGCTGACGTTGTAGATATCGTTACTTCACCGGCTACTGCCATATTGTATCTGAGTAGTCTTCTTCAACGGTATAATTCATCTACATTCAAACTCCTTCTTATATATTCTCTAAAGGGGCCCGACCCTTAGTAACGGGTCCCTTAGTTACGGGACCCGTTTGTAAATCTAAAAACATTTCATATGGACGATGATGGTAGATAAAATAGTGTCAAATAAATTAAGATAGCTTACACTTCTGATACAGGGATAGCAATCGACTGCGATCCATGTGTAAAGAGCTTGCTAGACTATGGATGGCTTAAGTGGATGATTTAACCATGTATACTTTTTCATTTGGAAATAGTAGCACGCTTAGTCTAACTTGTAAATCTAAAAACATTTCATATGGACGATGATAATAGATCAAATAGTGTCAAATAAATTAAGATAGCTTACACTTCTGATACAGGGATAGCAATCGACTGCGATCCATGTGTAAAGAGCTTGTTAGACTACGGAAGAGAGAAGTGTGTTATATTGCGTGTGGCGCGTGAGTGTCCTCCCTTTCATTCCATTCATCAATTCGTCTCATTGATAGAGACAGGTAGAACTCATGGTTCTCATAACGTATGCAATGGAAAGTTTTAGGCAACCTTCGACAGTTGGCTAAATGTCGCCCTGGCGCGAATGCATACTACGTTGAGACAGAGGCAATCACTTGCAAACATGACGCAGAGAGGTTTAACAAGATTGACCATTGCCGAATGTCCCTTGCGGTATACATAGCTACGGGTTTCACCGCCGCCCTTTACAGGAACGCCCGTCGAAAGGAAGTATTACACCGAACTTCATTTGCAACGTTCAAGTTGACTGATAGCAGATTCAACTTAATGATAGTATTAGCCAGTCCGAAGACTGCCCAGGACAAACCGCGTGGAGGTTCTATCATGTCTTGCCCCATGGTGGCCCTTAAGAGAGCCGATGGTTCATTCTCGGGATTAGGTTGACTATTGGCTTGAATAGTCAAGGGGTATGACGGTTAGGTTGTCATAAACCCTATACCGCCTAAGCCGTGCTGGTGCATCTGGCACCTTTCGGATGCGAGTGGTATTCGGAGTCCACACCTCATCCGTCCAAATGATCCTCTTGATCTTCCCCTTCTTCTCATCCTCATCCCACTCGTCGAGGATGACGAACTCGGGAATGGCGTTGTCTTCATCGATGAAGACGGGAATGTTGTCGGCAGATGTGGCTTCCATCGTGACTTCAAATTGAATGAGAAGCGCTACAATCTTCTGGCTTATATAGGGTTTTCAACAATGAATTGCTCAACAGCGAATCAGAATGCTTCAGGGATAGCAATCGACTGCGATCCATGTGTAAAGAGCTTGTTAGACTACGGAAGAGAGAAGTGTGTTATGTTGCGTGTGGCGCGTGAGTATCCTCCCTTTCATTCCATTCATCAATTCGTCTCATTGATAGAGACAGGTAGAACTCATGGCTCTCATAACGTATGCAATGGAAAGTTTTAGGCAACCTTCGACAGTTGGCTAAATGTCGCCCTGGCGCGAATGCATACTACGTTGAGACAGAGGCAATCACTTGCAAACATGACGCAGAGAGGTTTAACAAGATTGACCATTGCCGAATGTCCCTTGCGGTATACATAGCTACGGGTTTCACCGCCGCCCTTTACAGGAACGCCCGTCGAAAGGAAGTATTACACCGAACTTCATTTGCAACGTTCAAGTTGACTGATAGCAGATTCAACTTAATGATAGTATTCGCCAGTCCGAAGACTGCCCAGGGCAAACCGCGAGGAGGTTCTATCATGTCTTGCCCCATGGTGGCCCTTAAGAGAGCCGATGGTTCATTCTCGGGAGTAACGTCACCTTACACCCTACCAATTCTACTGAGAGAGTCAAAGACTCTCTCTTTGGTAGCACTGTCGACTTCCACACTAACTGGTACATGGCTAAAAAGTGGAATGTAGCGCCATTCCGTTGGATTGACAGCAGTTGCTGTCATCGGATTGCCAATCCGAGCAAGATTATTAAAAACTCTGTCTTGCCCCTCTAGCCTGACAAACTCCTCAAATAAATTTCGCGGCCTTAACTGCGGTCCGCGAGGAGAGCTGACTTGACTGTTCGGCGTCTGCATGATTGAAATGAAATGAGACGCAGTGGTTTATATACCCCTCTAATGTGACGCAACGTTCAAGTTGACTGATAGCAGATTCAACTTAATGATAGTATTCGCCAGTCTAAAGACTGCCCAGGGCAAACCGCGTGGAGGCTCTATCATGTCTTGCCCCATAGTGGACGATTATACGGTAGTGTGTTAGTAGATTTCAATCATTGAAAAGGGAAGATGAGAATCATTTCATTTGTCTCATCAACGTTTATCATGGGAGCAATCATTGAAGGGACATCTAATGAATTACATTTCACTCTACTCCATATCATAAAGACTAACCTTTGTCGAATGGCTGAAGTACTCTGACCTGGCGAGAGAAAGCGTCACGTTGAGTATGAAGTCGAACGCCCAACATGAGCAACGGCTCAGAGGTTTCGGTCTAACAAACGACGAACAACCCGTGCAACACAATCCCTCTACGGCAGTACCCGCCGTCCCGAAGGAACGCTCGAGCAAAGGAGGTATTACAGCGATGATGTGCTTTATGAGTAGAAGTGAATCTCTTGATAGCAAGAGACTATTCAACTAGATAGCAAGTCAAAAATAACCTGATAGCAGGACAAATGTATAGTCAGTAATTTACACTTAGTGAGGAATGATAGATTTGAGTGTAGTGAGTGGCACTCGATCCCGTCGACAGCCCGAAGGCCTTGTACTGATCACTAGGGAAGTGAGAGATCTTCCCCGATACCCGCTCTTTACAGCTGAAGACATCATTGTCACTGCCCCGAAGTGGTAACAGCAACGCCGAGTCAAAGGTAGTGAACAGTAGCTGGGATCTAACCCCTCAAAGCTGCCTTAGTCTTAGTTGAATTTGAAATCTGATAGCAGATTTGAACTCAGCATACTTGAAAACCTTGAGGAAACATCCCAAGTTATTGCTTTGATCTGCTTGATAGCAAGCCGTAGAGAGCTTGATTCACCAGCGTTTTGCAATGGAGATGTTTAGAGGCCACCCATGACAAGATAGCTAAGACTCAACCGATTGGCGTTCAAAGTGCTACGTTGAGAGCTGTGTCAAATGCCCAACATGAGACATGAGTTGTCCCAGCGGTTACGGTCTTAAATATGACACATTCCCTTGCCACACTTATCACTACGGCATCGTCCGCCGTCCCGAAGGAACACCCTGTCAGTGGAATATTACAGCAAAACTCTCCGTGTCTTGCTCGCTTTCAGTGAAAAGCCGCTTATACCAAGAGAAGACTGGCTCAGACATCATTAAAAATGCTTTCATTGACTTCAGCAGGGTCGAAAACCCCAGAAAACCTCCAAAACTAGTGAATTTAAATTTTTCAACTTTTTAGCACTACTTATGAAATTTTATAAGTAGTCCATCACTTAGGGCAGGTCAATAGCGACCGAACCTTTTTTGAATCAAGTCAAACGGACTTGTAGAAGCAAAGTTACGAGCCTTTAAAGTTTTGGAGTCTTTTATGGCCTGGAGACGAAGGCCATCTCCTGGCGAACCTCTAAGTCTGACGCCTTAGCTGATATCAGCAATGAAATTTTCTAAGTCGGTTTCTTACAGAAACTTGGAATTTGGAATGTCCGAAGCTATCATCGGAGCTCAGAGAGACGACCTACCTCTGACAATCGTTCTCCTCTAAATGACAAGTCTCCGTCGGTTCCCAGCTTATATAGTGTGTGGCGATCAGCTGATGACGTAATACCCATCATCCAAACACTAAAAATCCCGTCTATCTCCGGTTCTAGTGCTCCGATTGAGCTGGAAATACACCATTTCCATGTAGAATTTGACGCTGAATCCGAATCTGACCTCCGTTTTCCCATCCGATGCTTCGTTTTGGCTCTACAGTAGGCAGCCATCGCAAAAATTCTAACTCTGTCGTTTTTCCGAAAAATGTTGAAAATTTTTCTCGCCGATGACTTGAAACTCTCCGATTGACATGAAACTCACCATACAGATAAAGAATCTGACGCTGATTCCAAATCTGAAATCCGTTTTCCAATCCGATGCTTCGTTTTGAAGCTAGAGCCCAAAACGTCCCAAATTCTAACTCTGTCGTTTTTCGCCAATGTCACAAAATCTTAAATGGCGTCTCACACCTAAACGAAGACAGATAGGAACAAGCCGATTCTTTCACTGAACTTGTCTTACTCTTAGCTTTCAAACGAGCTATCGCACGACAAAATCCGTCCACTGGAAGCCAAAATCGAAGCAAGCTGTCCAGAGGGGGGGGGGACGTCAGCGAAAAATTTTTTATCTCCGATTTCGCTGGAAACATCCTTCCTAACCCAAAATTTCACGTAGATTCCGAATCTGGCCTCCGTTTTCTCATCCGATGCTTCGTTTGGGCGCTACACACCAAAACGTCCCAAATTCTAACTCTGTCGTTTTTTTCGAAAAATGTTGAAAATTTTTTCTCTCCGATTGACTTGAAACTCACCATACAGATAAAGAATTTGACGCTGATTCCAAATCTGAAATCCGTTTTCCCATCCGATGCTTCGTTTTGAAGCTACAGCCCAAAACGTCCCAAATTCTAACTCTGTCGTTTTTCGCCAATGTCCCAAAATCTCAAATGGCGTCTCACATCTAAACGAAGACAGATAGGAACAAGCCGATTCTTTCACTGAATTTGTCTCACTCTTAGCTTTCAAACGAGCTATCGCACGACAAAATCCGTCCACTGGAAGCTAAAATCGAAGCAAGCTGTCCAGAGGGGGGGGGGACGTCAGTGAAATTTCAAAATTTGATGAAAAATGTTTTGGTGACGGTCCCAGGTCGAAATTCCACACTTTGGAAAATTTTCAAAATTTTACCCATACAAAGTCACTCTGACACTTAGGATTTTTTCAGGTAAGCGAGCTCCGACCTAAAATCTTGTAACCGCTCTAACTTTTGAATGAAGACAGATAGGAACAAGCCGATTCTTTCACTGAATTTGTCTCACTCTTAGCTTTCAAACGAGCTATCGCACGACAAAATCCGTCCACTGGAAGCCAAAATCGAAGCAAGCTGTCCAGAGGGGGGGGGACGTCAGTGAAATTTCAAAATTTGATGAAAAATGTTTTGGTGACGGTCCCAGGTCGAAATTCCACACTTTGGAAAATTTTCAAATTTTTACCCATACAAAGCCACTCTGACACTTAGGATTTTTTCAGGTGAGCGAGCTCCGACCTAAAATCTTGTAACCGCTCTAACTTTTGAACGAAGACAGATAGGAACAAGCCGATTCTTTCACTGAACTTGTCTCACTCTTAGCTTTCAAACGAGCTATCGCACGACAAAATCCGTCCACTGGAAGCCAAAATCGAAGCAAGCTGTCCAGAGGGGGGGGGGACGTCAGCGAAAAATTTTTTCTCTCCGATTTCGCTGGAAACATCCTTCCTAACCCAAAATTTCACGTAGATTCCGAATCTGGCCTCCGTTTTCTCATCCGATGCTTCGTTTGGGCGCTACACACCAAAACATCCCAAATTCTAACTCTGTCGTTTTTCGAAAAATGTTGAAAATTTTTTCTCGCCGATTGACTTGAAACTCACTATACAGATAAAGAATTTCACGCTGATTCCAAATCTGAAATCCGTTTTCCAATCCGATGCTTCGTTTTGAAGCTACAGCCCAAAACGTCCCAAATTCTAACTCTGTCGTTTTTCACCAATGTCCCAAAATCTTAAATGGCGTCTCACATCTAAACGAAGACAGATAGGAACAAGCCGATTCTTTCACTGAATGTGTCTCACTCTTAGCTTTCAAACGAGCTATCGCACGACAAAATCCGTCCACTAGAAGCCAAAATCGAAGCAAGCTGTGTAGGGGGGGGGGGGACGTCAGCCGAAAATTTTTTCTCTCCGATTTCGCTGGAAACATCCTTCCTAACCCAAAATTTCACGTAGATTCCGAATCTGGACTCCGTTTTCTCATCCGAACACTCCTTCCACTCGAAACAACCCATTTACAACCCAACATTCAGCAGATTGCACCAAAAACATCACACACTATAGCCTCAACACTAATCCTGGCGGTCGCCCAAGTCCACCACGACACTCTATCGTTCCAGAGGGGGGGGGGACTCAGACCCGAAGCACCACGGCGGCCGACCACGACACTCTGCCGTTCCAGAGGGGGGGGGCGCCGGTCGAGTGTTTGTCATTTGCTTACTACTGTTGTGGATACGTAGCAGTCGGTAGCTGCTCGGTTGCTTCTACGTAGCACACATGCGTTGTGTTTACGTAGCAGTAAAAAAATAATAAACCTCCCATCGATTTCTCTTTTCCTCTTCCTCCTCTCTCTTTTCCTCTTCCTCTTCTCTCTTTCTCTGCTTCCTCCTCTCTCCATCCTCTTTCATCCATCTCTCTCTCTCTTCTTCTTCATCAACTTGTTCACTTGCTATTCCACTTCTTTTCCTTCGTATCTCCTCATATCTCTCTCATTTTCTCCTTTCCTTTCTCTCTTTCTCTTCTCTGTTATTTTCCACTTAATCTTCTTCATATTTCTTTCTCTCTCCTTTTCTCCTTGTTCGATCCCGTCGCTCTTCTCATTCCTATCTATGCATTTAGATATATTTGATGCATCAAAGGCATTATTGCTATAGTCTCTTTCACGCGACAGTATTTTTATGCATAGGAAAAACTGTCACACCATCTCACAAGATTGAAATCCGCATTTCACAATTGTGTCTTCAAATGAAATGATCTTTTGAGTGCTCGCTAGTTTTTAAGTCTTAAGTTTAAAAAGCTTTTAAAGTTAAAGAAAACTTTTAAGTTTTTTCTCTCCCCTCTAATTTTGTGACGATGACACCTTGTATGACAACCTAGTAACCAATTATATAGTAAATTCAGTTTGCTTTTAGCAGCATGCTATGCATCTGAATCTGCAGAAGTGATGTGATTTTGAAAGCTTTACCACAGTCAAGTTCCGTTGCGCAATCTCCCTGCCCTTCTCGCATTAGCAGACACATTCCATCGCTATCCATCCTTCGGCCGCATTCGTCTTTGTCCGGTTTTGCCTGCCGACAGCTACAGAAACAGGTGGATCGATGATGCGCTGACGCGTCTCGCGTAGCCATAGACAAGCGTGCAGCGGGCATTAAATTCATGGCATTGCGAAGCTGAGTAATGATGATGTTACGTCAAATATAGCAGTGTGGACTTTAACAACGTACGCCATTGCTGCTACATCCTTCATCCGTGTACAGAGATCACTTCTCAGTGTTGTCTTTTTCATCGGGCACAATATCAGATTGAGTGACACATGAATTAAATAATACAACCTTCGCCGTGGTGAAGAATTCCTCGAACGAAAGCAACTTTTCATCCGCGATAGATTTACATGTACGAAAATTGATATAATTATCCAGTAAAAATCGAAATCAGCAGAGCAGAACTTCTGGTGAATGAAGCAATCAAAACATACTTGATCTCCATAGACAATATGACTTGTCGCTGTTTTCCAACTGCGTGTTTCGATCTCAATGCTTCTCATATATCTGTGTCGATTACTTTCGTCGCAACACGTAAGTATCAGCATGCAAATTCCTATTTTAATAAGTAATTAAATGAAATAAGAGCTTTATGTATATAAGTGGTGTACAAAAGAATTCATTCAGACGCTAACAATCGAAACACTAGAATTATTGTGGCTATCGGAAAATTCAAGTTGATGTAATTTGAATCAGCTCGATATATTTCAATGGCTCACTGCTACCCTCTTCAGGAGCAGAAGATATGTAGGCTATACTATACAAGAATATTTGCTATGATAGTTATTCAAAATACACAAAGAAATCATAAATCACGCATTAACACTATCACTTTGAATCACTACCATTCTCGTAATCCTTTGCTCCTGAAGATAATAACTCTGAACTTTTGAAATATATCTGGCTGATGTAAATTAACTCAACTTGACTTTTCCGAAAACTACAGCAGTCTAGGGCCGAACCACATAGAATGATTAATTTAGGTGTAGTATGAATTTCTTCTTTTGTAATTTAGTTCTGTCATCAAGAATTGGGAAAACGCATTGTCTAGTGCATTACTAATGTGAAAAGTTGTGATGCAGGCTTTGCACTATAAACCAAAATCAGTGATAAAGTGGAATTTTTGAAATGATTAAGTTTCTTTTCATATAGGGATAGGCCTATAAAATACTGATGGTTAAGCCCACTGCATTCTCTACTATATATCGTGATATTGACAAATAAACTGACAATTGATATGCTATTTTACATTTGTCAATAGGCTATGATTGACCTATATCAGTTTTACATGTATTTGCATTCAGGCATAATTATATGCATGCAGTAATGCTCACAATTAATTTTAAAACATAAAAATTAGTGTTTTGCATATGATGTTGAAGGCTAGGAACAAGAGGCAATTCAATTTTCTTGGCATTGTGCTAAAAACAAGCGGGTCACTCCTTCTCTATATTTGCCTTCATAAAGTTATGTACAATAAAATTTGAGTAGGTAAAAACCACGGCGCTTCGTGTCACAGACACATCAAAAGTGGGTCCTCCCACTTTTTGATGTGTCTGTGACACGAAGCGCCGTGGTTTTTACCTACTCAAATTTTATTGTACATTACTTTATGAAGGCAAATATAAAGAAGGAGTGACCCGCTTGTTTTTAGCACAATGCCAAGAAAAATTGTTTTACATATTTTTACATAGAATAATGTCGAATAACCGATCATATCACATATGTTATGTTGCCATTTCAGGTTGACCAATTCGTGTGAGAATATCTTCGAACCAGCATCTACATGTGCTTGACCATCGAGTTCATCAGGCGATTGTTTCCGGACTAGGAAAATCTAGAGCTAATAAGTAAGTAAGAAAAGGCTTTCGGCTAGCTGTCTTAATTTTCGTAACTTGAATTTCATGTATAATATTAGCCTTTGCCCACCCTTTCTTCTGGATCATTCGATAATTTTACATTATTATTCAATGATGTAGGCATACATAAAGTCGGCTTCAAGTGTGCGAAGGAAGTGATGATGCATGAGACCCGCAATCAACCATATTTTAAATGAAAGTACTCTACAATTGAATAGTGTTTTCATAATGTTGTCTCATTTCTCTTCAATTGCAATTATGAAGTATTTTGTAGTATTTCTGTCATAACATGCATTCTAGAGATGCATGCCGGCATTCTTTATTGTTTATATGACTTTTTTTATTATGAAATAACTTGATAAAACTTTTCATTTGCTCTTCGGTTAAAACTTAATTGAGTGAAATATTTCATGCAATCCTAGTGTAGGCCTTTATTCGGTTTTTCATGTACATGTATTGTTTGACTGTAATGTGTTAGTGATTTTTTGTCTCTCTCGTTAAAGAATCTCGAAACGTTGATTCAAAAATCTCTTAATTTATTTTATTCCTGTGAAAGCTAGAGGCAATTTCAAAAATAATTAAGATCATCAATTGATTAATTGAAGTTGATCAATTGAAGTGATACATATTCATTGAGGTTTAAAAAATTTACTGAATTCTGAAGCAATCTTAAATGTTTCTGTTCAATTCTTTTATGTCGATTTGGTGTTAATTGAAAGAGATGTAAACAATAGCTTTTTGTCAAACATCATACCGTAAAGCAAAACACAAATAGGCGTAACTGAATGATGGTAAAACATAGGGCCTATAAGTTGCAATTATATATAAATTTGTAGCATAAAAACAAATTCAAAAGTGACAGAAATTTAAATTGAGTTAATGAAAGATATCTCATTGTTATCCATGTCACTGTCAGTGTATAATCACTTAATTATCATCCCAACTCTTCAATGATGCATAATTTTTATATAAATCAGCAATGAAGTATGGAAGACTTTTTGGGCGCATGGTACATACTCAACATACTTGATTCTATATCAAGCTCTTCCGAAAATTTAGCACAGTGATATCAGACACTATTCAAAATTTAGACCAAGTGTAGCTTCCTGTACGAGTTTCCCCCTTTTGACGAGCACACTTGGTAAAATGGGTAAAAATCAGTGATGTGACTTCGATTAGATTTTAATCGAGGTCGAGGTTGTTCTCGATATAAGTTACATAATTTTGATTGACTTTGGCACCGGGCACTTGAATGAAAGGAAAACGAAGACATTTGTGTTCATCAAGTTATTGATCACATTGTGTCAACACATTGAAAATCTGATTATTATCTATGATAGTTTTAATTGGTCAATTACTACATCATGGTATGCCTGTGTGAAAACAAAAATATGCTTTATACTAACAATTGCAGATGAAAAGATGACAATTTTTAACGGACACGCTCAAAGCGTTATTCAATACATAAAATCGTTACAAAACAATTTTGCAAAGCCACAAAATTCATTGAAATTATGGTAATTCATGAAGAAGGCACACATGCAACACCTGGTTCAGGGCAGGTGTTGTATCTGCAACACCCTTGCCGGCGTCCCTGATTATCAGTCAATTATTTCTTTATATTAGCCTATTTGAGTACATGTTGGCGTTTGTTAATTCGGTCCAAATTTATACTCTCGATCCCCATCTTAGGGCCTGTTTTGTGTGAGAGCACTGCTCCTGACCTAGAATGGTCAATTAACTTTGTTATATTAATGCTATGATATCAACTTTTCAGGTATGGATGTCCTTTCTGCCTTGTGATGGGTGATTACGATTATCAATACAGAAAAGTTATATTCAATGTGACGGAGACTTTTCCGACAAGAACGACTGAGATGTACCACCAGCATTTAAATCTGGCTGTTTCTACGAATTCTCCGGCATTTGGAGTAAAAGGGCCTACTAAACTTTCTGAAATATTGAAGATGCCTAGTCGTATGTTGTTTGATCCCATGCACCTTCTCTATCTCAGTGTAAATAAGGCATTGCTTTCAATTATTCTCAAGAACGAACTTGTGGATTGCTTGGTTTTGTCCTCAGTCATCGAAAAAGTGGGAGTTCCTCATTATTTTAGAAGAAAGCCCCGAAATATCTTAACTGAATTTGCGTTGTGGAAAGCGCAAGAGCATCGAGTATTCCTCTTATATTAGGCCTACGCGCCCTTAGTTTTATGTATTGCTGGCGTTTGTCCCAAGAACAACCTAACGATATATTTTTCGTTTACTGTCTTCTCTCGACGTCTGTGTATTTACTATCGTCTGAGTATATAAATGAGTGCGATATTGTTGACACCGAACTTTATATTAAGACATTTCAATCTTATCTGGTGAGTCTATTAGGTGACTCCGTGAGAACTGTAACCCTACACTGCCTATCCCACCTTCCTGAACAAGTCCGTCGATTTGGTCCCTTGCAGAATGTCTCAGCAATGTCATTCGAAAATTTAAACCGACAACTGAAGCAGAGTATTACCGGAACGCGCGGGTGTGCTGAGCAAATGATAAATCGCTATTTGAACTTCCAAATTAGTGCTTCATCATCCAAATCCTGTGAATCAGTTCCACATGCAATTGGAAAATCGCCACCATTCAAAAGATTTAAAGTGGGTGACCTTGTGTTTCATACTAGTAAATATGACAAATTTTTGAAATGCAAGTCATGCTACGTGTTTTTGAATGATCTTCGTAAATTTGCGAAGATAAAGGCTTTGAATGTAATAAACAATGAAACATTCACTGTGCAGTGCAGAGTATGTGATGGCATGTTTCCAATTTTTTCATTGTCAAGTAATTTGAATTTGCCACCACATATTATGATTAAGATGTCAAATAACTGTCCGTATTTTTTCTTGAAGACGGGAGGAATCCGCGAGATCTCGCCAGTTGAATTTTCCCATCACGCTATTATCATGAAGGAAAAAGATTCATATTTTGGTGTTAAAGTGATGAACAATTATGAACTTCCTGAAAGGTTGACTACTATAATTTTTGTTTCTCATGTTTGCTGTTTTTTGCTTGAAATTTTTGAAGCAATTCATTTCAACATTGGACGTAACTTCGAATGGTAAATGTCATGTAAACGCGTAATTTTTGGAACGATTCATCAAATTTAAACCTCAAACTAGCCAATATATTGACTCATGTTTAAAACGTTTCTTCTGTTTCATATCGCATCTTTTCAAGAAATCAATTTATTGTTATAGTGCTCTTGGTGTTCGGCTCTCCTAGGAAAGAAATCTAATTTTTTAATTCCACCTTTCGTTTGGATGTGTGGCTTTTCATATAAATTGATGTAATCTTATCTGAATATTTATAGAAGGTACAGTGATGTTTTGTAATGGCTTTGTAAGGTGTTGGGTAAGCTTAACTACAAATGCATAGCCTAGTGGGAATCTGTATAAAACCGAGCCAAATTAGTAGGAAACTGGATTAAACCTAACAAACCTAGTAGGAAACCAGCAAAATTGGAATAAACCTAATGGGATACTGGATTAAACCTAACAAACCTAGTAGGAAACCAGCGAAATTGGAATAAACCTACTGGGATACTAGATAAGACCTAACAAACCTAGTAGGAAAACCAGCTAAACTGGAATAAACCTGATGGCATACTGGATTAAACCTAACAAACCTAGTAGGAAAACCAGCTAAACTGGAATAAACCTACTGGGATACTAGATAAGACCTAACAAACCTAGTAGGAAACCAGCAAAACTAGAATAAACCTAATGGGATACTGGATTAAACCTAACAAACCTAGTAGGAAAACCAGCTAAACTGGAATAAACCTACTGGGATACTAGATAAGACCTAACAAACCTAGTAGGAAACCAGCAAAACTGGAATAAACCTAATGGGATACTGGATTAAACCTAACAAACCTAGTAGGAAAACCAGCTAAACTGGAATAAACCTGATGGGAGACCAATCTATTCAGAATAAACCTATTGGGTACTTAGCAGGTTTTGATGTCTGAATTACTGGGTCGACTTAATAAGTTTGTTCGGTTATTTTTTCTCGGGTAGTTCATGACACACCTCTTTTCACGATTCAAGCTGAGGCCAACTGATTCAGACCAAGTCTCGAGGTGTGTCCATTCACACTGCAAAAAATCATCACACTCTGAGCGGATAAAATGGAGTATTGTAACATCATCAGCAAACTTAATACATGTCGAGTTGTCACACACAGGTGAATAAGAATCGATCACTAAAGAAAACAAAATTGGTCCCAAAACACTTCCTTGTGGAACACCACTCGTGATTGGTGACCAATCCGACACATTGCCATTAAAGCGAACACGCTACTTGCGGTCACACAAAAAATTACACAGTAGAGCAATGGCCTGACGTGGCAGACAAAATTTAACAAGAGCGGCGACAATCGAGTTAAAAGTAAGTCTGTCAAAAGCTTTTGAAAAATCAGCTGCGAGTAGACGTACAGCACCGGACTTTTTATCTAAAAAGCTTAGAATCATATGATTAATCAAAATCAATGCATTTGTCGTCCCTTTACCAGTTCCGGGAACGTATGCAAACTGTGTTGGAGAAAGTTTGGGTGACACATGAGGCAAAATCCAATGGGAAACAACAATTTTCTCTAAGATCTTTGATAAAACGGGCAACATAGATATTGGACGAAATTCAGATGGAGAGGAGGGCTTTGCAACTTTTGGAATAGGAACAACATCGGCATACTTGAAAATAGTTGGGAACATGCCGGTTTTTAGACAATTGTTGAAAATATGTGCAATCACGTGCGATATGAACAAAGAATTGTTTTTAAAGACCCAAAAAGGGATACCGTCAGGGCCTCCACAGCCCTTCTTCAGACGCCTTAAATAAAAATCAATCTGAAAATCAGTCACTTCAAGTGGTTCATCAGGTAAGAAAACATCATTCACAGAACACAGGGACTCACTTTCTTGAAATACTGAAGCGAAATAATCGTTCAACTTGTCAACAGATATATTAGATGGCAAAACATCACAATTCTTCATGCGCGAGATGGTCCTGTAGCGTTTCCATGCATCTCGAGTATTAGAAGACAATTCAACTTCAGACAAATAATTCTTTTTCAATGCACGAGTATAATCAATGACCTTAGAACGTAGAAAAAGATACTTCATCTTGTGGTCTTTGTGAAAAGCGCGATCACGTCTATCCATTAAAATTTTGAGTGCAGCATTCATCCACGGAGGGTCATTACTACGAAACCGAACCGTTATCCACGGAAAACAAGCATCATAGATGAAATACAGAACATTATAGAAAACAGTGATCGCAAAGTCAACATTACAGTAGCACTCTATCAGACTCCAATTAACAAGAGACATTGTGGTCTCAAATTTGCGCTTATTGCTTTTAGAAAAATTGCGTAATCTCTTTTTCGTGGTAATTGGCTTACATGTACCACCAGGTCGCCACAAAATAACAGAGTGGTCTGAACGACCAAAGGGGGTTGAAACTTTAGGTTCACAATCAGACTTAATATTAGTAAATATGTGATCTAGTGTACGGTTACCCCTGGTTTTCTCAAAAACAATTCTCACAAGATCAAAAGAACTCATGAGTGTATCAACATGTGTAACAAGATCATTAAAATCACCACATAAGACGATTTTCGTAGAAAATGGGTCGAAAAGAGGTAAAGTATAGACGTGCTCTATTATGTCCATGATACTAGAAACAGTACGTTCATTACGTAGAGAGTCTTTCCAAAAGGGATGATAAATGGTGATAAGTATCATCTTTAGAGCGGGAAACAAAATAGTGAGAATTTCACTTTCACATGCGTGTAGCGACAAGATATAATCATAGATCATTATTTCAAATTCTAATGATGCGGAAACATAGACAATTATGCCACCTCCGTACTTATTTCTGTCTTTGCGAACAATATTATATCCACTCAAAGAAATACAAGAGTCCGGAACATCTGAGTCTAACCAAGTTTCAGTAAAAGCGATGAGATCAGGTTGCAAACTCACTACACGATGTTCCACTTCGTCCATTTTGTTGCACAGTGATCTGACGTTGGACAAGAGAATAGATGGGGGCTTCAGTTCAAGCTTCGGAGAGTGCGGTTGATGATTTGAAGTATGGCAGCGAACGAGATTCCTCTGACGTTGTTCCGCAGTACGTTGTTCGGCAGGACCATGTCTGTGTAATCCTCGGTGATTTCGTACATGTCTGTTTGAGGCACATTCACGATTATGCAAACAAGGAAATCCTGCTGCAGGTGAGGGAAATCTAACTGTAGGTGAGGGAAATCCATTTCCATGGCGCCTTGAGATGTGAACTGGAATTGAGAAGGTCATATCATCACGTGGATGTGTAAGCAGGCATGAGGCATCGGTCGCAGCCATTGATATAGAGGGTATCAATGGTCGCAGCGAGGTCAGAATGCACAGAGCTATCAGGGGAAAAATGGGAAGATAACTTTGACGAGGAAGGAGGCGGCGAGCTGAAGGCACAATTAATGCGAGATGGTGATGGATATATGGTAGAAGTAGTAAGTAAAACTCCACTTCTGGATAGCGCAAGATGGCCGCCGTCGCTGACGTCCCCCCCTCTGGAACGGCAGAGTGTCGTGGTCGGCCGCCGTGGTGCTTTGGTTCTGACGTCCCCCCCCCTCTGGCCGACCGTCGTATAGCGCGCGGTGGTGTCTAGTTTGGCGTGGTGTGCCGGCCAGGCTGGCGTGGTGTGCCGGCCAGGTTGGGAGGGTGGACTGTCGTAGCTCACCTGAAAAAATCCTAAGTGTCAGAGTGGCTTTGTATGGGTAAAATTTTGAAAAATTTCCAAAGTGTGGAATTTCGACCTGGGACCGTCACCAAAACATTTTTCATCAAATTTCACTGACCACCCCCCCCCCGACAGCAATCTTATAACTTTGGTTCTAGTGAACGGATTTTGTCTTAAGGCTACTCGTTTGAAAGAGGAGAAAAACTGCTCGACAACATTTTTTGTTGCGAGTCAATCGGACCAGCCGTTCAAAAGTTAGAGCTGTTGCAAGATTTTAGGTCGGAGCTCGCTCACCTGAAAAAATCCTAAGTGTCAGAGTGGCTTTGTATGGGTAAAATTTTGAAAATTTTCCAAAGTGTGGAATTTCGACCTGGGACCGTCACCAAAACATTTTTCATCAAATTTCACTGACCTCCCCCTCCTCTGGACAGCTAGCTTCAATCTTGGCTTCTAGTGGACGGATTTTGTCGTGCCATAGCTCGTTTGAAAGCTAAGAGTGAGACAAATTCAGTGAAAGAAACGGCTTGTTCATATCTGTCTTCGTTCAAAAGTTAGAGCGGTTACAAGATTTTAGGTCGGAGCTCGCTTACCTGAAAAAATCCTAAGTGTCAGTGGCTTTGTATGGGTAAAATTTTGAAAATTTTCCAAAGTGTGGAATTTCGACCTGGGACCGTCACCAAAACATTTTTCATCAAATTTCACTGACCTCCCCCCCCCTCTGGACAGCTAGCTTCAATCTTGGCTTCTAGTGGACGGATTTTGTCGTGCCATAGCTCGTTTGAAAGCTAAGAGTGAGACAAATTCAGTGAAAGAAACGGCTTGTTCATATCTGTCTTCGTTCAAAAGTTAGAGCGGTTACAAGATTTTAGGTCGGAGCTCGCTCACCTGAAAAAATCCTAAGTGTCAGTGGCTTTGTATGGGTAAAATTTTGAAAATTTTCCAAAGTGTGGAATTTCGACCTGGGACCGTCACCAAAACATTTTTCATCAAATTCCTCTGAACGAGGGGGGAGGGGGGTCCGTGAAATTTGGTGAAAAATGTTTTGGTAAAGGTCCCAGGTCGAAATTCGGAAGTTTTAAATTTTTCAAAATTTTCACCACACTGGAGCTCTCACACTTAGGAATTTTTTCACTTGTGGCATGTTACATGGACATGTGCTGACGGACCAACTTCCCGTGGTCATATGAGAATGGTTCAGGTGTCATATCATAGAGAATGATGAGACGAATCGTTTGCAACAAACCGCATGTCGCTACGATGAATACTTTCGGAGATAAAGCCATTTTAAGTTTTCTTCCGAGCATACCGTATATAAACCCCCGACAACGTAAGTCTGATCACTTCATCGAAAGACGAGGTAAGCGACGGTCGTCGCTCTGAGCTCCCGATATCGGGTGTTTCAAAGGACTCTATCTTTTGAAGTAGACAAGCTATCTTCTTACTTCAAAGTTTGTATGATAGAGTTTGATAGTGTCTTTACTACTGATAAAATTTTTTAAAAGTAGTATGAGTAGTAAAATGCGGAATTTTTTAAAAATTCTTAATTTTCAGTTTTTTCAAAGTTTTAACATATAGACTAAGGTTTTCAAGTATCCTGAGTTCAAATCTGCTATCAGATTTAAAATTTAACTAAGTCTAAGGCAGCTTTGAGGGGTTAGATCCCAGCTACTGATCACTACCTTTGACTCGGCGTTCCTGTTACCACTTCGGGGCAGTGACAATGATGTCTTCAGCTGTAAAGAGCGGGTATCGGGGAAGAGCTCTCACTTCCCTAGTGATCAGTACAAGGCCTTCGGGCTGTCGACGGGATCGAGTGCCACTCACTACACTCAAATCTATCATTCCTGACTAAGTGTAATACTTTAGGAATATGACTGTACTACATGATTCCAAACTTATACAAATTTCATTATCTTACAGTTAACAATAAATCAGGCATGGCAAACGATAAGAATCGTAAATATCACATCAAAATGTGCTCATGTGGGCGAATTAATCGCAGTGCGGACGCCAAGGCGCATGTGAAGAAGGCGGGCACCGGCCACATGATTATCTTGAATAGGGTTTCGTGTGTGAAGTGTAGAGTGCTGAAGGGTGATGAGGATGAGGCGCGTTTCTACAGAGTGCATGCTGACTGTAGTGGTGGTTTAGTGAGTGATTTGAGATTTACGCAGTTGATTGTGGAAGAGAGGGAGCGAATGTTGGCGATCGAGCGAGAGGGTAAGGTTGAGAATGTTGTTGAGAATGATGAGTTGGCGAGAGCGGTTGCGTCGTTGGAGGCTGAGATTGGGCGAAAGAGAGTGCTTGAGAGTGATGATGAGGATGATGTGGATTTAGATAGGGAGCGTGTGAGGAAGCGTGTGAGGAAGTTGAGCTCTTCGTCGTCGGAGGTGTCAAACATTGTGATCACCGACCCCCCGAAGAGCTCATCTTCCCCAAAAGTGAAGAGTGGTGGGATTCGTGTGCAGTCGGCGAGGTGGTTGAAGGATGAAGAGAAGAGGCATGTTTCGCAGCAGATGGCGCATGATTTGTTGGTTAATAAGTATGAGAGTTTGAAGAAAGTGAAGGATGAAGTTGTGAAGGAGTTAGATGAGTTGAAAAAGAAGGAACTGAAGTCGAAGGAGGTAGCGGATGAAAATATTAGAATGAGGCGTAGTGTGACTGATTTGAAGAATAAGACGCGAGAGTTGGAAGAGAAGAATGATGAGTGTGAGAAGAGGGCGAGTGCTGCGGAGAGAAGAATGAGAGATGCAGAAGCGAAGTTTGAGGAGATGATGAAGGAGATGAGTGTGTTGAGAGCGAGGAATGTTGAGTTGGAGAGGACTGTGGCTCGGCGGGGTGATGAGAGGCAGGCGTATGAGAAGTTGGAGCGCATGAGGGATGAGTGGGAACGTATGAATGAGGATCGTTTGTTTGAGTTTCACATCCCTATTCGGGATAATCATTTGGCCGGCGAAGTACTCGTGAATCAAAATCTGGACGAGTCAATAATATGTTATAATGGCCATCCAACGAAAAAATGTCTCCATGCCATCCTGAGAATGCGCGGCCATATGCACAAATTTTCTATTCGGAAGCGCGCGAGACTGCCAAAGGATGGCAAACTTGGTAAGTGAAAAAGTAAATAAGATAGTATATCCTATTCTAATACATATCATTTTCATTGCAGATCTTTGCCCGCCTTCACCACCCCATCACGTCACTCCCGAGAACGAACCATCGGCTCTCTTAAGGGCCACCTAGGGGCAAGACATGATAGAACCTCCACGCGGTTTGCCCTGGGCAGTCTTCGGACTGGCGAATACTATCATTAAGTTGAATCTGCTATCAGTCAACTTGAACATTGCTCCGCGTTAGAGGGGTATATAAACCACTGCCTCTCATTTCATTTCATTTCAATCATGCAGACGCCGAACAGTCAAGTCAGCTCTCCTCGCGGACCGCAGTTAAGGCCGCGAAATTTATTTGAGGAGTTTGTCAGGCTAGAGGGGCAAGACAGAGTTTTTAATAATCTTGCTCGGATTGGCAATCCGATGACAGCAACTGCTGTCAACCCAACGGAATGGCGCTACATTCCACTTTTTAGTCACGTGCCAATTAGCGTGGAAGTCGACAGTGCTACCAAAGAGAGAGTCAAAGACTCTCTCAGCAGAATTGGTAGGGTGTAAGATGACGTTACTCCCGAGAACGAACCATCGGCTCTCTTAAGGGCCACCATGGGGCAAGACATGATAGAACCTCCACGCGGTTTGCCCTGGGCAGTCTTCGGACTGGCGAATATTATCATTAAGTTGAATCTGCTATCAGTCAACTTGAACATTATCCAGTCGATTGCTATCCCTGAAGCATTCTGATTCGCTGTTGAGCAATTCATTGTTGAAAACCCTATATAAGCCAGAAGATTGTAGCGCTTCTCATTCAATTTGAAGTCACGATGGAAGCGACATCTGCCGACAACATTCCCGTCTTCATCGATGAAGACAACGCCATTCCCGAGTTCGTCATCCTCGACGAGTGGGATGAAGAGGATGAGAAGAAGGGGAAGATCAAGAGGATCGTTTGGACGGATGAGGTGTGGACTCCTAAAACCACCCGCATCCGAAAGGTGCCAGATGCACCAGTACGACCTCGGCGGTATAGGGTCTATGACAACCTAACCGTCATACCCATTGACTATTCCAGCCAATAGTCAAATTCACACCCCCCGAGAACGAACCATCGGCTCTCTTAAGGGCCACCATGGAGCAAGACATGATAGAACCTCCTCGCGGTTTGCCCTGGGCAGTCTTCGGACTGGCTAATACTATCATTAAGTTGAATCTGCTATCAGTCAACTTGAACGTTGCAAATGAAGTTCGTTGTAATACTTCCTTTCGACGGGCGTTCCTGTAAAGGGCGGCGGTGAAACCCGTAGCTATGTATACCGCAAGGGACATTCGGCAATGGTCAATCTTGTTAAACCTCTCTGCGTCATGTTTGCAAGTGATTGCCTCTGTCTCAACGTAGTATGCATTCGCGCCAGGGCGACATTTAGCCAACTGTCGAAGGTTGCCTTATAAACTATCCATTGCATACGTTATGAGAACCATGAGTTCTACCTGTCTCTATCAATGAGATGAATTGATGAATGGAATGAAATGGGAGGACACTCACGCGCCACACGCAACATAACACACTTCTCTCTTCCGTAGTCTAACAAGCTCTTTACACATGGATCGCAGTCGATTGCTATCCCTGTATCAGAAGTGTAAGCTATCTTAATTTTATCTGACACTATTTCATCTACCATTATCATCCATATGAAATGTTATAAGAATTGCAAGTTAAACTAAGTGTGCTACTATTTCCAAATGAAAAAGTATACATGGTTAAATCATCCACTGAAGCCCCATTCAAGTAAGTCAGTATGAAAGCAAAGATAATATGAAATAAAATTTTATTATGGCATGTATTTCAAAAGGTCTTCATCGTCAATATCGTCCCAGAGTCTGGCTTCACATAGATCACAAAAACAGTTCACTTGCTTCAATCGTTCTTCTACCGCGAGCCTCACTTTGTCGATGTACTCCCACTCCGCTATAGCTCGTGGCTGGGAGTTAGGGGTGTACCATTCCCATAATTGGTGGAGGAATTTGGTGCTGGCGATCTCCATCACTATTCGTGAGTGTCGTTAGAAAGTGTATCATGGTTTGTAAAAGTTTTACTGCAACACAGGTTGATGTATAGTTAGAAAAGTTTGATCATCAACGTTGTATTCGTAAGTCTAGTCAGAAACTTTATCATGTTGTACAAAAGTTTTAT
The DNA here is from genome assembly GCA_907163375.1 of Prostheceraeus crozeri. Taxonomy (NCBI): domain Eukaryota; kingdom Metazoa; phylum Platyhelminthes; order Polycladida; family Euryleptidae; genus Prostheceraeus; species Prostheceraeus crozeri. Next base: position 27,178 of record CAJQUW010003610.1, read on the forward strand.
TGCAACACAGGTTGATGTATAGTTAGAAAGTTTGATCATCAACGTTTTATTTGTAAGTCTAGTCAGAAAGTGCATCATGGTTTGCAAAGTTAGTGTAGTCAAATAATTTTACTGTGACACCCGTTTGAGAAAGTAAAGTCTGATCATCGAAGTTGTATTCGTGAGTGTCGTTAGAAAGTGTATCATTGTTTGTAAAAGTTTTACTGCAACACAGGTTGATGTATAGTTAGAAAAGTTTGATCATGACGTTTTATGAAACACACATGTCATGAAATGTAAGCGTTAGTGTAGTCAAATAATTTACCGCGACGCACGTTTGTGAAAATAAAGTTTGATCATTGACGTTATATGACTGACCGAACTCATTACAGCACTAGAAAGTTTTAGAAGGTTTTATTTACTGCACAGTGTAGATTGTCTTGTAACTTACTTTCACAGTGTTAGAAAGTTTTATTGGAGACAGTTGCCAAATGTTTCCCTATTAGAAATTCAAACTTCATGACTGTTAGATTAGCTTCATCAGGTTTAGTAAAAGCAGTTTTCTACTGCAGTAAGACTGCGAGTTTAGAATGTTATATGAAAACAGTGTTCATCACAGCGCTAGAAAGTTTTACTGCGCTGTGTAGATTGTTTCACACAAGGTCTTATAGTCAGCGTTGAATGTTTTATAAAACCAGATGTTGTCACACACGTTGAGTGTATGAGAGCTAGTTCCATGACATTGAATCGCATGGATTGTAAAGTTCATAATCCAAGGCTAGGCTCCTGTACGGTTGGATTTGCGGTTTTAAACGGATTGCGGATTTGCGGATTTACGGTTGAAACTGCCTGCACTGGCAAGCTGGTCGGTTGTGCGTTCTCGTCTTCTGTAGAAAGTAGTGGTATATTACGTGGTTATACTGATTTTCTCTGTGGTTTTGGGTCGAATTTTGGATTATTGAGTTCGTCTTGGAGTTCATAGCATCGATTTCTACAATTAATTTTCTATAATTTTTTGGGGATTGGCTGTTATTGTGTGGTTTTTGGATTTTCGAGTTACCAATCAAATCGATCATTGTTCACATCTGGTTTGTGTCCGGTCTGCGTAGCTGATTCTACGTTTCTTGCTGCCGACGTCATCGCTTAGCATTGTGAATTCGTTATTATTCAGCTTGCTGTGGGAGTGCTTGACCAGCTGGTATTGTCAGCTGTTATTCATCAATCAGCTGTTACTAAAAGGTCATTCTGCAACCTCCCTCGCTCGAAAAATTACGATTATTGATTTTTTTGCACGTGACCATTTCGTCAACACAATTACGTCAATAGATATCTAACCTGCAGAAAGCACCTGGCTTGATTCAACGTATTGTCTATTGTGATTTCCTCAGTAACCTATAAAGTACACAAATGACTCCAACCAGGAACACGCGATCAAATTCTAGCGGCAATATAACTTTGGACGTTTTAAAACAAGCCCTCGTTGACAATAAAAACGATATTACAAGTTCTATTTCCGCGAAACTTGATAAAGTAAACGAGAACTTAAATTCCATGTTATCCAGAATTGATCGACTTGACGATATTATTAGTTCAGTCAGAAAGATTCAAGATGAACAAGAAAAAGCAATCACCAATATTACAGACGCTTTGGCCTCTGTTCCTTCTGCAGATGATTTACTGAAAGAAGTCGAGCAACGGCAGGACAGGGTAAACAACTTAATAATATTTGGGTTACCTGAAGTTCTCGGTGGTGGTTCCATCGAGGAAAAGAGGGAAAAGGATATTGAGAAAATTGAAGAAATTGCTAATGTTCTTCAAGTTCCTGATGTTGAAGTGTCGACTTGCAACCGAATCGGGCGGCAAAAAAATGAATTTCCACGCATGCTTAAGGTCAAATTGAGCAAAAAGGACAAGAAATGGGAGCTTTTGAAACGATCCAGATATCTAAATGGTTCGAAGTTTAATAACATCTTTTTGAAGCCGGACCTGACACCCCTGCAACAGGAGCGGGAGAAACACCTAAGAAACCAGCTAAAACGTCGAAGAGATGAGGGCCTTGATGTTGTGATACATAAAGGTTCTATACGTCTAAGATCTGAGATTCGGAATTTTCACCATTGATTTTATCAAGAACGGATGTTGAATTGCCGATATTTGGTGTAACAAATCTTAACCGTGCGTATAATAAAATGGACGATCTACGGGTCTTAATTTCAGCTAAGTCGTTTCATATTTTTGGTGCAACAGAGTCTTGGCTTTCAGACATGCATTCCGATGATTTTTTTTCAATCGATGGTTTTGATTTGTTTCGCGAGGATCGTTCTGACGGTAGAATTGGTGGCGGCGTTATTCTGTGGGCAAAATCATCTCTCAGACCTATCAAATATCAACCTAAGGGGTATCATTTCGGTTCTGACAGTGTCTGGATATTAATGCATGCGTCAAAGATTTGCTTTATTTGTATTTATATCCCTCCGTCTTCGGTCATTAAATTTTCAACCAGCGTGATATCTTTTTTAGCGCAAAACATAGATGACATTTTGATTGCTTACCCGCAATACGAAATCATTATCACAGGCGACTTCAATCGAACTAACATCGGCTATTTATCAACTAGTTTTGACCTGAAAAACATTGTGACTGAACCAACAAGAGGAAACGCTATATTAGACATTGTCCTTCTGGGATCGTCGTTCAGTGATAAATACGAAGTTGATGTCGGTCCTCCGGTCGCTAACTCCGACCACAAGACAGTACTTTGTTCACCGAAGACTGCTGATTCTTCCCCTCAAAACAGAATTTGTACCATTCATGATTTACGCAAATCCAACGTTGCGAATTTTGTCAACAAGCTAAGCGGAATAAACTTTGTTCCTTTATACAATATGAATTTATCAGTAGATGAAAAGTGCGACTTACTGTGTGATACTGTAAACGATTGTTTCAAGCAGACCATACCCTCAAAATCAGTTATAATGACTCCTCGAGATAAACCTTTCGTCACGCCCTTACTAAAATCTTTGATCAACGAGCGATGGTGTGCATATCGACAAGGGAACTTTCCTCTATACCATCGACTTAGTATTAAAACAAAACGCATGTTAATTAAAGAAAAATGCAAATGGGCTCAGAAATCCAAGGAGAGCACAAAGAAAACGTGGCAAGTTGTGAATGAGTTCAGAGGCTCTAAGAAAGGCGCCGTGTCTTTTTTGGACTCGATTATATCAAGTTTCCCGAGCATTCATGAGGCTGCTGAAAACATAAATCAGATATTCCTTTCAAACCAAGTCATTCGTGCGGGAAGAGATCATGTGGAGTGTGGTAGTGATGAGAGATACAATTGGTGCCCTGTAATTGAAGTTGATTATGTTTACAATCTGATTGTTTCAATGAAAGCGAATAAAGCCCCAGGTCACGATCAAATTCCGTCGATACTGTACCGAAATTCTGCACATATTCTGGCACCTCCCTTGACCCACATCATCAACTTGTCAATCATCAATCGAAAGTATCCTGGTGCTTGGAAGAGAAGTGTTATAACTCCAATTCCGAAACGCTTTCCAATATCAATCAGTGAGCTCAGACCGATATCTTTATTACCAGCTCTATCCAAAATATGCGAAAAAGCTGTGCTTAACTCCGGCATTTCAGACAAGCTACGCCAAACTTTTGGACAAGGTCAATTTGGGAATCTACCGCTGTCATCTACCACAGCTGCCTTGATCTGCCTGCACGAATACATCACAGTAGCTATGGAGGATAACAACACCTTGGGAGTGGCTGTTTTGGCCTATGACTACAGTAAAGCTTTTGACCAGTTAGGTCACGATGTTATCTTGAACCATCTCGTGATCAACAAGCTTCCCACAGGATTTATCTACTGGGTCAAGGAATACTTGTATGGTAGGACTCAGTCTGTGAAACTGTCTAATTCCTGTAGCAGTCACCTACGTGTTATTTCTGGAATTCCACAGGGATCATTAATCGGTCCGTATTTGTTTAATTTAGTCGTCGGTTCATTGCGTCCTATGTACCAGAGCACAACCATTATTAAGTATATTGACGACTGTACATTTGTAATTCCGATTTCCAATCCTTGTGACACTAAGATCCTGCAAGAACACGACAATATGCTTCATTGGTCAGCGATGAACAGTTTATCTTTGAATGACGCTAAATGTAAGCTTATGTGGATTCCAAGAAGAAAAGATTGTACGCTCCCAGTATTTCCCCCAATTCCACTGGTTACCGAGCTTAAGATTCTTGGAGTGCATTTTACCTTCGATCTCAAATGGAATAGACACTTCGAGTTCGTCAACACTGTCGCCTCTCGCCGACTTTATGCCCTCCGTATACTGAAACCTTTACTGGACCACCAAACCTTGGTGCACGTTTATAAGGGATTAATTTTGTCAATTATTGAATACTGTTCCCCTCTCTTTGTTGGCATGTCAGCTCAGAACGCCTCAATACTTGAGAAAATCCAACGAAGAGCTCACGTCATAATCTGTGGTGAATCACGTTGTTGTCAGTGCATTTCTTTTCCAAATTTAGAAGAACGACGCAAGATAGCATCCATTAAATTGCTTTTGAAAATATGCAACTTCCCTTCACATCCTTTACATGAGCTTTGTCCAAAGAAATCTTTGCGTTCCAAGAAGTTTATACAGCCTCAATCTGTGACATCCCGAAGACGAAACTCCTTTTTCCCTTTGACAACAGCTCTGGCAAATGGTACCTGTATAATTTGACTTTTGCCTCGTTATCTTTACCGTTACTTATATTGTACATTTCTAAAGAATCAACACAACCTTTGAATGAATTCTTTCTGTCTGTTTTTTTCATTGCTGTGAATCCATACTGATTGTCGTGATTTTTAATGTTTTCAGAAATATACATTTACTTACTTACTTACTTACTTATTTAGGGTTTTATATTACATGCGTTAACCGTTCGTGTAGAATATGTGAAGCAGATGTTCGCTTAAATGCAAATGTTGAAATAAGTTTGTAAGAAATCTTTGACAGGTTGTTGTGAAACGTAGCGAACGTTGAAGAAATGTTTCTGCAGTCACACTCGTTAGCATCGATGTAATTCTTCATTTTGTAATATGTTATAGAACGCTTCCTTAGATGTGTAAATTTCCGTTTTAGGCTTCTATCATCATTTTTATGGATTGTGAGGGTGAACCTGTACAGGAGCTCAGTGCTATTGCTATGAACAATTGGACATATCAGATTGTTAGTGTCTATCATCAACATGCCAACTGCGATCCCAATGTTGATCAATGGGCGAGAAAACACATTCATGGACTTAATCTGAAATATTTGCAAGACTATGGCTTTTCTTGTGAGAGTGCTCTTCTTATTGACTTTAAACGATGGTTGGCTGCTTTCAATGTTATACGCATCTTTTGTAATAATCCTGGTAAGGAGAGGAAAGTATTTCCCAATCTAATCATTGATGATATTTTGCTCCCGCCTTGGGATAGTAGAGTGAATCAACATTATCATGAAGTCACGAAACGTTTTAAGGATTTGTGTGTTCCTATTTTGTCTATTCGTTGTAGTAGCTACGTTCATAACCAATGCTTCTTTCCTCCTTACCTCAACACTGCCAAAGTCCTGTATGGTTATCATTGCTCGCTGTATGATAGTTACCAGCTGTATCTATTTTATCTCTTTCAAACCATTGATTTATAATGCATGCTTGTTACCGTTATTCAATAAATGTTACTATGAGAAGAGTTGTTGTTTTCATGCAATGAATGGGTTAGATAAAGGGCGATCATGTCTTTCTCAAACGACTGTGGAACATTGATTTCCATGATGAAGATATAAACAGTTAGATTCGATGACGAATAAGATTTACTAGTTTGTAAGTTAGACTAAGCGTTCTATTATTTGTAAATGAAAGATATAGTTTCAACAGTGTGTACGTTAGAAATAAAGTTTTATCTGTTTGTAAAATGAGATTGTAGGATTTACTAGTTTGCAAGTTAGACTAAGCGTTCTACTATTTGTAAATGAAAGACATAGTTTCAATAGTTTACAGATTACAAAATAAAGTTTCAATAGTGTGTATGTTAAGAATAAAGTTCTGTCTGTTTATATGTTAGAAATAAAATGAAGTTTCGCCAGTTTATAAGTTAAGAATAAATTTTATCTGCTTGTATGTTAGAAATGAAATAAAGTTTCACCAGTTTACAAGTTAAAAATAAAGTTTCAATAGTTTGCAAGTTAAAACTAATGTTTCAATAGTGCGTATGTTAAGAATAAAGTTTTATCTGTTTGTATGTTAGAAATAAAATGAAGTTTTACCAGTTTACAAGTTAAGAATAAAGTTTTATCTGCTTGTATGTTAGAATTAAAACAAAGTTTCACCAGTTTACAAGTTAAAAAATGAAGTTTCAATAGTGTGTACGTTAGAAATAAAGTTTCAATAGCGTGTATGTTAAGAATAAAGTTTAATCTGTTTGTATGTTAGAAATAAAATGAAGGTTCATCAGTTTACAAGTTAATAATAAAGTTTTATCTGTTTGTATGTTAGAAATAAAACAAAGTTTCAACCGTTAACAAGTTAAAAATAAAGTTTCAGATGAAAATAAAGTTTCAATAGTGTGTATGATGGAAATAAAGTTTAAGCGCTTTGTGCGTTAGAAATAAAGTTTCAGCCGTTTACAAGTTAAAAATAAAGTTTCAACAGTGTGTACGTTAAGAATAAAGTTCTATCTGTTTATATGTTAGAAATAAGAATGAAGGTTCACCAGTTTACAAGTTAAGAATAAAGTTTTATCTGCTTGTATGTCAGAAATGAAATAAAGTTTCACCAGTTTAAAAGTTAAGAATAAAGTTTCAATAGTGTGTATGTTAAGAATAAAGTTCTATCTGTTTATTTGCTAGAAACAAAATGAAGTTTCGCCAGTTTACAAGTTAAGAATAAATTGTACCTGCTTGTATGTTAGAAATGAAATAAAGTTTCACCAAATTACAAGTTAAAAAATAAAGTTTCAATAGTGTATACTTTAGAAATAAAGTTTCAATAGTGTGTATGTTAAGAATAAAGTTTTATCTATTTGTAGGTTAGAATTAAAACAAAGTTTCAACCGTTTACAAGTTAAAAATAAAGTTTCAATAGTTAACACGTTAAAAATAAAGTTTCAATAGTGTATATGTGGAGAATAAAGTTCTATCTGTTTATATGTTAGAAATAAAAATGAAGGTTCACTAGTTTACAAGTTAAGAATAAAGTTTTATCTGCTTGCATGTCAGAAATGAAATAAAGTTTCACCAGTTTAAAAGTTAAGAATAAAGTTTCAATAGTGTGTATGTTAAGAATAAAGTTTTATCTGTTTGTATGTTAGAAATAAAACAAAGTTTCAACCGTTAACAAGTTAAAAATAAAGTTTCAGATTAAAATAAAGTTTCAAAAGTGTGTATGATGGAAATAAAGTTTAAGCGCTTTGTGCGTTAGAAATAAAGTTTCAACCGTTTACAAGTTAAAAATAAAGTTTCAATAGTGTGTATGGTAAGAATAAAGTTCTATCTGTTTATATGTTAGAAATAAAATGAAGGTTCACCAGTTTACAAGTTAAGAATAAATTTTATCAGCTTGTATGTTAGAAATAAAACAAAGTTTCACCAGTTTACAAGTTAAAAAATAAAGTTTCAATTGTGTGTACGTTAGAATTAAAGTTTCAATAGCGTGTATGTTAAGAATAAAGTTTTATCTGTTTGTATGTTAGAAATAAAGTTTCAATAGTGTGTATGTTAAGAATAAAGTTCTATCTGTTTGTATGTTGGAAATAAAATGAAGCTTCGCCAGTTTACAAGTTAAGAATAAAGTTTTATCAGCTTGTACGTTAGAAATAAAACAAAGTTTCAACCGTTAACAAGTTAAAAATAAAGTTTCAATAGTTTTCAAGTTAAAACTAATGTTTCAATAGTGCGTATGTTAAGAATAAAGTTTTATCTGTTTGTATGTTGGAAATAAAATGAAGCTTCGCCAGTTTACAAGTTAAGAATATAGTTTTATCAGCTTGTATGTTAGAAATAAAATGAAGTTTCAGTAGTTTACAAATTAAAAATAAAGTTTCAATAGTTTGTACGTTAGAAATAAAGTTTCAACCGTTTACAAGTTAAAAATAAAGTTTCAACAGTGTCTACGTTAGAAATAAAGCTTTATCTGTTTGTAAAGTATGATCGTAGGATTTACTAGTTTGCAAGTTAGACTCAGCATTCTACTAGTTGTAAATGAAAATATCGTTTCAACAGTTTACAGATTAAAATAAAGTTTCAATAGTGTGTATGATGGAAATAAAGTTTAAGCGCTTTGTGCGTTAGAAATAAAGTTTCAGCCGTTTACAAGTTAAAAATAAAGTTTCAACAGTGTGTACGTTAGAAATAAAGTTTTAGCTGTTTATATGTTAGAAACAAAATAAAGTTTCAACAGTTTACAAGTTGAAAAATAAAGTTTCAACAGTGTGTACGTTAGAAATAAATGAAAGTAAGAACTTCATCGTATGAGTATTCAAAGCATGTTTTGTAAATCAAATGTGTATAGTCCTGACATGATAGAATCAAATGAACTTCACAAACGCGTTTGTCAAGCTTGATTCTATCATGTCAGGACTATACACATTTGATTAACAAAACATGCTTTGAATACTCATGCGATGAAGTTCTTACTTTCATTTATTTCTAACGTACACACTGTTGAAACTTTATTTTTCAACTTGTAAACTGTTGAAACTTTATTTTGTTTCTAACATATAAACAGCTAAAACTTTATTTCTAACGTACACACTGTTGAAACTTTATTTTTAACTTGTAAACGGCTGAAACTTTATTTCTAACACGATTCTATCATGTCAGGACTACACACATTTGATTTACAAAACATGCTTTGAATACTCATACGATGAAGTTCTTACTTTCATTTATTTCTAACGTACACACTGTTGAAACTTTATTTTTCAACTTGTAAACTGTTGAAACTTTATTTCTAACGTACACACTGTTGAAACTTTATTTTTAACTTGTAAACGGCTGAAACTTTATTTCTAACGCACAAAGCGCTTAAACTTTATTTCCATCATACACACTATTGAAACTTTATTTTAATCTGTAAACTGTTGAAACGATATTTTCATTTACAACTAGTAGAATGCTGAGTCTAACTTGCAAACTAGTTAATCCTACGATCATACTTTACAAACAGATAAAGCTTTATTTCTAACGTAGACACTGTTGAAACTTTATTTTTAACTTGTAAACGGTTGAAACTTTATTTCTAACGTACACACTATTGAAACTTTATTTTTAATTTGTAAACTACTGAAACTTCATTTTATTTCTAACATACAAGCTGATAAAACTATATTCTTAACTTGTAAACTGGCGAAGCCTCATTTTATTTCCAACATACAAACAGATAAAACTTTATTCTTAACATACGCACTATTGAAACATTAGTTTTAACTTGAAAACTATTGAAACTTTATTTTTAACTTGTTAACGGTTGAAACTTTGTTTTATTTCTAACGTACAAGCTGATAAAACTTTATTCTTAACTTGTAAACTGGCGAAGCTTCATTTTATTTCCAACATACAAACAGATAGAACTTTATTCTTAACATACACACTATTGAAACTTTATTTCTAACATACAAACAGATAAAACTTTATTCTTAACATACATGCTATTGAAACTTTAATTCTAACGTACACACAATTGAAACTTTATTTTTTAACTTGTAAACTGGTGAAACTTTGTTTTAATTCTAACATACAAGCAGATAAAATTTATTCTTAACTTGTAAACTGGTGAACCTTCATTTTATTTCTAACATATAAACAGATAGAACTTTATTCTTAACATATACACTATTGAAACTTTATTTTTAACTTGTAAACGGTTGAAACTTTATTTCTAACGCACAAAGCGCTTAAACTTTATTTCCATCATACACACTATTGAAACTTTATTTTAATCTGAAACTTTACTTTTAACTTGTTAACGGTTGAAACTTTGTTTTATTTCTAACATACAAACAGATAAAACTTTATTCTTAACATACACACTATTGAAACTTTATTTCTAACGTACACACTATTGAAACTTTATTTTTTAACTTGTAAACTGGTGAAACTTTATTTCATTTCTAACATACAAGCAGATAAAATTTATTCTTAACTTGTAAACTGGCGAAACTTTATTTTATTTCTAACATATAAACAGATAGAACTTTATTCTCAACATACACACTATTGAAACTTTATTTTTAACTTTTAAACTGGTGAAACTTTATTTCATTTCTGACATGCAAGCAGATAAAACTTTATTCTTAACTTGTAAACTGGTGAATCTTCATTTTTATTTCTAACATACAAACAGATAGAACTTTATTCTTAACATATACACTATTGAAACTTTATTTTTAACTTGTAAACGGCTGAAACTTTATTTCTAACGCACAAAGCGCTTAAACTTTATTTCCATCATACACACTATTGAAACTTTATTTTCATCTGAAACTTTATTTTCATCTGAAACTTTATTTTTAACTTGTTAACGGTTGAAACTTTGTTTTATTTCTAACATACAAACAGATAAAACTTTATTCTTAACATACACGCTATTGAAACTTTATTTCTAACGTACACACTATTGAAACTTCATTTTTTAACTTGTAAACTGGTGAAACTTTGTTTTAATTCTAACATACAAGCAGATAAAACTTTATTCTTAACTTGTAAACTGGTGAAACTTCATTTTATTTCTAACATACAAACAGATAAAACTTTATTCTTAACATACGCACTATTGAAACATTAGTTTTAACTTGCAAACTATTGAAACTTTATTTTTAACTTGTAAACTGGTGAAACTTTATTTCATTTCTAACATACAAGCAGATAAAATTTATTCTTAACTTGTAAACTGGCGAAACTTCATTTTATTTCTAACATATAAACAGACAGAACTTTATTCTTAACAGACACACTATTGAAACTTTATTTTGTAATCTGTAAACTATTGAAACTATGTCTTTCATTTACAAATAGTAGAACGCTTAGTCTAACTTGCAAACTAGTAAATCCTACAATCTCATTTTACAAACAGATAAAACTTTATTTCTAACGTACACACTGTTGAAACTATATCTTTCATTTACAAATAATAGAACGCTTAGTCTAACTTGCAAACTAGTAAATCTTATTCGTCATCGAATCTAACTGTTTAAATCTTCATCATGGAAATCAATGTTCCACAGTCGTTTGAGAAAGACATGATCGCCCTTTATCTAACCCATTCATTGCATGAAAACAACAACTCTTCTCATAGTAACATTTATTGAATAACGGTAACAAGCATGCATTATAAATCAATGGTTTGAAAGAGATAAAATAGATACAGCTGGTAACTATCATACAGCGAGCAATGATAACCATACAGGACTTTGGCAGTGTTGAGGTAAGGAGGAAAGAAGCATTGGTTATGAACGTAGCTACTACAACGAATAGACAAAATAGGAACACACAAATCCTTAAAACGTTTCGTGACTTCATGATAATGTTGATTCACTCTACTATCCCAAGGCGGGAGCAAAATATCATCAATGATTAGATTGGGAAATACTTTCCTCTCCTTACCAGGATTATTACAAAAGATGCGTATAACATTGAAAGCAGCTAACCATCGTTTAAAGTCAATAAGAAGAGCACTCTCACAAGAAAAGCCATAGTCTTGCAAATATTTCAGATTAAGTCCATGAATGTGTTTTCTCGCCCATTGATCAACATTGGGATCGCAGTTGGCATGTTGATGATAGACACTAACAATCTGATATGTCCAATTGTTCATAGCAATAGCACTGAGCTCCTGTACAGGTTCACCCTCACAATCCATAAAAATGATGATAGAAGCCTAAAACGGAAATTTACACATCTAAGGAAGCGTTCTATAACATATTACAAAATGAAGAATTACATCGATGCTTTTCACGACAAAATACACAAATGATATGATGGCAACGAAGAAGTAATATGTATCTAATAAGACCACGTCTACGACACTCAAAGCACATAAGCGAATTGTCATAGGGTAGAGTTAGGAAAGGATTAGCAATTCCCTTTCCTTGACTTGCGTTTGGAGGTAGCATTATTGTCGGACTTGCGCTTCGTACCACCCCCGTTAAGGAAGTCAATAATGTCATCTACGTTGGGTGGCTTTGGAATATATAGGATGGATTCAGTGTATATCGAGAGAGAGGCTATTTTGTTATCCTTGTGCTGACCATAATATAGCCCATTCACTTTGAAAATGATATCCCAAAGAGAGAATGTGCGTCCATCACTTGTATGATTCAACGATGGAATGATTCTCACTGTGGAAGGCTTGATTCTCATTAGACAACAATCCTCATTGGAGAATAGAATACATTTAGTAAAGCTGGCACGCTAACGAGTGTGACTGCAGAAACATTTCTTCAACGTTCGCTACGTTTCACAACAACCTGTCAAAGATTTCTTACAAACTTATTTCAACATTTGCATTTAAGCGAACATCTGCTTCACATATTCTACACGAACGGTTAACGCATGTAATATAAAACCCTAAATCCAACCGTACAGGAGCCTAGCCTTGGATTATGAACTTTACAATCCATGCGATTCAATGTCATGGAACTAGCTCTCATACACTCAACGTGTGTGACAACATCTGGTTTTATAAAACATTCAACGCTGACTATAAGACCTTGTGTGAAACAATCTACACAGCGCAGTAAAACTTTCTAGCGCTGTGATGAACACTGTTTTCATATAACATTCTAAACTCGCAGTCTTACTGCAGTAGAAAACTGCTTTTACTAAACCTGATGAAGCTAATCTAACAGTCATGAAGTTTGAATTTCTAATAGGGAAACATTTGGCAACTGTCTCCAATAAAACTTTCTAACACTGTGAAAGTAAGTTACAAGACAATCTACACTGTGCAGTAAATAAAACCTTCTAAAACTTTCTAGTGCTGTAATGAGTTCGGTCAGTCATATAACGTCAATGATCAAACTTTATTTTCACAAACGTGCGTCGCGGTAAATTATTTGACTACACTAACGCTTACATTTCATGACATGTGTGTTTCATAAAACGTCATGATCAAACTTTTCTAACTATACATCAACCTGTGTTGCAGTAAAACTTTTACAAACAATGATACACTTTCTAACGACACTCACGAATACAACTTCGATGATCAGACTTTACTTTCTCAAACGGGTGTCACAGTAAAATTATTTGACTACACTAACTTTGCAAACCATGATGCACTTTCTGACTAGACTTACAAATAAAACGTTGATGATCAAACTTTCTAACTATACATCAACCTGTGTTGCAATAAAACTTTTGTACAACATGATAAAGTTTCTGACTAGACTTACGAATACAACGTTGATGATCAAACTTTTCTAACTATACATCAACCTGTGTTGCAGTAAAACTTTTACAAACCATGATACACTTTCTAACGACACTCACGAATAGTGATGGAGATCGCCAGCACCAAATTCATCCACCAATTATGGGAATGGTACACTCCTAACTCCCAGCCACGAACTATAGCGGAGTGGGAGTACATCGACAAAGTGAGGCTCGCGGTAGAAGAACGATTGAAGCAAGTGAACTGTTTTTGTGATCTATGTGAAGCCAGACTCTGGGACGATATTGACGATGAAGACCTTTTGAAATACATGCCATAATAAAATTTTATTTCATATTATCTTTGCTTTCATACTGACTTACTTGAATGGGGCTTCAGTGGATGATGTAACCATGTATACTTTTTCATTTGGAAATAGTAGCACACTTAGTTTAACTTGCAATTCTTATAACATTTCATATGGATGATAATGGTAGATGAAATAGTGTCAGATAAAATTAAGATAGCTTACACTTCTGATACAGGGATAGCAATCGACTGCGATCCATGTGTAAAGAGCTTGTTAGACTACGGAAGAGAGAAGTGTGTTATGTTGCGTGTGGCGCGTGAGTGTCCTCCCATTTCATTCCATTCATCAATTCATCTCATTGATAGAGACAGGTAGAACTCATGGTTCTCATAACGTATGCAATGGATAGTTTATAAGGCAACCTTCGACAGTTGGCTAAATGTCGCCCTGGCGCGAATGCATCCTACGTTGAGACAGAGGCAATCACTTGCAAACATGACGCAGAGAGGTTTAACAAGATTGACCATTGCCGAATGTCCCTTGCGGTATACATAGCTACGGGTTTCACCGCCGCCCTTTACAGGAACGCCCGTCGAAAGGAAGTATTACAACGAACTTCATTTGCAACGTTCAAGTTGACTGATAGCAGATTCAACTTAATGATAGTATTAGCCAGTCCGAAGACTGCCCAGGGCAAACCGCGAGGAGGTTCTATCATGTCTTGCCCCATGGTGGCCCTTAAGAGAGCCGATGGTTCGTTCTCGGGGGGTGTGAATTTGACTATTGGCTGGAATAGTCAATGGGTATGACGGTTAGGTTGTCATAGACCCTATACCGCCGAGGTCGTACTGGTGCATCTGGCACCTTTCGGATGCGGGTGGTTTTAGGAGTCCACACCTCATCCGTCCAAACGATCCTCTTGATCTTCCCCTTCTTCTCATCCTCTTCATCCCACTCGTCGAGGATGACGAACTCGGGAATGGCGTTGTCTTCATCGATGAAGACGGGAATGTTGTCGGCAGATGTCGCTTCCATCGTGACTTCAAATTGAATGAGAAGCGCTACAATCTTTTGGCTTATATAGGGTTTTCAACAATGAATTACTCAACAGCGAATCAGAATGCTTCAGGGATAGCAATCGACTGCATAATGTTCAAGTTGACTGATAGCAGATTCAACTTAATGATAATATTCGCCAGTCCGAAGACTGCCCGGGGCAAACCGCGTGGAGGTTCTATCATGTCTTGCCCCATGGTGGCCCTTAAGAGAGCCGATGGTTCGTTCTCGGGAGTAACGTCATCTTACACCCTACCAATTCTGCTGAGAGAGTCTTTGACTCTCTCTTTGGTAGCACTGTCGACTTCCACGCTAATTGGCACGTGACTAAAAAGTGGAATGTAGCGCCATTCCGTTGGATTGACAGCAGTTGCTGTCATCGGATTGCCAATCCGAGCAAGATTATTAAAAACTCTGTCTTGCTCCTCTAGCCTGACAAACTCCTCAAATAAATTTCGCGGCCTTAACAGCGGTCCGCGAGGAGAGCTGACTTGACTGTTCGGCGTGTGCATGATTGAAATGAAATGAAATGAGAGGCAGTGGTTTATATACCCCTCTAACGCGACGCAACGTTCAAGTTGACTGATAGCAGATTCAACTTAATGATAGTATTCGCCAGTCCGAAGACTGCCCAGGGCAAACCGCGTGGAGGTTCTATCATGTCTTGCCCCTAGGTGGCCCTTAAGAGAGCCGATGGTTCGTTCTCGGGAGTGACGTGATGGGGTGGTGAAGGCGGGCAAAGATCTGCAATGAAAATGATATGTATTAGAATAGGATATACTATCTTATTTACTTTTTCACTTACCAAGTTAGCCATCCTTTGGCAGTCTCGCGCGCTTCCGAATAGAAAATTTGTGCATATGGCCGCGCATTCTCAGGCTGGCATGGAGACATTTTTTCGTTGGATGGCCATTATAACATATTATTGACTCGTCCAGATTTTGATTCACGAGTACTTCGCCGGCCAAATGATTATCCCGAATAGGGATGTGAAACTCAAACAAACGATCCTCATTCACACGTTCCCACTCATCCCTCATGCGCTCCAACTTCTCATACGCCTGCCTCTCATCACCCCGCCGAGCCACAGTCCTCTCCAACTCAACATTCCTCGCTCTCAACACACTCATCTCCTTCATCATCTCCTCAAACTTCGCTTCTGCATCTCTCATTCTTCTCTCCGCAGCACTCGCCCTCTTCTCACACTCATCATTCTTCTCTTCCAACTCTCGCGTCTTATTCTTCAAATCAGTCACACTACGCCTCATTCTAATATTTTCATCCGCTACCTCCTTCGACTTCAGTTCCTTCTTTTTCAACTCATCTAACTCCTTCACAACTTCATCCTTCACTTTCTTCAAACTCTCATACTTATTAACCAACAAATCATGCGCCATCTGCTGCGAAACATGCCTCTTCTCTTCATCCTTCAACCACCTCGCCGACTGCACACGAATCCCACCACTCTTCACTTTTGGGGAAGATGAGCTCTTCGGGGGGTCGGTGATCACAATGTTTGACACCTCCGACGACGAAGAGCTCAACTTCCTCACACGCTTCCTCACACGCTCCCTATCTAAATCCACATCATCCTCATCATCACTCTCAAGCACTCTCTTTCGCCCAATCTCAGCCTCCAACGACGCAACCGCTCTCGCCAACTCATCATTCTCAACAACATTCTCAACAACATTCTCAACCTTACCCTCTCGCTCGATCGCCAACATTCGCTCCCTCTCTTCCACAATCAACTGCGTAAATCTCAAATCACTCACTAAACCACCACTACAGTCAGCATGCACTCTGTAGAAACGCGCCTCATCCTCATCACCCTTCAGCACTCTACACTTCACACACGAAACCCTATTCAAGATAATCATGTGGCCGGTGCCCGCCTTCTTCACATGCGCCTTGGCGTCCGCACTGCGATTAATTCGCCCACATGAGCACATTTTGATGTGATATTTACGATTCTTATCGTTTGCCATGCCTGATTTATTGTTAACTGTAAGATAATGAAATTTGTATAAGTTTGGAATCATGTAGTACAGTCATATTCCTAAAGTATTACACTTAGTCAGGAATGATAGATTTGAGTGTAGTGAGTGGCACTC
The DNA here is from genome assembly GCA_907163375.1 of Prostheceraeus crozeri. NCBI lineage: Eukaryota > Metazoa > Platyhelminthes > Polycladida > Euryleptidae > Prostheceraeus > Prostheceraeus crozeri. Next base: position 44,059 of record CAJQUW010003610.1, read on the forward strand.
GATCCCGTCGACAGCCCGAAGGCCTTGTACTGATCACTAGGGAAGTGAGAGATCTTCCCCGATACCCGCTCTTTACAGCTGAAGACATCATTGTCACTGCCCCGAAGTGGTAACAGGAACGCCGAGTCAAAGGTAGTGATCAGTAGCTGGGATCTAACCCCTCAAAGCTGCCTTAGACTTAGTCAAATTTTAAATCTGATAGCAGATTTGAACTCAGGATACTTGAAAACCTTAGTCTATATGTTAAAACTTTGAAAAAACTGAAAATTAAGAATTTTTAAAAAATTCCGCATTTTTACTACTCATACTACTTTTAAAAAATTTTATCAGTAGTAAAGACACTATCAAACTCTATCATACAAACTTTGAAGTAAGAAGATAGCTTGCCTACTTCAAAAGATAGAGTCCTTTGAAACACCCGATATCGGGAGCTCAGAGCGACGACCGTCGCTTACCTCGTCTTTCGATGAAGTGATCAGACTTACGTTGTCGGGGGTTTATATACGGTATGCTCGGAAGAAAACTTAAAATGGCTCTATCTCCGAAAGTATTCATCGTAGCGACATGCGGTTTGTTGCAAACGATTCGTCTTATCATTCTCTATCATATGACACCTGAACCATTCTCATATGACCACGGGAAGTTGGTCCGTCAGCACATGTCCATGTAACATGCCACAAGTGAAAAAATTCCTAAGTGTGAGAGCTCCAGTGTGGTGAAAATTTTGAAAAATTTAAAACTTCCGAATTTCGACCCGGGACCTTTACCAAAACATTTTTCACCAAATTTCACGGACCCCCCCTCCCCCCTCGTTCAGAGGAATTTGATGAAAAATGTTTTGGTGACGGTCCCAGGTCGAAATTCCACACTTTGGAAAATTTTCAAAATTTTACCCATACAAAGTCACTCTGACACTTAGGATTTTTTCAGGTGAGCGAGCTCCGACCTAAAATCTTGTAACTGCTCTAACTTTTGAACGAAGACAGATAGGAACAAGCCGTTTCTTTCACTGAATTTGTCTCACTCTTAGCTTTCAAACGAGCTATGGCACGACAAAATCCGTCCACTGGAAGCCAAGATTGAAGCTAGCTGTCCAGAGGGGGGGGAGGTCAGTGAAATTTGATGAAAAATGTTTTGGTGACGGTCCCAGGTCGAAATTCCACACTTTGGAAAATTTCAAAATTTTACCCATACAAAGCCACTGACACTTAGGATTTTTTCAGGTGAGCGAGCTCCGACCTAAAATCTTGTAACCGCTCTATATTTTGAACGAAGACAGATATGAACAAGCCGTTTCTTTCACTGAATTTGTCTCACTCTTAGCTTTCAAACGAGCTATGGCACGACAAAATCCGTCCACTAGAAGCCAAGATTGAAGCTAGCTGTCCAGAGGGGGGGGGGAGGTCAGTGAAATTTGATGAAAAATGTTTTGGTGACGGTCCCAGGTCGAAATTCCACACTTTGGAAAATTTCAAAATTTTACCCATACAAAGCCACTCTGACACTTAGGATTTTTTCAGGTGAGCGAGCTCCGACCTAAAATCTTGTAACCGCTCTAACTTTTGAACGAAGACAGATATGAACAAGCCGTTTCTTTCACTGAATTTGTCTCACTCTTAGCTTTCAAACGAGCTATGGCACGACAAAATCCGTCCACTAGAAGCCAAGATTGAAGGTAGCTGTCCAGAGGGGGGGAGGTCAGTGAAATTTGATGAAAAATGTTTTGGTGACGGTCCCAGGTCGAAATTCCACACTGGAAAATTTTCAAAATTTTACCCATACAAAGCCACTCTGACACTTAGGATTTTTTCAGGTGAGCTACGACAGTCCACCCTCCCAACCTGGCCGGCACACCACGCCAGCCTGGCTGGCACACCACGCCAGCCTAGACACCACATCACCGCGCGCTATACGACGGTCGGCCAGAGGGGGGGGGGACGTCAGAACCAAAGCACCACGGCGGCCGACCACGACACTCTGCCGTTCCAGAGGGGGGGACGTCAGCGACGGCGGCCATCTTGCGCTATCCAGAAGTGGAGTTTTACTTACTACTGGTAGATTTAGCAAGCAATGGTGATGCAAAGGGAGAGCAGAGGTCGCTATCGTGATATTGAGACACAGGCCACAGGGGAAAAGGAGGCTCGCGACGTGGGATACCGTGGAACCAGATGACACGTTTGACAGCTCGCCTGACCTTCGGAGCGAGATAGCGCAGCTCCAGTAAGACGCTTCTGGAGTAAACAAGGCGAGGTGAGGCCATCAATGTGAAGTTGCAGCGTCGCAGCAAGAAGATAATGCAAGGGAATAGAGATTTCTCACACGGTGAAGGCCAGATTTTGTAGCAGGTGTTGGAAATTGATACACGATTAATATAAGAACTCTATTTCACTGGGTAGAAGACACAGGTAGGCCTACAGCGATTTAGGGCTAGCGAAGACAATGAATATCTCTAAACAAGTCACTGAACGCCAGGCGACAGAGAGGACAACCTCCCTGCTCGCGCGCTTCACAGCGAATGTGTCTCTAACATTTGTACATACTTTTCAGATATTTTGCGTACATTAAAGTGACTTAAAATCAACCCCTTTTCAAAGCGTCACTACAGCAAAATATTGGTGAGTAACAAACAATTGAATTGCAGCATAAAAATCATGGAAGAAAAACGCAAAGAACGTCGGCCCGCGAGAGGCAGGCTAACTCAAAGGGTGAAGCGCCTAGACCTGGCAACGGATTCAGACCTAGAGGATGTATGGCATGACATCAAAACAACAATGAATAATGTGCTTAAGATTCACGAGGAATTAGAATTGAGGATGCTGCCAGAAGATGAAGAAGTAGAAATTTGCGAGGAAGAGTAGGAAAAGATGGACTCTTATATGAAAGCGGTGTACAAACAACTTGCAGACGCAGAATATAAATACAAAGAAAGAAAGAAGAATATTGTTGCAACTGCCCCATCGACTTCCTGTGTGAAAAATAATTCAAATCAAGGCGGACTGACAATGGGAGCAGGGGCGTCGTGCGCCGCAAAAACTTGAGCAGGCCCATTTTTGTGACATCATTGTTCATAAGTTTATGGGTCCACGCCACACCATTGACTTTCACCCGTGACCGTGACCCTTGCTGTCAACCCCCATGGGCCTGTAGGCCTATAGGCTAAATGTACAAATTTTGAATTTTCTATTTCTTGCTATTCTGATTGTTGAATTCTAATTCATTCATTCGCCCTTTTACACTGTTTAAAGTGATAGCAACAGAGTTAAGATAAACAAGTTTTATATTTCATTATCTCTGAAAATTACGTGATACACGTAGACAACACACCGCTTTGGAGATATCTGAAACTCAGCTATTTAACAATTCAATCTTCGAAAACATGATTGACAAGGGAAACAATCTACCTACTGAGTATTATAAGCTGGTACTCTCACAAAATCTAGTGGTGTGGATCGAAAACAATTCAAAAAAGCAGATGCTGTTAAAAGACATAGGTCTACATGCAGACAAAATATAAAACAAGGAAGTGGTGTAGTGCATGTGTTTCTACTTTCATATGATCAAGAAAACAATAACGAGGATGAAAAAGCTTGTAAAAATGGTGCTGTGAAGTCTAACAATTGAGCATAAAAAGTACAACTGGCTATGAGGAAAATTACACGTTTACAAAAAATGATTCTAAGAAAATCTGTTGGCATGACATGGATTCATCAGTCGTCTTTGGATTCAGTCACACAAAAATCGGTAAAACAAATTTCGGTGCTATGAAGGCAGTTCATGCACAAAAAATTAAATTGGTTGAGGGTAAACTACACGTCAACAAAAAATGATTCTAAGAAAATCTATCGGCATGTTATCATGGATTTCATCAATCGTCTTTGGATTTCATGGCACAAGCACAAACTTGGGATAAGCTATGAACTTACATTGTTAGATCTAGCAATAAAAACGAGAATAGGAAATTTCTGTGTTATACACGTACATGTACAAGCAAACGTCACACAATTATGTGTATGTATACACCGGCAATACACATGTAGGCCTACCGGTATAGGCCTCTACATGTAAACTGCATGCATTACATTTGAAATGTTTCATAAAAGCAGCTTGCACACTTGTAATTGTATAGGCCTAATGTTGCTGATATGCTAGGCTACTAACACTACAGGGTTGTGCATTAAAATTGCATCACGTGATCAAAGACTTTGAAATCAATTTCTATGTAAGCTTGTGTATCAGTGGCAGATTGATTATTGCTTTGCACCGATTTCTAGGCTGTGGATGACTTCTATTGTCATAAAATGCAAGTCTTCATCTATTATATAAATGTTTGAGTTCAAACTTTCAAATTTGAATGAACATACATCGGTTCTGCTTGTTTGCCACTATTCAGTGCATACTGAGAATTCTACAATGACTGACACGCCAAATGAAGTCAGGGCAAAGATTATAGCCTTGTGGGAACATGCAGACAAAAGCACAAGACAGATAGCGGATGATCTGGGCCTCGTACAATCGACCGTATCCAGGATTATTAAGCGATACCGAGAAACAGGCTCACATCAGAGTGACCGAGAACTGTGTCATCGTCCACTAAAGACTAACGAGCGTGACGGCAGAGCTCTTCTGCGTATCTCAGTAAAAAAGACGCACGCCTCTAAATTGGAAATCGCTAATGAGCTGAGAGAACACTTTGATATCGATATTGACTCATCGACAGTTCGACGTCGTCTATTGGAAACGATAGACCAGCTTATCGACCGTTAAGGGCGCAGGTTCTTACTGACACCATGAAGAGGAAAAGACTTGACTAGTTCAAGGAACATAGGCATTGGACTGCTGAAGATTGGAGCAAAGTCATCTTCAGTGATGAAAGCTCTTTCAAACTTCAACCACCCTCGTCCCAATTCGTGCGTCGCAATCGTGGTCAAGCTCCAACTGAAGATCATTTTCTTCAAGCATTTCGTCATCCAATAAAGGTCATGCTGTGGTCCTGCATATCAGTCCATGGCCCAGGTCGAGTTCATGTCGTTGAAGGCTCAATGAATTCCAACCAATATAAGGAGGTGATTTCTCATTGTGTAGTGCCTCAAATAATCGAGTAGTTTGGGACAGAAAATTATTGGTTTCAGCAGGATCTTGCACCGTGCCACACCTCGACAAGTGAAGGACTTTTTCCATGCAAAATTTGTGCGCATCTTGACCTGGCCCGGCAACTCACCCGATCTTTCGCCGATTGAAAACATGTGGGCAATAGTGAAGCAGAGACTAAAGAAAAATATGATTCGCTCTAAGGTTGAACTTATCAACGAGTTTCTCACCATTTGGGCGAGGTCGGATGAACTAAAACCCATTTGTCAGGCACTTTATGCTTCAATGCCTCGCCGTGTATCAGCGTGCATAAAAGCCCGCGGTGGGCCTATAGATTACTAATTGTATCACCTCACGTTTCGTATGTTCATTGAAATAGAAGTTTCTTAGATGAAAAGTTGATTTTTACTTCAAAAGTTGTATAAAGGGAAGAATAGGATAATGTCCTTCTTTTTATCAGGTGATGCAATTTTAATGCACAACCCTGTAAGTGTAATCAGAATGCTTTCATACCTACAATGTAGAAAAACCGATTTACAACTTGAAGTATAGACTGGTCTTGAAATACACTGTTTGCACGTACATACAATTGATTTCTTCTTGTATAGGCCCAGTTAATTTTATGTCCTAAATCTTAAATCTACGGGTACATGTAGATAGGCATATAGAGACCACAAGTAAAGAGCTGCTTTTATGATAGATTTCGCACAGTGGAAAAGCTATTTGCGACGCTCAGCAAATGATTCCCAGAAGTAGTCCCGGCAAGCGGCCAGTGATAGCTTCTGGGATCGAGCTGCTTCGACTGCAATGACCATCAAGTCATTTAGACGGTCCTGGTTCATTGTGGTTCTTAAGTTGTTTTTAACAAACTTCAACGCGGAAAAAGAACGCTCACAAGATGATGATGTTACGGGCAAAGTCAGTACAAGGCGGTACAACTTGGCTAAAGATGCAAGCATTTTGTGCTGATTGTTATTTACCATGTACAAATATAAGTTGTGCACGCCATTTGGTGCGGTTTGCGTTGAAGATAAATGGTGCACAAAAAGTTGGTATTCCGCTTTAAGCGTATCTGAACATGGAATATCACGGGGATAAAATGTTGCCAGTGTCAACAAAGAATTCAAATTCTGAAATGACGGCAACTCAAGAAATTGTATTGATTTCAATAGTGGATTTAGTTCAATACTAAATCGTGATTGCAAAGCATTGAGCATGAGATCTATGACCTCATAGTAGAATTCAATGCGACATTCCTGTTTAAAATCAAAGCAGGTCTTATTTGCAGAATTTGCATCGATTCTTGAGGACACCTTTCTGCGACGGGGAGCAATAACTTCAACGCCAATGCTTGCTGCCATTGATTCGGCTCGATCCCAAAATTCATCATATTTCTCTTGATTTCTCTGAGATTGAATTGCAACGATCAATGCTTCAACAAGGGATACAGCAGAAGAAATGTCTATCTTGGATGATTGCAAAGATTTTGATGCAATATCACAAAGCTTCAAAATTTCAACGAACACTGTTAGTAGTAATAAAACGGCAAACACTCGACCGGCGCGCCCCCTCCCCCTCCCCCCCTCTGGAACGGCAGAGTGTCGTGGTCGGCCGCCGTGGTGTTTCGGGTCTGACTCCCCCCCTGTGGAACGACAGAGGTTGTGGTCTGTCGTGGTGTACCGGCCAGGTTGGTTCACGTTCACAACATGTTCACTGACTCCCCCACCCTCTGGAACGGCAGAGTGTCGTGGTGGACTTGGGCGACCGCCAGGATTTGTCTTGAGGCTATAGTGTGTGATGTTTTTCGTGCAATCTGCTGAATGTTGGGTTGTAAAATGGGCTGTTTCGAGTGGAAGGAGTGCTCGGATGAGAAAACGGAGGCCAGATTCGGATTCAGCGTGAAATTCTGCATCGGTGTGGTGAATTTGAACGCAATCGGAGAGAAAAATTTTCGCTGACGTCCCCCCCCTCTGGACAGCTCGCTTCGATTTTGGCTTCCAGTGGACGGATTTTGTCGTGCCATAGCTCGTTTGAAAGCTAAGAGTGAGACAAATTCACTGAAACAAACGGCTTGTTCATATCTGTCTTCGTTTAGATGTGAGACGCCATTTAAGTTTTTGGGACATTGGCGAAAAACGACAGAGTTAGAATTTGGGACGTTTTGGGCTGTAGCTTCAAAACGAAGCATCGGATTGGAAAACGGATTTCAGATTTGGAATCAGCGTGAAATTCTCTATCTGTATGGTGAGTTTCAAGTCAATCGGAGATTTTGAAGTCAATCGGAGAGAAAAATTTTCAACATTTTTCGAAAAAACGACAGAGTTAGAATTTTTGCGATGGCTGCCTACTGTGGAGCCAAAACGAAGCATCGGATGAGAAAACGGAGGCCAGATTCGGATTCAGCGTGAAATTCTGCATCGGTATGGTGAATTTGAACGCAATCGGAGAGAAAAATTTTCGCTGACGTCTCCCCCCTCTGGACAGCTCGCTTCGATCTTGGCTTCCAGTGGACGGATTTAGTCGTGCCATAGCTCGTTTGAAAGCTAAGAGTGAGACAAATTCACTGAAAGAATCGGCTTGTTCATATCTGTCTTCGTTTAGATGTGAGACGCCATTTAAGATTTTGGGACATTGGCGAAAAACGACAGAGTTAGAATTTGGGACGTTTTGGGTTGTAGCTTCAAAACGAAGCATCGGATTGGAAAACGGATTTCAGATTTGGAATCAGCGTCAAATTCTCTATCTGTATGGTGAGTTTCAAGGCAATCGGACAGAGAAAGTTTCGCTGACTGCCCCCCCCCCTCTGGAGAGCTCGCTTCGATCTTGGCTTCCAGTGGACGGATTTAGTCGTGCCATAGCTCGTTTGAAAGCTAAGAGTGAGACAAATTCAGTGTAAGAATCGGCTTGTTCATATCTGTCTTCGTTTAGATGTGACACGCAATTTAAGATTTTGGGAGATTGTCGAAAAACGACAGAGTTAGAATTTGGGACGTTTTGGGTTGTAGCTTCAAAACGAAGCATCGGATTGGAAAACGGATTTCAGATTTGGAATCAGCGTCAAATTCTCTATCAGATTATAAGTTTCAAGTCAATCGGAGAAAAAAATTTTCAACATTTTTCGGAAAACGAGTTAGAAGTTTTGCGATGGCTGCCTACTGTAGAGCCAAAACGAAGCATCGGATTGGAAAACGGAGGCCAGATTCGGATTCAGCGTCAAACTCTACATGGAAATGGTATATTTCCATCTCAATCGGAGCACTAGAACCGGAGATAGACGGGTTTTCAGTGTTTGGATGATGGGTATTACGTCATCAGCTGATCGCCACACACTATATAAGCTGGGAACCGACAGAGACTTGTCATTCAGACGAGATATTGCCAACGGTAAGTCGTCTCTCTGAGCTCCGATGATAGCTTCGGACATTCCAAATCCCGGGTTTATGTGAGAAACCGACTTAGAAAATTTCATTGCTGATATCAGCTAAGGCGTCAGACTTAGGGGTTAGCCAGGAGATGGCCTTCGTCTCCAGGCCATAAAAGACTCCAAAACTTTAAAGGCTTGTAACTTTGCTTCTACAAGTCCGTTTGACTTGATTCAAAAAAGGTTCGATCGCTATTGACCTGCCCTAAGTGATGAACTACTTATAAAATTTCATAAGTAGTGCTAAAAAGTTGAAAAATTTAAATTCACTATTTTTGGAGGTTTTCTGGGGTTTTCGACCCTGTTGAAGTCAATGAAAGCATTTTTAATGATGTCTGAGCCAGTCTTCTCATGCTATAAGCGGCTTTTCACTGAAAGCGAGCAAGACACGGAGAGTTTTGCTGTAATATTCCACTGACAGGGTGTTCCTTCGGGACGGCGGACGATGCCGTAGTGATAAGTGTGGCAAGGGAGTGTGTCATATTTTAGACCGTAACCGCTGGGACAACTCATGTCTCATGTTGGGCATTTGACACAGTTCTCAACGTAGCACTTTGAACGCCAATCGGTTGAGTCTTAGCTATCTTGTCATGGGTGGCCTCTAAACATCTCCATTGCAAAACGCTGGTGAATCAAGCTCTCTACGGCTTGCTATCAAGCTGATCAAAGCAATGACTTGGGATGTTTCCTCAAGGTTTTCAAGTATGCTGAGTTCAAATCTGCTATCAGATTTCAAATTTGACTAAGTCTAAGGCAGCTTTGAGGGGTTAGATCCCAGCTACTGTTCACTACCTTTGACTCGACGTTGCTGTTACCACTTCGGGGCAGTGACAATGATGTCTTCAGCTGTAAAGAGCGGGTATCGGGGAAGATCTCTCACTTCCCTAGTGATCAGTACAAGGCCTTCGGGCTGTTGACGGGATCGAGTGCCACTCACTATACTCAAATCTATCATTCCTCACTAAGTGTAAAATCATTGTTTTCCGTTTTTCGCTTCAGAAATGCCGAAATACAATAATATGAAGACCAGTTTCAAACTGTGTCAATGCCAGAAGGTATTCCGAGCTGACGCCTTCAAGAAACACGCATGCACTAACAAGAAACAGATAGGGGTCGGTCGCTACTATTGCGGAGCCCACAAAGTCAGTCGCTTAAGTGAGCGGCTGGAGGATTGGCACTCACAACACAGCGAGTGTCAAACAGGCGAAGAAGAACGGAGTTCACCCTTCGCCACTGAGCTCCGTTCTTTGGAGCTACAATCTACCAACGAGCAAGAACGGAGTTCACTCTTCACAACTGAGGCCACTGAGCTACAATCCGCCATTGAAGCGATTGCCGCTGTATCCTCGCTTAGTAGCGAGAGCTCGCTGTCCAGCAGCGATAGTGAGGAGGAGGAGGAGGAGGGAGAGCTACAGTCGCAACCTATCGAGAACGTCGACCTCGATCGCGAAACCCCTACAGCCGTGACTGCGAGCGGAATTGCAACACAATGTCGCAATTTTGTCAAGTGCCCGCCGGTGATCGCCGAACGGGATCGACTAAAGAAAGAGGTGGAGAAGTTGAAGGAGGAGGCCTTCTCATACAAGTCAAAGTATGAGGACCTAAAGAACGTGGCCGGAGAGATGAAGAAGGTGAAGGAGAGATTAAGCGAGCGGGATGGCGAGTTGGAGCAGGAGAGGCTCAAGACTCTCGAGGGGAAAGCCAGAGAAGAGGCTTTGCTAGCAGAGAGGGAAAGTAGGGAGAAGGAGATACGAAGGTTGAAGGAGGAAGTGGAGAGACTCCGTGTGCAGATGGCTAAGGTGGTCGAGACGAATCACGAGCTGCACCGTTCGGCGCAGCTGGTGGATCGCGATCGAAGGGTGCGTTCCAGCCGTCTGCACATCCCTATTAGAAAGGGGAGAGTAGCAGAAACTCCTCTCTTGTACGAGCGTGGAAGAGGGGAGAAATGCTACTCTCGGGTGAAGAAAGGGGTGGAATGTCTACACTTCACCTTCGATCATCGTAATCCGATCTCGAATTTCCTTTATGAGGAAGCGTCCGAGAAGATCTGTAAGTAAAAATGACTAAATTAAAATGTAAGATGATAACTCACTACTTCTTTCTTTACAGACATCCAAGAGAAGCGACCACCCGCCCCGTTGCCGGAGCCACAGTCGAAACAGCAAGCCTGAGTCCCTACCACACACCCCGAGAACGAACCACCGGCTCTCTTAAGGGCCACCATGGGGCAAGACATGATAGAACCTCCTAGCGGTTTGCCCTGGGCAGTCTTCGGACTGGCGAATACTATCATTAAGTTGAATTTGCTATCAGTCAACTTGAACGTTGCAAATGAAGTTCGGTGTAATACTTCCTTTCGACGGGCGTTCCTGTAAAGGGCGGCGGTGAAACCCATAGCTATGTACACCGCAAGGGACATTCGGCAATGGTCAATCTTGTTAAACCTCTCTGCGTCATGTTTGCAAGTGATTGCCTCTGTCTCAACGTAGTATGCATTCGCGCCAGGGCGACATTTAGCCAACTGTCGAAGGTTGCCTAAAACTTTCCATTGCATACGTTATGAGAACCATGAGTTCTACCTGTCTCTATCAATGAGACGAATTGATGAATGGAATGAAATGGGAGGACACTCACGCGCCACACGCAACATAACACACTTCTCTCTTCCGTAGTCTAACAAGCTCTTTACACATGGATCGCAGTCGATTGCTATACCTGTATCAGAAGTGTAAGCTATCTTAATTTTATTTAACACTATTTCATCTACCATTATCATCCATATGAAATGTTATAAGAATTGCAAGTTAAACTAAGTGTGCTACTATTTCCAAATGAAAAAGTATACATGGTTAAATCATCCACTGAAGCCCCATTCAAGTAAGTCAGTATGAAAGCAAAGATAATACGAAATAAAAATTTATTATGGCATGTATTTCAAAAGGTCTTCATCGTCAATATCGTCCCAGAGTCTGGCTTCACACAGATCACAAAAACAGTTCACTTGCTTCAATCGTTCTTCTACCGCGAGCCTCACTTTGTCAATATACTCCCACTCCGCCATAGTTCGTGGCTGGGAGTTAGGGGTGTACCACTCCCATAATTGATGGAGGAATTTGGTGCTGTTGATCTCCATCACATCGTCAGTATCGTACTGCAGATACTTCCACCTCACGCCTGTTAAGCCGGGACACTCCTTCTCACATACACTCTCTTCGTCATCCGCTGCTAATGACAACTTTCTGATATTGTCGAGTCCGTACACCTTCTCTACCTTCCCCTTCGTTGGAGCGTTTGGTGCAACGAGCGCCTTTGGCGATGAGCATGGAGAAGAGAACTCCAATTTTGTGTTCAATGTTTTTGGAGGGCTTGTCATGTTGACTGTGAATAATGACTTTGAAATGTTTTCTAATTCTTAAGTATCAACAAGCAACCAATCAGAATGAACAGCCAATGAATGATGAATATGAAAGTATATATGCAAAGTGACATTCGTGTCATTTCACTCTGTCTTTGAGACGCATAAGTGAACTCTTGTCTAGCGAATTCTGTTATTATTTGAGGCGTACAAGTGAACTGCTCTCTAGTGAATTCCAAATTTGAGACGTATTATTTGAGTGAAGTCTCTATCTTGTTGAAGTATCAAGCTTAAACATAATTTCGTTCAAATGGTAAGTTGAAAATTTCTTCACTCATCTCCCTCAAACGTGTGGCTAATAGCATCTTCCTCAATTTCAGGCATCAACTTCATCACCAACACCCTCCCTTTCGAGGAAAGTTTAGAGTTGTTGAGTCAAGGTAGGTTGTAACAATACACTGAGACTTGAACAGAGATGATAGAATGATTTCTCTTTCAGGTGATACCAGTCCCATCTCGTGCGAGTCCATATCAACATTGTCGCGGGAATGTGACGATCGGGAATGTGCTGACTGTGGACACATCTTCACGAGGAAGCGTGATCTCATCCGACACATCAAGCGAGGTGTTTGTAGACCTAAGTCAGCATCAATCTCCGAAGGTAGGGATGATTCTGTTAACGATGTCTCCTTTTCTTGCGATTTATGCATTCAGTCTTTTGAGTCACATTCTGAACTATCTTCACATAGACTTCGACATACACACAGTGACGATAGTTATACTAACAGCACCTCCTCTATCCGACTCTCTGAAGTGTCAATAAATAATTTAGTGAGGAACTACCAGATGGAATCCTCAGAAACCATTACTGACTTTGAAGAATGGTTTCATCAAAATTCATCTTTGATTGGTGCGCTCTTCAACAATTTAGTCAATTTTAGAATGAAGGCGCTTATCTATCTCAAAATAAAATATGTAAAAATCGACCACCATGCTGGTCAAATAGTAGAGAGGTTGGAGTTTCACATACCCTCCTCTCCTGCAACCGAAGTTGTAGACTGCGAGTCTTGGATAAATTTTCATATCCAAGGGTTAAAATTAAACATACATAAATTTAACGAGCGTGATAGTGGACTCGTTTTTGATGGTATTGAGACCGCCATGATTAAAATCACTTTATTAGAGAACTACTCTGGACGAGGCTCTTTTAAACTTCCGAAAAATTTAAGAAATAAAGCAGCAGTCATTTCTATAGATTGCGAATCGCACTGTTTTAAGTATGCCGTCCTCTCCATTCTCCACTATAATGATGTACAGTATAGCCGATACCGTAAGAGTAAGTATCAACAGTGGGAGAATGAATTAAAGTTTGATGACTGCAATAGTGAAGATATGAAAATTAAAGATATAGAAAAATTTGAAAAATTGAACAACATCAAAATAGTTCTCCATGTTTCGGAAAAGGGATTGAAGGGTGTCCGCTACAACTCTCGTTCGAGTTGTTATGACCACGTTGTCAACCTTTTGTTAGTAAGACAGGATGATAGTGAGGAATGGCACTACTGCGGCATTCCCAAAATCTCTCGCTTATACCACCACCTAAGAAATTCTAGCTCAGAGATTTATTACTGTGACAGATGCATTCGGAACTTTAGGAGTAAAAACAAATTTGAAACTCATTACGAATGGTGTAAGCGAGGTAAACTACAAATGGAGCGCATGCCCAAAGATAAGGAGTTTTCATATAGAGAGAATGGTGATGAACTAAGTCCTCTTCGTGTCATCTATGCTGACATCGAATGCTATATCGATGATAACACCCATCGAGCACCAGCCATTTCCTGCTATGAAGTATGGCATGACCATTTCCAAAATAGAAAAAATAAAATGCACGTCTGGCAAGGTGAGGATTGTATTTACCAATTCCTACAATTCCTCGAACAGGCTGTAAAATTTCAGCAAAAGTATGATGGTGAACTCTATCGCAGATCATTGCATATGACAGCAGATGATCAAGCAAAATTTGATAGCTGCAACGTTTGCCTCAAATGTAGGAAAACATTTGATGATGATAAGATTAAGAAAGTGCGCGACCATGATCACATCACTGGTAAATTTAGAAACACGCTATGTTCAAAATGCAATTTTTCACTTAGGATGAAACGGCGTACATTACCCGTCATTTTCCATAATTTCAAGGGCTACGACAGCCATATGATAATAAAAGGAGGTTTAGTTCAAATGAAAGAGTGGAAGCTTGATGTAATAGCACAAACGAGAGAGAAGTTTATGGCCATGACAGCAAAAGTGCCTGTTGACAAAACTAAAGAAAATAAGACGGTCTATTTTGATATAAAATTTTTAGATTCCTACCAGTTTATGACTGCATCACTGGCCTCTCTCGTACAAAATCTAAAGTCTCTTCCACTAACACAAAATCTTAAGAAACAATATACAAATCTAACCGATGAAGTCATCACTCGGAAAGGGATCTTTCCATATGCATATTTTGATGCGATTAGTAAACTCGGCGAGACTTCTCTTCCGTCCATAGATAAATTTAAAAATGATTTGACCGGTGCAGAATGTAAGACCGAAGATTATGATCATGCACAAGATCCATGGATAAAATTTGACTGCCATACATTTGGCGAATATATGATTGCCTATCTTAAGTTAGATGTATTTTTGCTGGCTGATGTATTTCAGGAGTTTCGACGAGTGGCATTAGAGGAAGATAAGTTAGATCCCGTCCACTTTGTCAGTCTGCCAGCCATGTCATTTAAGTCTGCTTTTAAAATGACTGGTGAGACCATTCATCTCTTACAAGATCCAGAGATGTATAATTTATTTGAGCGAGGAATTCGCGGTGGTCTCACATTTGTAAATAAACATAGGTTAAAATCAAAATTAGTAGGCGATGATCAGACTCATCTTAAGTATTATGACCAAAATAATTTATATGGTAGTTCACTATCCAAACCACTCCCTCACTCTGACTTTAGCTGGTTAGATGATAGTGAAATTCAGCATCTCTCCAACCCTTCTACATACTAGCAATTCCAGATGAAGGTGATTGGGGATATTATTTTGAGATAGATATAAGCCGTAGATTTTCCACTCGCACCCGAATCAGGTGAAGTGACCAAAGATATGTTTTCCGACTTTATGAAACAATTTCATAAAGATTTAGAATCATGCGGTCAACCCGACTATAAGCCTTGCCGCAAACTTTTACTCACCCAGTATGATAAGGAAAACTATCTAGTCCACTTTAGCATCTTAAAATTTTATTTAGAAATGGGTATGATTTTAAAAAGAGTTCACCGCATTATTAAATTTAGGCAGAAAGCCTTCCTCAAACCATATATTGATAGCAACAGCCAGAAACGTGCACTAGCCCAAAATAATTTTGAAAAAGATTTTTATAAGTATAAGAATAATAGTCTATTTGGTAAGACGATGGAGGATGTTAGAAAACGTGTAAACTATAAACTAGTCAATGATGTTACAAAATTTAAGAAATTGGTCTCATCACCTCTATTCATCGATAGAGACATTATCGATGAGGACCTTGTAGGTGTTAAAATGATAAAATCTGAAGTTGAGTTGTGCAAGCCCATCTATATATGTCAAGCTGTACTAGATTACTCTAAGCTTCAAATGTACCAACTCTTTTATAAAATACTAAAACCATGTCCTCTCGTAAAAGAGGTTCGTTTGTTGGGTGGTGATACAGATAGTTTCTTCTTAGGTATTACCACTCAAAAAGATTTAAATTTCAATGAAGTAGGAAAATCTTTAGAAAGATGATACATCAAATTATCCTACTGATCTACCCACTAGAGTGGGATTATCCTACCCACTCTACTCCATCAAAATAAGGCAAAACTTGGCTGCTTTAAGGATGAGACAGCAGGGAAGGAAATAGATGAAATGATTCTCCTCCGTCCAAAAATGTACAGTATGAAATTAAAGGATAGCGACGATAGTATTAAGCGTGCTAAAGGCATATCAAGATCATTGGTCTCTAACATGAAACATAAAAATTTCAGGAAAGCCTATAGAAATAAAAATATAACGTTTGTCAATATGACAATCTTAAAATCTAAGTCGCATGAGATCAAAACCATACTTTTAGGAAACGGGCGCTTTCAGCATGGGAAGATAAGAGGTGCTGGTTAGAACACAACATATCTCTTCCACATGGACATCCTGACACAAACATACCACCACCCAAAAGAATAAAACTCACGCTACCACATTCAGGAGATGTATTGACATAATCAACTTTAACTCAGTATTTTGATGTTGCTTTTTGTAGATATACATGGTTGTTTTATGTATCGCATGAGATCGTTTCTTCCTTGTGAATATATGCCTACAGTTAGCTCATTCACCCTATATCTGTGAAAAGACTTTTTTATATACATATTTTTATTTCAATAAACATATCACAATGACTTCACTTTGTTTTCCGAAACACTAAAGTTACGAGGGATTTAGTATCTTTCACATGGATGCACTCTTGTAAACCATTGGTAATTTTGATAGTAATAGAGGGTATAGTTTGTTTGACGACGGGATGATAGAAAATAGATTCAAACATCTTCTCGACTATTCCATATGAAGCGTCTTTATCATGAATGAAATCACGTAAAATGTATTCTTTTTTCTCACCAACAGAAATAGGTAGAATCAAATCACTTTGAATGTAAAGGTGCTGTTCATGTTTATCAAGTGTCATTGGTGTTTCTATACCAATCGTATGCGCAGCAGCAAACACAGTTTGTAGCATTGAAAAACCAAAGAGTTTTTTCAAATTTTTACTCAATTGACATTGAATGTCATCACCCAGTTTCAGAACAACGCGTTGATTTTCAATTGAAAACGAAATGTGGTGTGTCTTTACATCATATTTACTTTTCATCACATGCTTCAACTTCTGTTGTATATAAGGATTTACTACATGAATGAAGCTTTCAACTGTATGATATAGACGCGGCATTATATTGATAGCAACTTTAGATTCTTCATAAGACTGGTAAATTTTCTTGATGCGATCGCCATAGATGTCCACCCACCATTCATCATTAACTGAATCAGCTTTAGTGTGATATTCATGAGAAGCATACACCACACCGCTTCCAATAATAGGTGTATAATGTCTTACAAAATGACGCAAGGTTGGAGAGAAATAAACTGTAAGTTTGTCATTATATTTCTGAATAACCAACTTATTTTTGTCCGCCATAATTTTCTCTCCATACTTCTTACCCACAGTCTCATTCCATCGTTTTACTAACTCAATAAGTGATAAAGGTTGAACACCACGCTTTTTCAAAATGATGCGTTCTTCGCATTCTACAACATCTTCATCAAATATTTTAAATCTATAATGAAATTTGTTGATTCGATTTGAATAAACTTTTTTAACATTTGCAGTAGCAATTGACGTTAGATGTAGTCCATGGCCAAAACCAAGATGTGGATAGAATTCATTATCCAACCTCAGCGTAAGACCTTTTAGTAAAAGAATGAAAGCGGAGGAACTGTCTCCCACTCCAATGATAGATAGTAAACTCATAAGCTTTCTGATTTTTATTCTTCATGATGGAAGTATTACCACTGTTGAATGCCTTAATAATTTTCTCATTCCCAAATGGTTCATAAGAATCTGATTTTATCTGAATCCATTCATAGTTCCACTTTCCATCTGATGTTAAATTGTATGGGTACTGGAATGCATTATTCATCGTTATTCCATCATGGGTGCGAGGAGTCAATATCATTTCTTCCAAATCATTCACATTCTGAATATTGCTATCATAGCAAATACTAGAAACGCCAACCTCCCATTCACCTTCTAAATGTAGTGGGCGATTTAATTCTACTCGATAGTCTGATGGTTTATTTTTGGGAAATTTATTCATAGAAGCATTACTGGGTAAGTAGATAAGAAACGAGTCCTTATTTTCACTTTCCATATTATTCACATTGGAAAAATATATTAGCATACTTTTGCATTAACTCTTCATTCGGAAATGGAGTGTGATACTTGTCACAGCATCTTTATGAAAAGGAATCAACGCACCAGCATCGTCATAAATGGCAATATCAATTTGTGGGATGTAGTTTGATTTCAGCTTTGTATAATGCACTTTCTTGAAAGTATGCTCAGATAAAATACTGCAGCTTTTTGGCTGGTATGGTATCATTGCTAGCAATGGAGCTTCAACATCTCCCACACGTACATCTTCACCAATATTGGAATATATCTGAAAATAGTTAATACGACGCGATAGCGACATGTCTGCGCTAGCCTTGGTTACAGTACCACTTTTAAAGATATTTTGGTCAAAACCCAAAATGTCCATTAGAGTTTTATCCATAATTAGTTCAATACCTTTTCCACTTATAGTGAGAGACAAAACACCTTCTTTTTCAGAAAATGAAATATGTTGCTCATTAATCACTTCATTTAAAAATTCTACAACCAATTTAACCGAAGTAATAATGCGAGGCATCAACACTCTTGTTTCATGTAAGATACCACCTAAAGGCTCTACACACTTTCTGTATAAAGATACGGTCCATTCTGTATCAAATTGATTTGACCTTTCACATGGTAAATGTTGCATATCAGATTTTCCATGAACAGCTGCAGAACGATGTCGTAAGAACTGATGAAAATCTTTTGAACAAACTAATACTAGATCATCATCATTTAATTTACTTATTGCAATATGATTAGATGATTTGATATAAGTCAATGTTGCCACTTGTTTACCATCAACTCGAAGGAGATAATTAAATTTCTTCAATAATGTTTCAGGAGTCATGTTTGTCTTTCTTGGCTTAATCACAATCTTCTTCACCAACGTCTTCTCATTTTTTGGAATAAAATCTACATAATAAGCTTCCTCTCGATATATTAGCTGTTTATGACCACTTATGTGGTAATTAACGTTAAAATTATCATAGCTTGTTAAGGCGCTAGCGATGTAACCTAAATCATTTCTTAAACTTGGACTTAAACCAACAATCCAATCTTTCTCAACTACATGATGTACATAATTATAATCATCATTGTGCGGAGTAAATTGGACAATATGTTTACACGCTTTATTCAAGAAATCATATATAAACTTTTTACATGATAAGAGATCTTTCTTTTGCCACTGTGGAATGTATACTCGGCACCCCTTTTCACATTGGTAAGCAGCTGTACGTCTCATATTAATAGTCATCACCTCATGATCAAAAGTATAGACACAGTTGCTATAAACAAGTTGAGTGACACCCACTTCCCAATTTCCATTTAGCTGTTGTGCATGATCAATGGGAGTATAAAAGAGTGCGGATCGATTACTAGCAAATCTCTTTGTAGCCGCATTGCTAAGCAAAATATGATAAAACGACATTTTTATATTGCTGATCTGCGGCTTTGCATAACATCATGAAGACTTGGATTTTGGACTCTCTGCGATATATCAGAGTTGATCGTGATGGAAACGTACACTTCAAAAATTCTCATGGTCATACATGAAGAGGTATTACATTAACATGGCGACAATTTGTCAACCTCAATGATATCATGAGGGATTTGGAATATTTTGAAACATTAAGATTCATCTCCTTGGGTGATCAAGTTTGGCTTCAACATTACAGAAATGAAATTCAAATCTACCATTCTCATTCCACAAACTGTTTCTCATTTCGCAAATACAATTGGGAGAAGTATAGAAGATACATACATCGCTCCATCATGACATTTATTCGTCGTGAGTTCATCGCCCTACTATGCAAATCTTAATCAGACATGACTACCACGCACCATGAGTTGGAAATTAGATTCCCTACAACGTATTGAAACGGATCATGATCGAAACGTGTATTTCAAAGATTCAACTGGAAATGCGAGAAGAGAGTTTGCTTTATCTTATCTTTCAATCTCTACATCATATCATGAAGGATTTGAAATACTTCTATATGAAAAGACATTCACGTATTGGAAATCGCATCTGGTTGCGCGTCAACAATCGGCGAATTCAACTCTATCATTCCCAACTTCATACTAACTTCACATTTCATCAAGGTAGTTGGGAAAAGTATAAAAGGAAGGTACATCGCTCAATTTACTCATTCTTTCATCATGAAGCGCCATCGCTACACCATCGTCAACATTCTCCGCCGCTTCAGACTCTACACCAAAATCGATCTCTCAACATTACGCCAAAACCTTCCAAACAGCAAGTATTACCCGGGCCGACCTCAAATGTTAGTGGTGAAGATGAACAATTCACGGAATCTTCAACTCTTCCCAAATGGGACTGTACAGATTCTCGGCGCCCTTTCTCATTCATCGGCGCAGTCAATGCGCTTAGAGCTACAAAGACTACTACGTCGGATATGGAAGAGGGAGAGGTGTGTGATGTCGAATCTGACTGTGGACAATATGGTGATCTCTACTCAATTGAGTGACAGTCTATCATTTTTGAAGATTCGTACCAGCAGTTACAATTTGTGTTATGAACCCGAACTTTTTCCTGCAGCTCTCATTAGTTGTTGGTTACCTGTGCATGTGGAAATCTTTCATAATAGTAAAGTGATCATTACTGGACTAAAATCTCATGTGCAAGCAAATGTGATCCTAGACTATCTCATTGAGTATGTACGTACCCAGCGGATTGTAAAATAAAAAACAATTTTTCCAACATGATGTTTTTATTTCAAATCATGATAGAACTTACAAATCATTTTTTCATTAGAGGATGGATTACATGAAAAGTTTTGAATAATAGATGCAAATCGAGATACATGTAAACGTTTTAAGATGAAGTACAGTACAAAAGCACCACACGTTGATGAAAGTGGATGTTGTAGTATGCGTTCATTTCGCTGATATTGACGCGTATGTTTTCTCAACCACTGCTGTGTTGGTATATTTGGAGGTTGAGCAAGAGAGTCAAATAGTTCACCACGTCGGTCTTCTCCAATAAAGATCGCTTTCCAGTGCTCACCGCCTAAATTCTGCGAATGAGTGTTTAGCACAATAAAGATGGGATAGTGATTTACTGCAGGTGGTAAGGTATCGAGTGAATAGACATTATCGAAAGCTTTCAACGTCGCTTCGTCTGCATTACGCTGCACTTTAGTCTTAATATCGTCAGCAGTCAACCAACTCATTAACGATTATACTGAAGAATCACGTCACGATACTTTGTAATTTCAATATTTGAATCGAAGACTGCATAAATTAATACATTGATCGTCTCAGGTAGTGTTCTTTTGAACGTTAAGTCCAAACGAATATTATGAGGCACGTTCGCTTGACGATAGGGTGCACTAATATCGCTGTCAGCAGTCAAATCAAATGCATAAATAGTATATCCACTCTTAAACTCTTTCATAGTAAGTCCGTTGGTGTCATCCGTATTGTAAAAGCCATAGACATCCATAAAATCAACATAACTGCGCATAAATTGATCCGCAGCAAAATCTGGTTTGTAGGGTGGACCAGGATGACTCACACCATTTACACGTAAAGCAATTTCACTTAACTGATTGTGTTTAAAATTGAAAGGATTCTTCTTTATATTACCATTAAATGCATCATTTTCAACCATTGCCACCATGAGGAGCTTCGGTGCTTCCGATGGAAAGAGACCATCTTTCATGAAACTCTTTTGATCTTTCGGAATTGTAAAGGTGAGAAGCTTTGTATGCTGAACGGGGTAAATGGCATTTTGGCGGTTAAGACCTTCAGCATGTCCTCTAATGACACTTGGATTCGGTACTACTCGACGAATGTAAAGTGCAATATCTTCCACATGAATTCTAAAATTGTCAACTTTAGCAAATGCATTCAGCGCAAATTCAGGCTTATTCAATGTCAGCTTGAGTCGCATGCTGGTATTACAGAGTAAAAACTTTGATTGTCTGAAGAAGTCTAAATTAAGTGGACCATATAGCTGACATACTTTACTATCTTTAATCAAAGCAGATCGCTTTACAAAGCCAGTGTTTGTCTCACTATCAAATAGTGCTGCTTGATCTCTGTACCATCCCATGGCTTCCATATGACTTTTTTGTGCTGCTGGATGAAACTGTGATACATGATTGAAATATGATTTATAGGGATAATCGCTTTGACCACCTTCCACCTGCTGCTCTCCAATCGTTAGAGAAACATCGCGAAGTAATGTAGTCAATGGTAAATTGTTCAGTCCAACTTTATGTGCATCGTCAATAGCAGTTCCATCTGCTTGCTGAATTCTAAACCTCAAATCAAGCATTGCATAACTCAAATCCATGTAGTCATCACTACCACCAGGAATAACAAATTCAATGGGGCCAGCATTCTCAGCTGTTCGAGGATGATAATCTACAATACTTGAACTAAGAATATCTGTCTGTATGGCTTGTTGATCAAACAAACAAAAACCGGAAGTTTTACACTCCATGATTAGAAGTTATAGCAGCGTCGTCGTTTAGCGCCTGATGAATGATTAGAACCTCTGCGACGTTTGCGTGAATGCCTTTTGACTGAAGATCGCACCTTACCAGCTCCGCGATGTTTCCTCCTTCCTTTATTCATTCGTTTAGGTGATTTCTTTCCTTGAGTAACACCAGCAATGGTCTGCTTCAATGTTTTTAAACCGCGTTCCTTCCCACGATTCAACAAACTGCTCTTAAAACTTCTACCTCTGGAAAGATCACTAGCAACATCACCAGCAAAGCCAACGGCATTACTTAAAACATTTCGTTTTAAAGATCTACCGACATTGGATATGAGAGGTGCTACAACAGATTTCAGTGCACCAAGTATGCTACCTCCACGTTGGCGGCGAGCACCGATGTAAATTTGTCCTCCACCACTTACATAGGAGGGTCGTGAATAAAGTGAGGCAGTTGGATTCATAGCTCAAACCCTAAACATTGTTAGTTGCAACTTTGCATGAATCACTGTCGATCACTTAGATGAAAGATGTCGGCACGATGCATCCAAGAGTTCATACTTGAAGGATAACCAGTCCATTTAACAAGACACCATTCTTCACCTTGCCGTTTTTTACATCGAATGATTTTCTCTACCAAATATGTTTCACTTTCAGTGACTACCTCAATCTCATCGCGGTAAAAGCTACCCTCAATTTCTTCATTATCGTAATCTTTCAACTTGTAGGTGGTCGGAGAGTTTTTTTGATCAATCCTTGATACTGTAAATACCTCCTCTGTCCAATTCGGAAGGTACCCTTTAGCAAAAACACTTTTCACTTTTGAGATACGAACTTTATCACCAATTTTCACATCACTTTTCACATGAGTGCGTTTACGTTGGAATGATTCGCGCACTTTATCTACATTGTCAGCATTTACATCTACTGGTCTGAGTCCAATAGAACGATGGATAGAGTAATTGTAGGCATGGAGTGTATCTTGTAGAACCTTTGTCCAATTTTGTGTCAAGTTGGCAGTAAAATGTCGCCACAAGCGATTTTTTAATGTGCGATTAAAACGTTCAACGAGTGTAGCTTTATAAGCACTCTTTACACTAAACAACTCAATATCATGCCTCTCAAATAATCTTCTCACATGCTGATTTTCAAACTCTTTTCCTTGATCACTCTCAATTCTTTTTGGAATGCGGCCTTCTCAAAAAATTGTTTGGAATGCTTTTGCTACTCCTTTCCCTTCTTTAGTTTTTAAAGGTTGACCCCACGCATAATGCGAGAAAATATCAATGACGGTTAAAATAAAATTATTTTCCGAGTTATGTTTTGAAATGGAGGCGACATCGCACAAATCTGCTTGCCACTGTTCATCGATGTCATGAACAATGTAATGGCGGGTGCGGTACTTCTTTTTCGCTTGTTTGTGGAGTGTATAGGTAGCCTGACCCTTTAACCATCGTTTCACTTGTGATTGTGGAAGACCACTCGCTTTTGATAATTTCTTGATAGATGCAAATCCTGCCGGATGTTTTACATCATAATAGATGGACTTCAAACGTTCAGTCGATGACGACTGACTCTTTTTCCTCCTTCTCATCTTTTTGTTTTCTTGCCTTTCTACATTTACAACAACTGCAGCATTTAGCTTTAGCGGTTTTGCGATCGTGTTCACATTGCTTAGGGGTTTCATTATGAGAGCTGGCGCAGCAAGTGCAAGTGACAACGACATTCACCTCTGGCGGCTCATTACATGGTAAGCAACACATCTGCTTCATATTAATAGTCTGAGAACATGTATTTCCTGGGAGGAGCTGTTTTACGTTTTCCTTTTACTAGTTTTAGCGGTGATGTAGATCTACGTCGAGTTCTTCCTCTTGTTTGCTTAGTGAGTGTGGGAGGGGATGTAGCAGGTGACGACTTAAACCAATTTGTTGGCATTTTCATCGTCTGAAGCATTGGAGCAGTAGCCACTGTTGAATCAAGTTCTTTCAATGTCTCATTATTTAAAGCAAATTTTGGCACATTATGCTTTTTCAATAGTTTAAGAAAGTATGTCCAACCAGGTGGAACATAGCCCTGACGGCGCTTTCTACGTGTTGCATACTGAATCAAGTCTTCATAACGTGAAGCATCAATCACTTTATTTTCATCTGTAATGATTTCTCCTCTATCATTTACATTGAGATGGGGTTCAATACTGTTGAAAAGAGATATGGCATGTGCGCGAGATGCTAAAGGTGTAGCAGTCGATACAGAGTCACGCATCTTATTCTTCAAGTTTTTCAATTGCTCAACAGTTTCCGATTGTAATAATACAGCACGATGTGGATCTTTGATGTGAACATTTTGCTGATAATCTATTTCTTTCCTATACATTTGATTTGCAAGAGGTTGCTTTACTTGCTGCATGGCAGTGAATTGTACATATTCATCCTGAGGAATAACAATCATGCGAGAATAAGAACTCATAGTTTGTAGATAATCATGGGAGTTTTCAAAATATCACTTCGAAATCTAAATTCTTCCGGACACTCTTGCGTAAAGTCAATGAATAAGTAACCGTATGGTTTTTCAGTAGCTGCTTGAAAAATTTCAATTAAGGCTTTTGATCCTCTGGGTGCAACTTGTCGCGCTAAAATTTCAAATTGACTTTTATCTCGCGGATTCTTGAAAATAGCATAATAGTGTGTATTCAGGTTTCGTGTACGAGCTTCTTTTCCATCAGGAAACAAATTTTGTGCGATAAAGATGATAAAACACCTTTTATGATGTGCTGCACGAGTGAACATATCTGTAACATCTTTGGAATTCTTACTTTCTTTTAATAAATCATCCAATACAACAACATCATTAGACTGAAGTTTATCCACTGGAATAATTCCTTCATGTCGAATAAAGTTGCGACTTTGCAATTCCTGAAACAGGGACGGTTGATAAATACCATAACACCAAATCACTCGATTGATAGGTTCCTTAAACAACTTCCTTCTTTTATCCAATAAATTCAGCGTGAAAACAGTTTTACCTGCATGAGATGGACCTGATACAGTCAGAACTTTATCACATTGAAGTCTGAAATCCATTTTATTACTTTGAGATTCAACATTTGCATAATTAACGCTTAGAGCCAAAGATATTACCCAATAGGTTGCCCACGGCAGGAGCTATCATTGGAAGTATTGCTGAAAGGAAACCGCCCTTTTGTGTTAGAGTTTTCCTCTTTCTTTGAAGGGTGACTTTAGGATTGGAGATGAAACGCAATTTCGTAGCATATCGCTTAAGTAACTTTCGTTGTTTTGGCGCTAATTTCTTCGTCCTCAACTTCCTCACATGAGAAATAATTTCACAAATGAATTTATCGTTAGCATGTCGTATAGCATTGTATCGCTGATTTGCTTTCATTCGTCGGAGATCTTGAATGGCTGAAGAAAACTTTTGACTTTTACGTTTCGTCATTTTACGTTTCGCCATTTTCCGTATTAGTCTTTGCTAAAACCTATCTTTACCACATTTGCATAGGTACTAACTATTGCGACATAAGTGACACTCGAAATGAGTAATATCACAGTGGCTACATTTGCAAAGTTGAATGCAATTACGTATGAAACAGCGTTGACAAAAAGCATGCTTACATCTCTTGAAGATGCGCTTTTCATTTCCATCCTTTCGCTTACATACATCGCAACACATAGTTTCACCGTTACTGATGTCTATAGCAAGTCTTTTTGAAGATATGAATTTGCTAGCCTTTTCTAAATAATAGACGCATGTACAGAAGGAATATACTTCGAGAGTGAGCAGACATAGCTCGAAAACCAGTTGTGCTACAATCAAGTACCACTGCATTTTCAATTTTTCTTTATGGAAAGTTGAATGTGAATATCTGAAATCGCTTCAATCACTAGACTGCTACCATGATGGTTAAATGCGTTAAGACGTTCAGCAATTTTTATCATATGTCTTTTAAAAAATTCTTGGGGGTGATCTACCACTTCCATTGAATAAGAAGCAAAATGGAAAGAGCGACGTTCCACCTCTTCCTTTCCAAAATGACTAAACTTAATTTTCGCAACTAATCGCGCCATGACAATGCTATCAGAGAATGTATTCATTAACTCTAGAAATAGAGTGCTAGCATCATCGACCACTGCTTCGATGTCGGTCTCATCTTTATGAAAATTTATCACATAATCTTGAACAGCTCCTTTAAAACTTTGCCTATGAAAATGTAATGTTCCGCAGTCGTTTGAGAAAGACATGATCGCCCTTTATCTAACCCATCCATTGCATGAAAACAACTCTTCTCATAGTAACATTTATTGAATAACGGTAACAAGCATGCATTATAAATCAATGTTTTGAAAGAGATAAAATAGATACAGCTGGTAACTATCATACAGCGAGCAATGATAACCATACAGGACTTTGGCAGTGTTGAGGTAAGGAGGAAAGAAGCATTGGTTATGAACGTAGCTACTACAACGAACAGACAAAATAGGAACACACAAATCCTTAAAACGTTTCGTGACTTCATGGTAGTGTTGATTCACTCTACTATCCCAAGGTGGGAGCAAAATATCATCAATGATTAGATTGGGAAATACTTTCCTCTCCTTACCAGGATTATTACAAAAGATGCGTATAACATTGAAAGTAGCTAACCATCGTTTAAAGTCAATAAGAAGAGCACTCTCACAAGAAAAGCCATAGTCTTGCAAATATTTCGGATTAAGTCCATGAATGTGTTTTCTCGCCCATTGATCAACATTGGGATCGCAGTTGGCATGTTGATGATAGACACTAACAATCTGATATGACCAATTGTTCATAGCAATAGCACTGAGCTCCTGTACAGATTCACCTTCACAATCCATAAAAATGATGATAGAAGCCTAAAACGGAAATTACACATCTAAGGAAACGTTCTATAACATATTACAAAATGAAGAATTACATCGATGCTTTTCACGACAAAATACGCAAATGATATGATGGCAACGAAGAAGTAAAATGTATCTAATAAGACCACGTCTACGACACTCAAAGCACATAAGCGAATTGTCATAGGGTAGAGTTAGGAAAGGACTAGTAATTCTCCTTCTTTGATTTGCGTTTTGAGGCAGCATTCTTCTCCGACTTGCGCTTCGTACCACTGCTGTTAAGGATTTGATCAATTATGTCATCCACGTTGGGTGGTTTTGGAATATATAGGATGGATTCCATATGCATGGAGAGAGAGGCTATTTTATTATCCTTGTGTCGACCATAATATAGCCCATTCACTTTGAAAAGGATATCCCAAGTACCTTCCCCGAGCTCATCACATCTGATGGGTATTGAATGATCTCCATCCTTCTTATAGTAAGTACACCAATGTGATACTGGTAGGCAAATGTGATTACCATCCAAAATCTTTCTATAGGGAGTATCCTTGTCATCTCTCGCCTTCCACTCTTGAGCAAGAGGAGTAGGAATGTCCATATTTAATGTCACATACTCCTCAATAATATCAAGTTGGTGGCGAATGTACGGACTCACGGGGATCAGTATGTAGTCCCCATACTGATTGCGCATTATCTTGACATCCGTGGAAGGGAGCATTCCCGTTTGGAGTACTACGCTATGATCGTCATAACGCAAGACTTGTTTAAATTTACGCTGTAGCGGTGTAGGATTATGTACCTTGGTTGTTTCTTCCACTGGCCTCAGTTGTAGATGATCTGATCGTAGCGAACCTTGTAACGTTTGACCGCCATTTTGTCCTACTAGTGTAGCAGATGGAGTAGATGCCTGAAAATGAAAAAGATTGTATTAAGTTTACGTTCAAGGGAGGAGAGGGAGGAAAGTAGCGACTTACCATTTTAGTTGGATAATAGAACAGGGAACTAGAGAGAGAGAAAATGTGCGTCCGTCACTCGTGTGATTCAACGATGGAATGATTCTCACTGTGGAAGGCTCGCTATTTATATAGAAATGTTTGATTCTCAATGGATGATGATCCTCATTGGACAATAACATCAAGCTGATTCCAAATCTGAAATCCGTTTTCCAATCCGATGCTTCGTTTTGAAGCTACAGCCCAAAACGTCCCAAATTCTAACTCTGTCGTTTTTCGCCAATGTCTCAAAATCTTAAATGGCGTCTCACATCTAAACGAAGACAGATATGAACAAGCCGTTTGTTTCACTGAATTTGTCTCACTCTTAGCTTTCAAATGAGCTATGGCACCACTAAATCCGTCCACTGGAAGCCAAGATCGAAGCGAGCTCTCCAGAGGGGGGGGACGTCAGCGAAAATTTTTCTCTCCGATTGCGTTCAAATTCACCATACCGATGCAGAATTTCACGCTGAATCTTAATCTGGCCTCCGTTTTCCCATCCGATGCTTCGTTTTGGCTCCACAGCAGGCAGCCATCGCAAAAATTCTAACCCTGTCGTTTTTTCGAAAAATGTTGAAAATTTTTCTCTCCGATTGACTTCAAAATCTCCGATTGACTTGAAACTCACCATACAGATAGAGAATTTCACGCTGATTCCAAATCTGAAATCCGTTTTCCAATCCGATGCTTCGTTTTGAAGCTACAGCCCAAAACGTCCCAAATTCTAACTCTGTCGTTTTTCGCCAACGTCCCAAAATCTTAAATGGCGTCTCACATCTAAACGAAGACAGATATGAACAAGCCGATTCTTTCAGTGAATTTGTCTCACTCTTAGCTTTCAAATGAGCTATGGCACGACTAAATCCGTCCACTGGAAGCCAAGATCGAAGCGAGCTCTCCAGAGGGGGGGACGTCAGCGAAAATTTTTCTCTCCGATTGCGTTCAAATTCACCACACCGATGCAGAATTTCACGCTGAATCCAAATCTGGACTCCGTTTTCTCATCCGAGCACTCCTTCCACTCGAAACAGCCCATTTTACAACCCAACATTCAGCAGATTGCACGAAAAACATCACACACTATAGCCTCAAGACAAATCCTGGCGGTCGCCCAAGTCCACCACGACACTCTGCCGTTCCAGAGGGTGGGGGAGTCAGCGAACATGTTGTGAACGTGAACCAACCTGGCTGGCACACCACGACAGACCACAACCTCTGTCGTTCCACAGGGAGGGGGAGTCAGACCCGAAGCACCACGGCGGCCGACCACGACACTCTGCCGTTCCAGAGGGGGGGGAGGGGGAGGGGGAGGGGGCGCGCCGGTCGAGTGTTTGCCGTTTTATTACTACTACTGTTAGACAGAGACAAAATTTGAAATTCATGCTATTGTGAAGAGAAATTGCATTTCAAAGTATCTGAGTCGTACTTTGCATCTGTCGAAATGTCATTTAGCGTCCGTGCAACTGCGGTGATATTGTTCGCCAACACAGTGCAATTTTTGGGAACGTGAACACCAACGAGTAGTACTCAGTGACGTCAATGTACCTGTATGATGCACCGTCTCATCATCGTCATCCTTTGACTGCTCATCTTTTTGAATCTCTTCAAAGAGGCCGTGTCGTTTGGTCGAGTGTTCAATAAAATCGTACAATTTCTGCGCAACACCGAAAAAGTTACGTGCAGTAACGTTGTGCGAACAGGTATCAACAACTACTAAATTCAAGCGATGGGCATAACAATGTACAAAGTGTGCCTCTGAACAATGTTCCTTCACACGAGCCTGTAATCCACGATATTGCCCCGCCATTGTCGCACACCCATCGTATCCCTGACCACGCAATTTGCTCATGCTTAGGTCATATTTATTCAATAATGAGCACAATTGGTTATACAGGCTTTCACCGTCAGCGTGTTCTGCATGTGACGTATCTAGCAAGGCTTCAATCACGTCACCCTCTTCTTTCACAAATCGAATAATCATTGAGAGCTGGTCTTTCTTGCTTGCATCAGGAGTAGTGTCAAGGCATATGGCGAAGTACACAGCATCCTTTATTTCCTTGACTATATCTTCGCGAAGAAGTTGAGCACTACTATGGATCATCTCATTCTGAAAGGTTGGTGATGTATAACTAGGCCATGCTTTGGGCTTTCGCTCTGATTTTTCCAGATGTGCTTTCAGTTGTTCATTCCACCTCCCAATCAAGTTTAGAATTTCCAAAAATACTCCCCGGTTTGATGAGGTTGGACTTTCGTCGTGACCTCTGAAAGGCAATCCTAGTCGAGAAATTGTATTTGTCACATCGAATAAGATGGGGAGAATGTTCTTTCGACTCTCTCTGTCCTCTTTGCTTGCTCAATATAAATTCGCTGTTGCTCATTTAGTTGAACATCTACTGGTGTGCTGGAATTCCATTGATTCCATTTTTCCATGCTGAAACAGTGTTGGCTACTACTGGTATGTCTATCAAATCTTCTGTTCCTTGAAAGAGCCATTTTCCAATCACGGTAGCCATCAACGGAAAATGATAGCTCAGAATTTGGCTGTCCAAATACTCGACAAGGGAAGCAAAATGCTGCATCCTTCTGACAGTTATACTCGAACCATGGTCGTTCAGCAAACCATTTTGATTGGAAAGATCTCTGCCAATTGTTAATATTCGTTTTGGGATAATTCTGCAGTTCTGGACGGATAGGACCACGTCTGCAATATGTAAAGAATAAACCTCAGTGTCAAAATTAGGATTTTATTCATAAATATATGTAGCCTACCTGATATATTCATCCCGCTCCAAACGATGACTGGGTATCATAAAATGATTCGTTTCTTCAATGGCAGAGGTATCCGTCTCCGTTTCTATACTGTTCGATGAAGTCGCAACATCTCCATCCTCGCCAACGGCGGTGGATTTGCACTTAGCCGATCTAGCTTGTCGTATCACAAAACCATCCATCATCCATCCAAGAAAGAGCTATCAAAGAAAGACATTGCGCATTATACAGCTACAATATGCAAAAAATCATAAGTGTACATGTAGATTCAAGAAAAATTTTGCGAGGACAGGTGTTAGCATTTACGAAAATAATTTCTAGAAAATCACTTTTCGATGCTTCAGCTACAATATGCAAAAAATCATAAGTGTGTAGATTCAAGGAAAAATTTTGCGAGGACAGGTGTTAGCATTTAGGAAAATAATTTCTAGAAAATCACTTTTCGATACCTCAGCTACATTCCTCTTCAATATGTTAAGTAATCCCTTCCATTCCCTTGCATGTGCAATGTACAGCGCACGTATGTACATGTGTAGAAATACAAAAGAGACAAAGACTTTGCTTCTGCATTTACTTCATGAAAGAACATTGTTGAAATTATGAATTAGATGTTGTCATCATGATCGGCTTATATCCAAACATATAGGCCTGCATACAAGTGTAGAAACGATGAAGTGTCTAAAATTTCGTGACATACCTTAGCTGTGCATTCAATCCAATTGCAGTTGCAGCATAATGTCGAAGAAAATTAGAGTCAAGGTCACAAAATTCACAGGATGCGTTTTACACTTGTCAGCACATTTCATAGAAGCGATGTTATTCGTCGTGACTCGTCCAAGAATGCTTCAGATATCTTGGATGATGATTTTCATTGTAACGTTCTTGTAGTTGCATGTTCCTCTATGCCCGAATGTATATGCTCGAACTCAGAGAAATGAATTTTGGTGTTTCGATGAAAAAGGACGGCGGAGATAGATGGAAGAAAGCTCTCAACTTTATAAGCTTGCTCACGGTTCTGAGATCAATGCATAAAGTGTATAAACAAAAGTCGGTCTTAAATTTTGTGGAATCAGCTCGGGTAAAATGTATATTGATATGTTTCGTTCAAGTTGCTAGGAGGAGGAGGATATACATGTAAGTTGCACATGGACGACCGACGTAGACAGCTTATTAAGTCTTCAGCAATGATGTTACAAACAAGTGGCAGCCGTACAGTCAGAGTCTCTGACTCAGAGACTTGAAATAAGACCGCATTGAAGAGCAGATCAACTTTTGTGACTTCATGCGGCTGCGTGCAGTCAGATGACCTTGTCCGTCTAACCGCCTCACATTGTGGGGAAAATAGCTTCAAGCTAATCCCGAAGCGAGTTTTCATGGTGATGGTGACGCTGTGCAGTTGCCAGAAATCACGTGATTTCATTCAAAGCAGTCGCTGTGACTCGGCTAGGCAAAGCATCGTGGCTAGGAGCAGTCATCAATGAGAGCAGCAGTTTATTGTATGACACTTCATCCGACGACGGTGTGCGGATAGAAATGTACTGAGCAGAGAGTTAGTCCTACCGCTTCTGCCGTCGTCAGTTGGGTTAGCTGATAGGCCAACTTTGGGAAAAGTGTAGACAGAAAAAATAGGACGGCAATTTCTTGTGTTCAAAATCTTGAGCAGGCCAGAGCCTGCTCTGGCCTCAATGGCACGACGCCACTGAATGGGATGAATAAAGATGAAAGCCCTAGATTGCCCCAATTTCAATGGCAACATCAGGAGATTTCGAGAGTGGAAAGAAGAATACCTAAGTGTCGTAAAACCTAGATTGGCCAGAGCATCCGACGCAGAGAGAAAGTTGTGCTTGCGGAAATGTCTCACAGATGCCGTACTTTCTAGGATGCCTAGCGATTGCAAGACTGATAGTTTGCTTGAAGAATTGGAAAGAATGTACGGAAGCAAGGGTAAAGTGATCAACCAAATAATTGATGAGTTATTACTGATGCCAACACCAAGTGCAAATGACAATATGAAATGCTCCTCTTTCTATCGATCCATCATCGCAGCGGTCAACGATCTGAAAGACCTTGATAGCGAATGTTGCTTGAAGAATCCTGCGATAATCAATAAACTGGTCGAAAAGCTTCCATCAACCGTAAAAGACAAATGGTTTGAAGCAATTTACCAACTATGTGGCATGGAAGTATCCGAGGACGAAAGACCAGAGAAGTTTTTGACATTTATAAAATGGCAGTTAAGAATTGCAGACGACAAGGCTTCCGATCTACCAGTCAAAAAGGGTACCACAAAAGTCAGCAAACAACCGACCAGCAAAACCAACGGGCAAGATTTCAGCCTGAAGAAGATAATTTGTCCCACCTGTAAAGCTGCTGACCACCCCATTTGGAAATGCAAAGACTTTCGCCAGATGACAGTCGATGAACGGTGGGAGGCGGTAAGAGAAAACAAGCTCTGTTACAAATGTTTAAAAAGCGGACATTTCGGTGCAAAATGCAACAATGAGGCGTCAGTGTGCCGAAAGTGCAAAGGCGGTCATAATTTCCTACCACACAAACAGAAATCAGATACAAGTGAAAGTAATCAAAAGAAAACAATGAAAATGATGTAGAAAAGATCAGTGAAAATTTAGAAAAAACGGTGAGAACGTTAACAAGCAAAACAATCGACAAATGCAATGGACAATCCGATCAAAATCCAGTCATCATGATGATGCAAAATGCATGGACAGTAGTAATCCCTTGGCAAAATCAAGTCCAAAATGAGGAGCAACCCCACCCCTCTGGAAGGAAGTCACCAAGGTTGTGCTGCGAGGATGTGTCCGAGAGGAGAAAACTGTTCCCTACCCCCCCTCTGGAAGGAAGGAAGGAGTTTTCCAGCAAGGGGTGGGAAGGGAGAAGGGTAGGAATGTGGGAAGGATAGAGTGAGAAAAGGTGGGTTTTGGTGGTTTTGGGATGAGAAAAGTTGGAAATCGTCATGAAGGAGGGTTCGGATGTGAAATTGGAGTTTAGATTCGGAATCCAAGTGAAATGTTGGGTTGGGAGGGAAGGCAGGGAGGAGTTCTCCTGAGAGGCAAGGGGTGGAATCTCTAAAAACGTCAGAGTTGGAAAAGGGTGGGTGTTGGTGGTTTTGGGATGAGAAAAGTCGTTTTTCGACATGAAAGAGGGCTCGGATGGGAAAACGGAGTGCAAATTCGAAATTTTTGGCCAATTTTAGGTCTAGGAACTTCTTTCCAGCTCAATCGGAGAGAAAAAGTTCTGACCCCCCTCTCTGGTGGAGACTTCCAACTTTGGTTCTGGAGATCGTAGAAAGTCGTGTGGTAGCTCGTTCGAAAGGTGAGAGTGAAACAAATTCAGTGGAGGAAACGGCATGTTCCAATCTGCCTTCGTATAGATGTGAGACGTCATTGAAAATGTTGGACATTGGCGAAAAAAACGACAAGAGGTAGAATCTTTACGAAAATCGCTCTAGCGGGTGAAGCAAGCCTCGGACGGGAAAACAGAGACCAGATTTGGAATCAGCGTGCCATTCTGCATCTAGAGGGTGACTTTCAAGTCAATCGGAGAGAAAAAGTGAAAATTTTCTTCACACTGGGTCTCCACACGGGATTTTTTCCTGAAATTGTTAAATTGTGGCCATATTTGGCGATGAATAGCGGAGGATTGGAAGTGAATGAGGAGCTCGGGTTTCTTTTACGGGCAAGAACGCACTTTGTTCTCTAGGATCCTATCTTTTCAGATCTGTGCAAGGTTTCGTTTCCAAATGAGAGCCTGTTGAAAATCGAGTTTTTGCGCATTTTCCAAGATTTTGGAACTTTTGAAAAAACGACAGTTTTTTCATCTCGGCTCCTGGTCATCGTAGAGGATCGAGGGATGTCTTAAATGAAAGGGGAGAGCGAGAAAACGTGACTGTCAAAATTTGAAGTCAATCGCAGCGCTAGAACCGGAGATAGACGTGTTTAAAGATTTGGATGATGGATATTACGTCATCAGCTGATCGCCACAAACTATATAAGTGGAAACTCTGCTTGTCGAAATCAGTTCTCCTCCCGACTGGGTTGGGGTAGGTGAACTCAGGAGCTCTGATGATAGCATTGGAAATCTCATTGGAAATCTCTAAAAACCGGGTTTCTGTAAGAAACTGACAGAAAATTTCATTGCTCATATCAGCTAAGGCGTCAGACTTAGAGGTTCGCCAGGAGATGTCCTTCATCTCCAGGCCATAAAAGACTCCAAAACTTTAAAGGCTTGTAACTTTGCTTCTACAAGTCCGTTTGACTTGATTCAAAAAAGGTTCGATCGCTATTGATCAGACCTATATGGACGGACTACTTATAAAATTTCATAAGTAGTGCTAAAAAGTTGAAAAATTTAAATCCACTATTTTTGGAGGTTTTCTGGGGTTTTCGACGCTGCTGAAGTCAATGAAAGAATTTTTAATGATGTCTGAGCCAGTCTTCTCATGATACAAGCAGCTTTTCACTTAAAGAGAGCAAGACACGGAGAGTTTTGCTGTAATATTCCACTGACAGGGTGTTCCTTCGGGACGGCGGATGATGCCGTAGTGATAAGTGTGGCAAGGGAGTGTGTCATATTTTAGACTGAAACCGCTGGGGCGACTCATGTTGGGCATTTGACACAGTTCTCAACGTAGCACTTTGAACGCCAATCGGTTGAGTCTTAGCTATCCTGTCATGGGTGGCATCTAAACATCTCCATTGCAAAACGCTTGTGAATCACGGCTTGCTATCCCTCTCTACGGCTTGCTATCAAGATGATCAAAGCAACAACTTGGGATGTTTCCTCTTGTAAATAAATCCACCGGTTTTTATGTCAAAATCGGGACCCGGATACCAACACAGTGACATGACACACGCTCTGTCCGCCCGAGGTTGGATTTGTGGGTCAAGGCCTTGGAGCTGGGATAAGATCCCCTCTGAGTAATGCCTGTAACGGATTCAAGAGCTTAACACCTAAACGGTTGCTGGCTTGCCATCATGCCTTTGTGAAATCTCGTCTAGTCTCAGTAACTTAGGGTTGGCAACGTCTATCGTTTGTCATTGTAACTTGGTAAAAATGAGACGGTTACTGCAGGCATTGACGTCAAACCTTTTCGCGTCATAGGGTAACCCGTCTTTGTGTTGGGAGTTGGTAACTGAAAGCACGGTGACTGCCGATGCCCATACATGGTAAAACCGCTGTTGTCATGTCAAATGCATGGCCAAATAAGGAAGGTCTGAATCATGGCTTTGTGTCAGAGGGGTTTATAAACCGCCGACTCTCATTTAATTTCATTTCAATCATGCAGACGCCGAACACTCTAGTCAGCTCTCCTGACAAGCCTCGGTTGAAGCCGAGAAATCTATTTCAAGAGTTTCAGCGGGCTGAAGAGCGAGAAAAGATTTTTAACAATCTTCCTCGTATAGGCGCATCTGATTGCGGTGATGATGATGATATGACTCAGTGGGGCTATATACCACCCCAAGTAGTCAGTTAGTAGCAGTAGAGGTCGATGCTGCTACCATAGAGAGAATTAAAGACTCTCTCAGCAGAATCGGTCTAAAGTTAGGTGACTGATTACGATCCCGAGAACGTCCCATGAGCCCTCTTAAGGGCTACCTTCTAATGCAGCTAAAGCGGTCCCAAGCCCGCCACACATCTTCGGATATGGAATGCAGAGGGGAAGAATAAATGATGAAATGGAATGAAATGGGAGGACAGCCTTGCACCACATGCAACACACCAGACTTCTCTCTTTAGTAGTGAACAAGCTCTTGTGAACGTAGTCAGAAAGTGTATCAAGTTGTACAAAAGTTTTTACTGCAACATAGTTTGATAAAGTGATAATGTATTCTTCATCTAAATTAGAATCATTCTGATTGGTTGTTGAGGAATTCATTGTTGAAAAACATATAAAAGTCAGAAAATTGAAACACTTCTCATTCTCATCTATCTCATGATGGAAGGTACATCTCCTGCCTTAGAGATTTTTAACAAAATATTTGAAGTCATTGATGAGTGGGGCGAGGATGTGAACAGTGACAATAAACCCAAAATCGCCAATGTCGAGGAGAAGAGTGGTAGCAAAAGTGACATCACCCAAGTTGTATGGAGTGAGGGCGAGTTCACACCAAATACGACGCGACTCAGAAGAGTGCCCGATGCACCAAAGCGAGTGGTATATTACAGGATTTATAATGACTTGAAACCAGTTCCACTGAACTTTGATAAATGAACCTACATACTACATGTCTTTGTTGTGCAATGTATTTATCTAGAAATGGAAATAAATGGAGGAATTTAGATATGGGGTTAGGTTGATAACGTTGCTTCAATTGATTCATCTAAAATCATGTTTCATATGTTGAATGATTTCTAGTAACTGTGTTAAGTGTCTAGATGATAGGATATCTTATTCTAACAATAGCTCCCAATCGACACTATGCTTACTCGATGATCATTTCGAAGTCATGTAGTTTATATGAAGGAAAAACAACACTGTCATGATTCACATTTATTAAAAAGAAATAAAGGCAATACGCTTTGTAATAAGACGGTACATGACGTCTACCAAGTCAAACTCTTCTTGATTGCGGGGCT
Organism: Prostheceraeus crozeri; assembly: GCA_907163375.1. NCBI lineage: Eukaryota > Metazoa > Platyhelminthes > Polycladida > Euryleptidae > Prostheceraeus > Prostheceraeus crozeri. The sequence continues at coordinate 81,624 of CAJQUW010003610.1, forward strand.
GACTAGGAGAGAACAGGTCTAGCCAGCTCCGGAGAGTCTCAACACACCGCTCCATCATGACGCCCTTAGGAGATACACTCAGGAAGGCCGCCCTGATTGTATCAGTACTATCCTCTTCATCGTCGCAAATGATGATGATTTCCTCATCCAACTGTAGCGGCTCGACCTCACCATCGTAAATGATTTTCACTTGCCTCTTGCGTGGGGCATTGTGCATGAGTAAGGCATGGGGGTTCGGTGGTGTATCCATTTTAATGATATTATGAGGAAATGGTCATTGCACCGCACTTATATAGATTCTCTCTCCCTGCTTCGCGCTCTCTCATTGGACGACAGCCATTTATCAATCACAATGCATCATTCTCATATATAGAGAAGTGTTTTGCATTTCACTATCATAGTCATGTCCGCACAGAGGAAACATTTACACCTCTTGCTAGCTCAACTCCTACGAAGAAAGAAGTTCAGAGAAAGTTTCAACAAAAAGAGGAAGAGGAAGAGAGACAAATGATTGAAGGCTGCAAGCAACTCACTCTACAAACGGTTGAGAGTGAGCCTTTCATAAACGAGGCTGACTTTCAGGAGTGAAAAGCCCATTGATGAGACCAGAGAATGAGCCAAACGGTCTTTATGAGACCACGGCCTTAACGGCCACCTAATCAAGAAAGAAAAGACATTGACTGCGCCACACGCAACATTAGTGATTGGATGTTTTCTGACGAAAATGAAGTGTTAAGACAGTACGACCACCAATGAATTGAATAGGATTACCACTATCATCATAGATACCAAATTTGCAATGGGATAATCGTGATACATTGACTGGAATGTATACCTTGTTCAGGAACTCCATGTGCATGGTTACACCAAAGTCGCCACTGTCAATAGGAATATATCTTAAAAGGGGAACCATTTGACCACCAACTTGTGTTGAATGGATAAAGTTAGTGTAAATGTAAAAGTGATTGATATTCATATCGAGTAAGGATGTTGAGCCACAATACTTCTCGTCGTAGAATATGTCACGTTTGAATCCTAAAATCTAAAATGTGAATGACCGTTTTACCATGTACACTGATACAGAATGTATTTTCTTTAGGATCATAGTCAAAATGATATGAGTGTAGATTTGATACACCCTTGTTCAAGTATGTACAAACATCATAGCCATTGCTATAATGCTTTGGAGGTATCGGTAACTTTTCATTTGGCTTCCATGTAAGACTGGGACGTAAAACAGGGTCTGTGCGTTTGAAATAAAGGACCATTCGACAATCGGATTGCTGTTCAGATGTTATTTTCACATTCCCCCATTCATGATATGACCATAAGACGTCTGTATTTAAAGAGAGCAAATCGCGAAATTTAGAATTGATGTGAACAAATCCAATGTGTGAACGCTCATAATCATTTCGGAACTCAATCCTTGCTTTATTGTGTACTCGAGTGATGGACTTAGATAATCCATCTATTTCATTTACCTGTTTGATCAAGTCATCAACAGTACCACATTTAAAAAGCACAAAGCGCTCATGCATGCCATCAAGGGGAAGAAGGGCAATATTAAATTTTTTCCTGTGCCAATTTGGATATTTCTTAACCTGCTTTGATATCTTCATGGACACTTGAGCTCTCAAAGGGAAGGCACCGCCTCCTTTTACTTCTGAAAATTTTGCGATAGGTAGAAAGAAACGTGATTCAAGATTCAATATCTTTTGCAGAGGTCCACTCACATAAAATCCAAGGGAAATAGTAGTCGACCTCATGTAAAGGTTAACTTTGTGTAGATTTGGATCCATCTGCCAGAACCATAGATCCTTTGCCAAATCATTCATAACATTCAATAGTCGTCGAATTTTTATATAATAGTATGATTGCTCTAAACGATGACGGAATGATGGGTTTGTAGGTTGTTTCCATTTCAGGGGTGAAGCATTTTTAGCAATGGGTATGTCTGTATCTGTAGTGATAATTATAGTAGGGCCATTTACAATCTCATCAACAGCTCGCTTTCCCCGACGGGTGTTTACTGTAGGAATAGAATTCCACTCTGCTGCATGTTCATGCAAGTTGTAGGTATGTACTTTATCATTTCGCTCTAGTTTTGGAAAGTACAAGTTTTGATTCGTTGCAGTGCCTAATGTAATCTCTTCATTTGCAATGGTTCTTATATTATTCACATAGCTCAAATCTTGCAGGGCAACTTCCCAATCTCCATTTAAGTCAATCGGCTGCGTTAAATCAGTCTCAAACTCGGCAGCTGTATTTTCATATCGCTCAGGTTGAGCATTACTGGGAAACACTGCTGTAAACTCCATGTTAAAGTATCAACATAAAGCGTCGTTTGCTTAGTCGTTATGTCGCATGACATAACGAACTGCTGCTTTCAATCTATTCACAGTAGGTACTTTCTATCGTCCTAGGAATTTGGTGAAGAGTGATTGCCCTTTCACATAATGCACTCCCCCAAGTATGCTTGTACCGCCTTCTTTCATATTGCGATAGCTGATACAACCAAATGTGACTTGATATCTTGGTCTTCTACGTCTAAAGTCTGTAAGTGTATGAAATATTTCGCGTTTTATTGATGAGCTCACACGGCAGCTATTTTTTAATTCCATTGCAATGCAAGGTACAGGATTGATCAAATCGATGCCGCCTACAGGAGATCGCTTAAAGCCGATCTGTTAACACCACTTCCCACGCCTGACCCATTCGCTGACGTAAAATCTGAAGTTTGTAAGCATGATTTTGCCAAGGATCGGCTATGCCGGAAAGAATTACATCTTCAATAGGTCTTGTTGCATGAATATGTGATTTGATGAGACGAACTGCGTCATCTAATCCTCGTCCCGCTAACTGCATGACTGTTGAAAAATAACCGAGATAGGGATAACTGTGTTGACCACCTTCAACCCGAGTTTCACCAATTGTCAATGATACATCCTCGAAGAGCGTTGCTATTGCCAAGTTATTCACGGCTACTTTGTCCTTGTCGTCAAGGTTTGTACCGTCCTTATTTACTATCTTAAACTTAACATGTAGATTGATGTCATTTACATCGATGTACTCAGCATCATTTCCTGGTATTAAAAACTCAATGACACTACCAGAATCGATACTTGTCTGTGGATAACGAATGGATACATAATTTCTAATGATATCCGTCTGTATAAGTGTTCTATCAAATAAGCAGAGGGATGAGGTTTTACATTCCATAATTAAAACAGTCCACGTCGTCTGCGTTTGCTAGGAGGTATACGAGATGCTCTTCGCTTACCTTTGCCTGAAGTAGAGAGTGGATTGATATGACTGATGACAGACCTGATACCAGCCTTACCGACATTCTTCAAACGCTGTATTCCATGACGCTTTAGCTACTCACGAATCGGCAATCTTCCTGAAAGCGCATCACTTGCTACATCTGCTGCTAATCCTACAGCTTCCTTTAAAGCTGATTTTCCCACATTTGCGATAGTGGGGAGCATCACACCTTTGACAGCACCCAATAGACTACCTCCTTTTTGACGTCTCGATCCAGCATAAACGGGAAAGCCAGCTCCATGACTAGCATAGGAGGGGGCAGAATAATACGTAGCAGTTTGATCCATAGGTATTTATTTATTTATATTTACACAATTCATTACTTTGCTTAGGAACGTTGACTAACACGATAAAGGTCAGAATGACGAATCCAACTGTTCATTGAATTTGGATAGCCAGCCCATTCACCAGGCTCCACTTTTCCCCTTGTCGCATTTGGTGACGAAGTATATTTTCAACCATGTAGTCATCATCTTCTTTGGTGATGGGTGTTATCTCATTACGATAAAATCTCCCTTCAATCTCTTCACCATGATAATCACGAAGCTTGTAGGTAGTGGGCTTGAATTTCTTGTTAACCTCAGAGACAGGAAATATTTCTTCCGTCCAATTGGGAAGATATCCTTTCGCAAACACGCTTTTCATCTTGGAAATATGAACTTTGTCACCAACCTGAATGTCACGTTTACCTTGTGATGGTTGCTTGCGTTTAGCATTGATTTCACGGATTGTATCCACCATGTCTGGAGTTATGTCAGCAGGTTTGTGACCAATCATACGATGAACAGAATGATTGTAAGCGTGTACAGTATCTTGTAATACATCCGTCCACTTTTGTGTTACTTTTGCAGTGAAATAGCGCCATAGGCGAGTTTTCAGCGTACGATTAAAGCGTTCAACCACTGCAGCCTTGTATGCACTTTTCACACTAAACAGGTCAATGTTGTGTTCGCGAAATAAGGCACGCACATGTCTGTTTTCAAACTCTTTCCTTGATCAGTCTGAATACGTGTGGGAATGCGTCTTTCACTGAAAAGATTTTAGAAAGCCTCAGCCACTTCTTCACTACGCTTTGTCTTGAGTGGTTGAACCCAAGCATAAGGAGAAAATAAGTCAATGATAGTTAGGAGAAAGCGACAGCCTTTATTCTTTTTAGGTAATAAAGAAACATCAGCCAAATCTGCTTGCCATTGTTCATCAATATCATGAACGATATAAGAACGGGTAGGATGACGTTTTCAAGCTTGTGTGTGCAATGTCTACGCAGGTTGAGCTTTTAACCATCTCTTCACCTGTTTCTGTGAATAACCACTTGCTTGTGACAACTTTTTCAGTGAAGCATAACCTGCATAATGCTTTGGGTTATAGTAAATTGATTTCAGATGTTCATCCATCGTCTATTAAGACGGATCGTTTATTTGCCTCAAAGTATCAGTCTTTTTCTCCGCTAGGGTTTGCGTTTGTGTTTGAGTCCTGCTTTTGCTACATTTTTGAGCCGTCTTGTATGAATCACTTTTACAAAATGTACTTAAGTAGTTCAATGACACATGAATGTTTGGCAACTCTGAACATGGGATGCGACATAGCTTCTTCATTAAAAGTCTGTGATAAAATCAAATGATGGATAATGTGTTGAAGGTTTTGGTATACGCTTCGGCAACTTCTCGGGTGTTTTCAAAGTTTGCTTGATTCTCTTTTTAGGTCTCTACACTTTGCAACTTTCTCTTCCTAGGTGTGGAATCATTTTCCATTTCCTGTAAGGTATCACGACCAAGACTTGCTTTTGGAACATTAAATTTCTTCGTACTTTTTAAAAAGAACTCTTATCCTGTAGGTGTAAAGTGACGACGACGATCACGAACAGCATGATTGATTAAATCTTCCACTCTTGAGTCCCTAATGACTGCACCATCATCACCTACCACTTCACCTCGTTGAGTGATTTTCAAGTTGGGTTCGAGACTTCGATATAAGCTCAGTGCGCGATTGCGATAGGGTTTGGGTGAACCAAGCGAAAGATCATTGCGAATTTTTTCTTTCAATTGTTTCATTTCTTCTAAAGTAGAACTCTGCTTTATCAAACGATCATATGGATTTTTACTTTGTACAGCTTCTTGTTCATATTGCTGATTAAGTTGTGACATTTGATTTGCCCAAGGTTGTTGAACACTCTGCATTGTAGTCAGATGTATATATTCTTCTTGTGGAATAGCAATCATGCGTTGAAACCACACATAACAATTTATATATGATCATGGGTTTCTCAAAGAAATGACTGCGCAAGCGATAATCCTCAGGACACTCCTGGGTAAAGTCCAAAAATAAATAATTATAGGGTTTTTCCGTAGCAGCCTCAAATACTTCAATCAAGGCTTTTGACTTGCGAGGAAGAACGTGTCGAGATAGGAATTCAACTTCACTTTTATCGCGAGGATTTTTAAAGATAATGCAGTAATGCGTGTTTAGACTTCGAGTCCGTGCTTCTTTTCCACTTGGAAAAAGATTTTGCATAATAATAATGATAAAGTATGGTTTGTGATGAGCAGCCTTGGTAAACATAGCAGTTACTTCTTGTGAGTTCTTACTCTCATTAAGTAAATCATCAAGAATGATAATATCATAGGGTTGAATATCAGCAGTGCTGATAATACCCGGTTGAACCAAGTAACCCTCACCAACCAATTCATGATGTAAGTTATGTTGATAAATTCCATAGCATCAAACAACGCGATTAGGTATGCAGTCAAAAATCTCATTACGACGCTCCAACAATTGCAGTGTTAAATGTTTCTTCCCACTATGAGAGGGTCCTACGATACACATAGTGCGATTATAACGTAAGCGGAAATCCATGTTGATTTTGATGAAAAGTCATACCATTTAACATAGTATCTATCCATTAATGGCTTTATTTGCCAGAGCACCAGCTAATCCTCCCAAAGCAGGACCGGCAGCTGCCATGATGATAGGCGCTAAAAGTGGTAAGAAGCCACCACGTTGTGATAATAGTTTGCGCTTTGTAGGAATTGATGTTTTTGGATTGCTCAAGGTGCGAAGAACTTTACCATGCCTGGCAATTGCATTGGCCTTTTTGCTATTTAATGTCATATAACGCACTTTTCGTATTTCCGCACACATTTCACGAATGAAGGCATTGTTTGCCAGCTTCATTGCCTCACACCGATGAGATGGTTTTAATTTTAATAAGCGACGAAGAGTGAGACAGAATTTTTTGTTTGCATTTGACTGACACTTTTGTCTGCGCGACGGGTGAGATGAACGACGTCTAGCCATTTTTACAGGTGGATGCTAGAGTGTTCTTTGCTCAAACACGACAGCAGCGTCGAAACATCACCGTCGTAAGCGCAATAAAATAGACGAAGACATTGAGTACCGCACTAGTAAAAAGCAACACACTGAGAACAGCCACAGTACCAGTAGGATAGTCAGAAGCAGATACATGTGTGGGTAGCTGTAATGTATCATTCAGTGAGGTACTATAGTTCAATGGAAACAGTTCAGCTGTGTCGTTTGCTGATATGTTATGAGCCAGACATGAACAATCTGTTTGTACGACAATGCTTGTAAAGTTTTATGCCTTTGCATTAATTGTGCTTAAGTGGAAAAGGCTTCCCATAAGCAACGTGTAGAATACATAACTCCAAGCAAGGTAATGAAAGAAGACCATGATGTAACAGTGATAAAAGTGTATTCGTAAACTGCTTTGGTTTATAATTGTAAGATAGCATATAGTCAACATCTTCACATTTTGCATGGATGATGATAGCATTACTCAAGCGATGTATCATCTCTCTACAATCACTGGATGATAATAGTTTTTCCAACACAAGAATCCACTGCCTTGTATAATCATGCTTTCTCTTTTCAATGAGACGGTGATACAGTGGTGTCATGGTCATAGATGACTGTTTTAAATTCGACAAGGATTGCATCAAAATCATTTATATACAGTGTGATCAAAAAATAACCGAACCCAAAATAAAGCAAAAAATATATATTGAACATCACATGTATTTATAGAGACAAGCAATTAGTCAATGCATCAATAACCGAACCCCAGAAGACATAACGTGCATTTATGTTTTAAACTGTTCGAAATTGGGGCCCTCAGCCTTGACACATTCCGCGTAGCGTGAGACAACACTGCGACACACTTTTGCACAGAGTGCAGGAGTAATAAGATCACAAGCGTTTTGGATTGACGCCCTCAGATCAGCGATTGATCTTGGGCGGTTCCCGTAAACTGAATTTTTAATTACTTCCCACAAGAAGAAATAGGGTGCAGTCAGATCCGGTGATCGGGCCGGCTACTCGACGGGTCCACGGCGATCAAACCAGCGCCCAGGGAAGTGCTCATCCAACCACTCACGAACCTTCAAAGCGTAATGAGGGGCGGCCCAGTCCTGTTGGCAGTAGAGTTTGTGAACATCCTCTCGTTCAGGAAGGATTGGCCATACCTGCTCCTTTAGCAACTTCAAATAGGATTCACCACTAACAGTCCCTTCGACGAAATATGGTCCAACAAGGCCAGAAGAACACAATCCGCACCAAACAGTGATTCCAGGAGCATTAACGTCCTTCTGTAGAATCTCGAATGGATTCGTGTCGCACCAATAGACGGAGTTGTGTCGATTGACGTGTCTATTGGTTTTGAAAATGACTTCATCTGACCACAAGATGCTGTCCACAAACTCCGGATGCATGTCAGTAAAGCTAAGGAACGTTTCACAAAATTGTAGGCGTCCGTCCGGATCGTCTTCATTCAGCTTATGCAGCAAATGTGGTTTGTCGGGCTTCAAGCCAATATCCACTAGCGCACGTTGCACACTCCCATATGACATGTTTAGTTCCACTGAAGCACGGCGAACAGATTTTGTGGGACTGGCTGTAAAAGCGGCAGCGACCAAGTCCTTGTTTTCGTCAGTGCGCATAGATACAGGTCGGCCAGATTGTTTTATGTTCACAACTGAACCAGTATTGTTGAACTTTAAAATAAGATCGTGCATTGTCGATTTGGACGGTTTCGCTGACTGAAATTCATCAGCCCAGTCATCTTGAACATGTTTGTAGCTATGACCACTTTCATAATACTGTCTAATCACAAAAACACGCTCTGCTGTAGTCAATGTACGGCGACTTTCCATGTCTCTAATATTTGAATGAATCAATCCATCTCTATCTAGTTTCAGATTTTATACATTGTAGATTCAAGATATTCATAGAAAGCGAAATTGATCGATTTCTCTCTCAATTTTGTGCATTGTGAACTGATTGACATTCATAGAGAGCGATGAGCCATGCAAACCAATCATCGAGATTGCGAATTATAGATATCAAAATGTCTTATGCTTTGGGTTCGGTTATTTTTGGATCACCCGGTACATTGACTGTTGAAACTATTTCTTGATCACAGATGGGACACAACATAGTTTCCAAAGGTACATAGCACGTAGAACACATAACAGCATGACAACATGGTAAAAAGAGAAGGGACCGTTCCCTTTTAAAAAACTCAACGCAGTTCCGTTCGGTTATAAACGTCTCTTCTTCCAATTTCTTTCTGAAGTCACTTTTATTGGTAGAGCTACTTGACAAATCAGTTGCAAATGCCACTTTTTTCTTTTTCACTCCAGATCGCACCAATTTCGTCCTTCTATTTTCACTATCATTGCATTGCAGCATGGAAAAATCCTCTATCCATCTTCGATCCAAATGATGATTCATAGCATGCTCATCTAGATCCATTAGTCTTTCAACTAAAGCGTCAGCTTTAATATTCTAATTTACATTTGTAAAACTTTCTATAGCCTTCAACGAATAACCAAGCTCTCTTGCTACAGACCATGAAGTTGGGAAACGAATGCAACTTTTCATCTTCAAATAATTTCAAATGATGATGAGTGTCAGGAATGGACACTAAGTTGAATATGCTTGATATGACTTGTACACCTTTGACAGTATTGATGACTCTGTGTAATCTAATACTTTACTTTTACAAACGTGCGTCGCGGTAAAACTATTTGACTACACTAAACTCTGCTTTTGCAAACCATGATGCACTTTCTGACGACACTCATAAAAAAAACTTCGATGATCAAACTTTACTTTCACAAACGTGCGTCGCAGTAAAACTATTTGGCTACACTAAACTCTGCTTTTGCAAACCATGATACACTTTCTGACTAAACTCACGAATACAACTTCGATGATCAAACTTTACTTTCACAAACGTGTGTCACAGTAAAACTATTTGACTACACTTTGCTTTTTGCAAACCATGATACACTTTCTGATGACACTCACGAATAAACTTCGATGATCAAACTTTGCTTTTACAAACGTCTGCCGCGGTAAAAACTATTTGACTACACTAACGTTGCTTTTGCAAACCATGATACACTTTCTGATGACACTCACGAATAAACTTCGATGATCAAACTATACTTTTGCAAACATGTGTCACGGTAAAACTATTTGACTACACTAGCGCTTACATTTTATGACACTTGTGTTTCATAAAACGTCATGATCAACCTTTCTAAATATACATCAACCCGTGTTGCAGCAAAACTTTTGTACAACATGATAAAGTTTCTGACGACACTAACAAGAGCTTGTTCACTAGCGAAGAGAGAAGTCTGTGATGTGTTGCGTGTGGCGCATGAATGTCCTCCCTTCATTCCATTCATCATTTCGTCTCCGTGATAGAGACAGTTCTTAAAAGAACTGATGGTTCATTCTCCCATCGTTGGCCAACTGTCGGGAGACAAGTGCAATGGAGATTTTATGAGGTAACCTGTGGCAGATAGCTAAATGTCGCCCTGGCGGTCAGAGTACAACGTTGACACGAAAGGCAACCACTTGGAAACATGACGCAGAGAGGTTTAACAAGGATTACCATTGCCCACGTCCCGTGCAGTACTCATCGCTACGGACTTCACCGCTGTCTCGAAAGAACGCCCATCAACAGGAAGTATGACACCGAAAATCTCCGTGACTTGCACCGTCAATGACTTGATAGCCAGACATGAAAACCGGTGGAGTTATTTACAAGAGGAAACATCCCAAGTTGTTGCTTTGATCAGCTTGATAGCAAGCCGTAGAGAGGGATAGCAAGCCGTGATTCACAAGCGTTTTGCAATGGAGATGTTTAGATGCCACCCATGACAAGATAGCTAAGACTCAACCGATTGGCGTTCAAAGTGCTACGTTGAGAACTGTGTCAAATGCCCAACATGAGTCGCCCCAGCGGTTTCAGTCTAAAATATGACACACTCCCTTGCCACACTTATCACTACGGCATCATCCGCCGTCCCGAAGGAACACCCTGTCAGTGGAATATTACAGCAAAACTCTCCGTGTCTTGCTCTCTTTAAGTGAAAAGCTGCTTGTATCATGAGAAGACTGGCTCAGACATCATTAAAAATTCTTTCATTGACTTCAGCAGCGTCGAAAACCCCAGAAAACCTCCAAACATAGTGGATTTAAATTTTTCAACTTTTTAGCACTACTTATGAAATTTTATAAGTAGTCCGTCCATATAAGTCTGATCAATAGCGATCGAACCTTTTTTGAATCAAGTCAAACGGACTTGTAGAAGCAAAGTTACAAGCCTTTAAAGTTTTGGAGTCTTTTATGGCCTGGAGACGAAGGCCATCTCCTGGCGAACCTCTAAGTCTGACGCCTTAGCTGATATGAGCAATGAAATTTTCTGTCAGTTTCTTACAGAAACCCGGTTTTTAGAGATTTCCAATGAGATTTCCAATGCTATCATCAGAGCTCCTGAGTTCACCTACCCCAACCCAGTCGGGAGGAGAACTGATTTCGACAAGCAGAGTTTCCACTTATATAGTTTGTGGCGATCAGCTGATGACGTAATATCCATCATCCAAATCTTTAAACACGTCTATCTCCGGTTCTAGCGCTGCGATTGACTTCAAATTTTGACAGTCACGTTTTCTCGCTCTCCCCTTTCATTTAAGACATCCCTCGATCCTCTACGATGACCAGGAGCCGAGATGAAAAAACTGTCGTTTTTTCAAAAGTTCCAAAATCTTGGAAAATGCGCAAAAACTCGATTTTCAACAGGCTCTCATTTGGAAACGAAACCTTCCACAGATCTGAAAAGATAGGATCCTAGAGAACAAAGTGCGTTCTTGCCCGTAAAAGAAACCCGAGCTCCTCATTCACTTCCAATCCTCCGCTATTCATCGCCAAATATGGCCACAATTTAACATTTTCAGGAAAAAATCCCGTGTGGAGACCCAGTGTGAAGAAAATTTTCACTTTTTCTCTCCGATTGACTTGAAAGTCACCCTCTAGATGCAGAATGGCACGCTGATTCCAAATCTGGTCTCTGTTTTCCCGTCCGAGGCTTGCTTCACCCGCTAGAGCGATTTTCGTAAAATTCTAACTCTTGTCGTTTTTTCGCCAATGTCCAACATTTTCAATGACATCTCACATCTATACGAAGGCAGATTGGAACATGCCGTTTCCTCCACTGAATTTGTTTCACTCTCACCTTTCGAACGAGCTACCACGACTTTCTACGATCTCTAGAACCAAAGTTGGAAGATCGCTGCGGAGGGGGGACGTCTTCAAAATTTTTTCTCTCCGATTGAGCTGGAAACAAGTTCCTAGACCCAAAATTGGTCCAAACGTCCGAATTTGCCCTCCGTTTTCCCATCCGAGCCCTCTTTCAAGTTAAAAAAATGGATTTTCTTAACCCATAACATCCAAACCCTGCCTTTTCCAACTCTGACGTTTTCCTGCCATTTTCCTCTCTCAACCCAGGAAAATAGGATCAAACTGAGCTTTCCACTGCATTTTTCTCACTCTTAGCTTTCAAATGAGCTATCACATGACTTTCTACGATCTCCAGAACCAAAGTTGGAAGTCTCCACCAGAGAGGGGGGTCAGAACTTTTTCTCTCTGATTGAGCTGGAAAGAAGTTCCTAGACCTAAAATTGGCCAAAAATTCCGAATTTGCACTCCGTTTTCCCATCCGAGCCCTCTTTCATGTCGAAAAACGACTTTTCTCATCCCAAAACCACCAACACCCACCCTTTTCCAACTCTGACGTTTTTAGAGATTCCACCCCTTGCCTCTCAGGAAAACTCCTCCCTACCTTCCCTCCTCACCCAACATTTCACTTGGATTCCGAATCTAAACTTCAATTTCACATCCGAACCCTCCTTCATGACGATTTCCAACTTTTCTCATCCCAAAACCACCAAAACCCACCTTTTCTCACTCTATCCTTCCCACATTCCTACCCTTCTCCCTTCCCACCCCTTGCTGGAAAACTCCTTCCTTCCTTCCAGAGGGGGGGTAGGGAACAGTTTTCTCCTCTCGGACCCATCCTCCCAGCACAACCTTGGCGACTTCCTTCCAGAGGGGGGTTGCTCCTCATTTTGGACTTGATTTTGCCAAGGGATTACTACTATGGACGACCAATGGCACTCGACTAGGTGTATTGTGGGATAACGCCAGCGATACGAACTATATCACATTTAGAATGGCGAAGAAACTGAATCTTGTCGGAGAACCTTATGCTTTGAAGGTTAGTGGCATCGCCGGCATCGAAAATACAATCGAAACAATGAGATACGTTCTTCGTTTAAAATCAAGAATGGAAATTATCAACGTCATTGTTTTTGGAATTGAAAACATCGCCAACATCAATAGCAATGTGGATAGTACTTTGCACAAATTATTCCCGACTTACAGTTTGAAGCAGCTGTCAAGACCAACTACCATGTGGGAACGAATCTGGCGAAAAGCTGGCAGACAATCAGCTACATATTATCATGCAATAGTTCAGTAATAATTTTTAGCATATTCGCTGGCGAAGTTCGCCGGCGACAATTCGCGAATTTGCGCTCTGTATGCCACCTTTTACTTTTGACTTTCTCTCTAATTTTCTTTAGTAATCCACCTCTACAGCCGAGGCTCTATTTTCTCCCTCACCTCCTCACCACCACCCACATGTGGCTAATCTATCTAAGAAATAAGAGCAGACTGTCATTCTTTGATGATAAGAATATAGAGAATCCGCTTATATCAATTTTCATAACATCTCTTGACATTCAATAATTTACAACAATGACAAATATTTGAATAATATAATAGTATTTACTGCGACATTTATGGAAGATAAATACTTTTTCAGTTTAAGCCTTCGTGAATTAAAATATATCCCTTTTTATCAGATCAAACTGAGTATACAATATATTTTCATGTAAAGGCAATATACGAACATTACTACTTGCCACTAAGTAGTTGCTACAATATCCACGATTTCGCCGGTTGGCGAAAAATCAGCTCGCATTAGTAAACAAATATCTACCAACTAACTATAGCAACTTTTTCGCCAACTGTCGTTTTTTAATTTTACACATGTTTTTGGATAGATGATGACCATTTTCACATGCGGAGATAGTTTTTACACGAAAATGAACCTTTAAAAAAATTATCCACAAAATCGCTACCTCGCCAGATAATCTGTTGATATTAGCAAGATGCGTTCCCACAGGGTAAGTGCGACGTATTGTTGTCGCAAGCCAATGCAGGTATTATGCCGTCAAGAAAAGTCGCTGTCGATGATCTTGTCTTATGGAAAGGTCCCTTAGGCATCGTTGTCGGAGGAACGCACTCAGCTTTGAGAGAAAGTATCGAAACAGATGTATACAAGTCGAGTACACAATTGGCAATGAGTTTGAGAACAGAAGCCGTTTCATGTCTCAGCAAAACAAATTCAACGAAAGCTGCCTTGCACTATGATTTCGATTTTACAGCAGATGAAATTCCGAAGTGCTTCAGATGCCGCAACTCTGTTATGGATATCAAAAGTGTGTTGAACTGGTTCAAGTATGACGAAATAGGTGTCCCATTTTCTCCTAAATGTGGATCATGCCGTTGTGGTGAATGTTCTCCAGGATCAAGGAACATGTCATTGAAAGACCAGAAACAATTGGAGATTATGACAGACTGTCTAACTTTCAAACCAGATGGAGACTGCCACTCCCCACAATCACATTGGGATACAAAATATCCATACGAAAAAAGTCCTTCATGCCTTCCTGATAACAAGAATTTTGTCACTAAAGTTCTACAGTCAACTATGCGTCGACTCGACAAAAACAATGATTGGAAACATGAATCTCAGGTTCAAGACTTGCTGAAAAGGAACGCTGCAAGAAAATTGACAGAAGAAGAAATTAATTCTTGGAATGGTCCAACCTGGTATATTGCGTATCAAATTGCTGTGAATCCAAACAGTAAAACAACTCCAGCTCCGGAACTCAAGTCAACCCTGCCGAATAGCATTTTGCACAAAGGACCAGATGTCTTGAATCCAATTCAAAATGTTGTCCTACGATTTCGTGAAGGCTTGATCAGTCTGATAGGAGACATTATAAAGATGTACAACAGCGTTTGGTTGGAAGAAGCTGAGATGCATTTACACAGGTTCTTATGGCAAGAGAGTGATGGCAAGCAACCGGAAACTTATGTCATTCAACGTCTGAATATCGGGGATCGTCCTGCTGCATGCCTCGCAATGTTGGCTGTTCGTCTGACTGCTGATCTGCCGGAATTTGAGGACAAAAAAGAAGCCAGAGAGTCAATCAAAAAGCAATGTATGTCGACGACATCCTGGAGAGTGCAGATTCGCATCAGCAGATAGAAAATATTCAATCCGATATGGAGGCCATTTTGACAAGAGGAGGATTCAAAATAAAAATGTGGTTGAGGTCCCGAACCAATCCCGACAATGTAGTTCTCGATATAAATCTGCCGAATGCAATTACCGGTGAGCAAGTAGCATTAGGACTCGGATACCACCTTACAGAGGATTTGTTGTATGTCAGAACTGCAATCAACTTTTCGAAGAAAATACAAAAAATGCACTCTCTGCCCAATCTGAAAAAAGATGAAATTGATTCTCATACTCCTCAAGTGTTGACAAAAAGAATAGTTATGAGTCAGATTATGGGAACGTTTGATCCGACTGGTCTTTCAACTCCAGTAAAACTGAAAGGATCCATATTGTTTCGAAAAACTTGGCAATTGGAGATGGCAAACAGAAATGGAAAGACAGAAGTTGATTGGGACGAGCCTGTCCCTGAAGAATTGAGGAAACAATGGATTGATTACTTCAAAGAGATTGCTGAGTTGCCCACGATAAGTTTTCCACGAAGTCTGAAAGTGAGTGGTGGAACTCGACCATATTTGATAACATTCTCTGATGGATCTGACAATGCTTTCGGGAGTATAGCCTATGTACGGTGGGAGGCAAATGGAGAGTATTATGTTCGCATCCTCCAAAGCAAAGGAAAACTATGTCCTATGAATTTGAAGGGTGCCACGGTAAAGTCAGAGATATGTGGAGCTGTTTTTGCTGTTCGTCTTAGAACTTGGTTAGTCAACACATCACGGATACAATTTGAAAAAGTCTATCATTTTCTCGATTCACGAACAGTTCTGGGAGTATTGCAAAAAGAATCATTCACATTTTCTACTTTCTTTGCTAATCGAGTGGGAGAAATCAATGATCAATCATCGCGCAAAGATTGGTTTTGGGTACAGTCAAAAGATAATCCAGCTGATTTGATTACCAGAGGTTGCAAGCCGAGTGAGTTGGATCAAGATAGTACTTGGCAAACCGGACCCAGCTGGCCGATGCAAAATGAAGAATCATGGCCGATTGATCAAAAAGTGTCCCACAATGAAGAAGCCGTGATATCAAAACTGCAAAGGAAAGCCTTTTCCTGTGTCTCTCAAGAAACTACAGACCAAAATGAACGATTGTACAATTTAGAAACAAGCTTGAAACCTGACAGATTCATTTCTTTGACAAAATTTATCCGGACAATGACAGCAGTCATAGTTTTAGCAAAAGCATGGAAAAACAGAACCAGACCCATAACACATAACCAAGAAGGAAACAAGATATTGAATACACTGCAAATGACTTTCAAAGTGCTGAAAAGATGATTCTACAAATTGGTCAAATAACTTTGAATTCAGAAAAATTATCAGCACTTATTCCTCATTATGACAAAAATTCTCAATTGGTTACAATTTGTGGACGACTGAAAAGTGATGGTAATCCAGACATAACTGTTCCAATTTTGTTAAACAATGCCATCGCACGACTGTATGCATTAGAAGCTCACAATCGATCACACTCTGGTGTTGATGCTCAAGCGATCTCAACGATGCTCAAGCTGCGTTCTCGCTGCTGGATTCTGTCTGGAAGACGCATTGTGAAAAAGATCGTCTACTCCTGTGTCATTTGCAGAAAATTCAAGAAAGTCAGATTGTAGCAAATGATGGCTGAAATTCCTGCTTTCAAAGTACAACCCAATCCTCCATTGACCTACACAAATGTCGACCATTTTGGACCGATGACCGTTCGAGGAGAAGTGAACAAGAGAACTACAATGAAAGTATGGGGATGTGTTTTCACCTGCTTATCTACTGGAGCGATCTATGTTGATATTGCACGAGATCTCGGAACAGAAAGCTACATGTTCATTCATCGCCGCTTTGCAACTATCCACGGTCATCCTAGTGTGATTTACAGTGATCCAGGAAAAAAACTTTGTTGGTGCTGCTTCAGAGCTAAAGAAATTCATCAAATCAATCGATTCCACAATTCAACAAAGATATGGAAGCGAGAAGGGAACAGAGTGGAAACTTCACACGCCATGCGCACCTCATACAAACGGAGCAGTTGAAGCAATGATCAAACTGGTTAAGAAGGCAATGTGGATGTCAATTCGAAATTCTGTTTTGACCTTTACTGAACTCCAAACGATTTTATTTGAAAGTGCAGAGCTCGTGAACGAAAGACCGATAGCCATACGTGCCACAAAGGGAAATGAGGACCACAAAATTGCATATCTATGTCCAAATGATTAGTTGCTTGGGCGATCAAACTCACAGATTCCTTCAGGACTTTGGGATACCAAACCAAAAACAATTTTGAAACGCTTCAAGTATGTGCAGGACGTCACTGAGAAGTTTTGGAAAGAATGGATGAAATGTGCACTTCCGAACACAATCATAAGACAAAAGTGGCATGTAGCACATAGAAATCTTCAAGAAGGTGACATTGTGCTTGTTGCAGACAGCAATACTGTCCGTGTTGAATACAGACTGGGAAAAGTGTCAGCAACATATCCAGACAAGATGGGCCACGTTCGCCAAGTGTTGGTCTCGCTACCGCATGGACAAAGTGTGAAACGTGACGTACGAAAACTTGTGCTGATCCTACCAGTGAACGAGAGGGAGTGGGAGGTGTAGTTCTGGGCACTAAGGATCTTTAGTTACCCTCCCGTTCACTTGGCTTCTTTTTTTTACTATCTGCATACAGACAGTACTAATTGTATGATTCGCATGTAAATGTTGGCCTCATAAGTCATGAACAAAGAAATCTACTTGTATAGTCCTAGAAGTCTATGGCCTTATGCATGCTATGGCCTCATGCATAGAAGTCTATGCCTCATGCATGCCTAAATCATAGATGCCTAAATGAACTATACCGGTATGTTGCTGTTGTCAAGAATTTGACATCTATGACTATTTTGACTATCTATGATTCGCGATCTTATTGAACTCTTTATACTCTACTTGTTATCCATGCTATAATTACATGTACATGTATCTAACTCTTTATGCATGGATATTATGAAATTCAAATTGTCTAGCATCACAACTAAATAGAATCTTATCCTGCAAGGACTGGGTTTTTGGACTGCGTAATTTTACCAGGACAAATTGGTAGCAGAGCGTGGTTGTCAAAGATGACAAACTGTTGTAATTGTACCCAAGAAATATCAAATGGAATCGAATGTGATGTATGCAAGGAGTGGTGGTTTTAACAGTGCCTGAACCGAATAACTGAACGAACTGTAACAACAGAATTGTACGAGAAATTATGCAATATTGAAAACTTTTCATGGGTATGTGAGAATTGTGGAGGAGAAAACATTCTCAAGAAGTTGTTCATCAACAAGGTATTCACTATTGACGACATGATGAGTTACAATTGTAATGAAGATATTCTACGTCAAATTGATGATCAAAGAAATTTAGAAAGACCTATTGAAGCAACCAAAGTAAATTTTAATTCACAATCGCATGAAGCCTGCGAGTTGACTTCTGCTGAAATAAACAGAAGTTCTACATGTGCAACACAAGATACCAATCTTGATTTCAGGTCGTCAAACCAGGTAATTCAAATAATGCAACAACAACAAATTAGTCAATGATGAGCAATCTAATACAGAATCAACAAAATCTTCAAGAAAAAACGAACAGAGATATATTTAATCTGGCAAAATCCTTTAACTCGAACAACAATGAGCAAGTATCTCCAGGACAGTGATTACACTTGAAAACGCATTGTAAGAATACATTGAAATTTTACCCAAAATTGAATTACCAAAGTTCAGAGGAGATGTGGTTGAATGGACGAATTTCTGGGAATCTTTCCAGATTAATATTGATTCACAGCCAAATCTGAATGACAAACAGAAACTGGACTATCTCTATCGATGCCTTGAGGGACCTGCTTATGACAAAATCAAAGGGCTTGGATTTGAAGGAAAAGTGTATACGGAAGCACTGAAAATGTTGAAAGACTTTTACGGAGATTCCTTACTTTTAGAAAGTACGCTTTGGAAAACTTTACACAATTTGCCTTTTGTAAAAGAAAACCTTTCCAATCTGGAAACATTTACCGATTAATTTGAGAGCCACAATTTTCACTCTGAGTCGTCAAGGTATTCAGAGTGCGACTATTGATACATATGTGCCGGAGCTACTAGAAAAATTGCCTTTCTATATGATGCGCGAATTTCATAAATTGAAATTATTTCATGACAATATTTATCATAAACCAACTGCTCAAGAATTACTTGATTTTCTGTGTAAGTTTTTGAAGATGGATAATTATTGCAAAGATTCGACGGACAGAACCATCAATTATAACAACTCAAAGCCCAAATTTTACGATAAGACAAGGAGGCCAGAAACAAGCAGAATTGAACGAAATCGATGTGTACCTTGCACTGCCAGCTTTAATACCACCTTGCAATCCAATACAAATTCACACTCTGGATTTTCAAGAGGTATACGATGCGTTTTCTGTGATAAGACTGGACATTGGAGCGATTCTTGTGAGGACATAAGCTCAATTGATAAACGAATGCAAATTTTATCTGCACAAAACAGATGCTACAACTGTTTAATGGAGGGGCACAGATCCCAAGAATGCCAAAAGACAAAGAAATGTTTTTATTGTCAGAAGATCGGTCATAATTCAGCGATTTGTTATCCTCATTTCAAAGTGTTAGATCAAAAAATCGCCCAATCTGAAGAAATCCTGTATGATAATGAAAATCAAGGAAAGTTACAACAAGATGGCTACTTCCATTCTGGAATAAATAATGAAGTAGTGATCATGGCACCATTCGACTGTTATGCAAGTCAAGAAAAAACAATGAAGAAAGAAAAAGTGTTTATATTTATGGATGCAGGTGCCAGATACACATGTATAGAGAAAAGATCTGCAGAGAATCTGAACTTAAAATTTGGACGTAAGGTCAGTTTACAAACTTCTCGGTTCAATACGGATAAAGTAGAGACAATTGACGCATATATTGTTCGATTAGTGTTGCACGGAACTGATGGATACACACTACCAATTCATGCATACGCCATCGAAAAAATGGCACCAATATTCAAACAAGAACCGGTAAAATTCGATAATGAGACATTTCAAAGAATAAAATTGCAAAATCCGGTGAATTTACCGACGGCAGTTCGACAAGAAAATCGCATTGATATTTTGATAGGTTTAGACCACTGGTACGTGGGATCCAAAGTTCCTTCCACGCCTATTCACAAATCTTTATGCGTTCATCACACCCCTCTGGGCAATATTCTTTGTGGAAATTCTCGTTCTGAAGGCATTAATGAATCCGGTGATTCATTGAAAGTCACACATTTTTTCTGTTGTAACAATCGAGTGGACGATCCCACCAAATTATTATGGGATTTGGACTGCATAGGTATTAAGCCAGAAGATGATTTGATGTCTAAAAGAGATAATGCAATGGATCATTTTAATCGACATGTGAATCAATCCACTGATGGTCGTTATTCGGTAAGCTTTCCATGGAAAGAAGTGAATTACAATATATCGGATAATTTCACAACAGCCAAAGCAAGATTGATCAGTATACTGCATAAATTGTGTCCACAAGGAAAGCCAACTAAAGAGCTTGAATTGTACAATGACATCATCGAGAAACAGAGGAAACAAAATATGATCGAGGGTGTTGAGAAAGACAGCGTGAGTAAGATTGAGCACTACATTCCACATTTTCCGGTTATAAAGAATGACAGTGAGACTACTAAAGTTAGAATAGTCTATGATGCGAGTGCGAAAACGAGAGAAGGAAAATGTCTCAATGATTTGATGTTGACTGGTCCATGCATGTTGAATGATCTAACCGGATTGCTAATTAGTTTCCGACTTCCAGAAATTGCAATGTGTGCTGACATAGAAAAGGCATTTCTACAGGTTGGACTTAATCCGGAAGATCGCGATTCTACCCGTTTTCTTTGGATACAAAATCCAAATATTCCGCGAATAACTGACAATCTTCAGATTTACCGATTTACAAGAATTCCCTTTGGGATAGTTTCTTCACCATTTCTTCTCGGAGCTGTTATCAGCTATCATCTTGATTCTACAGAAATGAAGGGACAATTTACGAATTTAATACCAGAAATTAGAAGGAATACGTACGTAGACAACGTTATTATTGGAGCTAACAGTGAGTTCGAAGCGCTTACGAAATATAACCAAACTAAATTATTGTTTCAAAAAGCGTCTATGAATCTACGTGAATGGAAATCAAACAGCTCAGGTTTCAATTCTCAAATTACGGATGATGACACGATAAAATCAGAGACTATCAAGATTCTTGGTCTGAAATGGAACACTAGAGAAGACAGTCTACATATCAAATCAGTACAGATGGAATTTCAAAATATTACAAAGAGGTCGACCCTCAAAAGATTATCCTCAATTTTTGATCCTTTAGGGCTTGTAAGTCCTATCACTATCAAAGGAAAAATTTTACAGCAAAAACTGTGGAAAAAGTCAGTGGATTGGGATGACGAATTGTCTGAGGAAGATAAAAGTGATTGGCGATTACTCGATGCAGAATTTCAAAAAGTACCGAGCATCACGATTCCTAGAATATTACACAATATTGAAGGTGACACTGTGTCCCTGCTGGTCTTCTCAGATGCTAGTCAGGATGCCTATGCAACTTGCGTATATCTAAGCACGCCATCGCAAAGAAAAACTGAATACCGATTGGTATTTGCAAAGGCTAGAGTTGCACCCTTAAAGCAAAAGTTAACGATACCTCAGCTGGAATTGATTGCAATATTGATTGGAATACGAGCTATGCGATTCGTTGAAAAGGAACTACCACTTGTTGTAACAAGTAAATATTCATGGAGTGATTCTCAAATTTCATTACATTGGATCCATTCGTCAAAATATCTAACACAATTTGTGTCGAGAAGAAAACAAGAAATTCTTCGTGATAATGACGTAAAATTTGGCTATGTAAATACTAATGAGAATCCAGCAGATCTGGCAACTCGTGGAATTACAGTTGATAAACTTCAAGCATCGAATTGGTTAACTGGCCCACAATGGATATCAAATTCTCAGGAAAGTTGGCCGGTGTGGCAATCAGCTGATGAAAAATGTCAAGAAACAGTAAATCTATCAAAGTCCGAAGTAGAGTCTGATGTGCAACTTCAAAATCATCAAGTGAATTGTGAAAATTCGGAGCTCAAAGTACAAGATATTTGTAAGACTTTATTGATTGAGAACTCATTTCAAGAGCGAGTTGCAAAAGCAGATGCCCCATACAACATGGAAGCCGAACGTTATGGATCTCTTCGAAAGCTATTGCAAATTACAGCTTATTGTAATAGATTTATCTCTCGCATCAGAAATAAAGCTGAATTTGATGAGGTAATAACTACTGCAGAAATTCAAAAGGCCTTATATGACTGGGTTCTGTCCGTGCAGAGAGCTGAATATTCCGAAGAAATCAAGTTATTAATGGAGAATAAGCGAAACAAGTTCATACGTCAATTGGATTTTTTTCTTGACAGTGGTGTGATTCGTTGCGGAGGACGATTAGCCAACTCAAACTTGGATTATGATAGCAAGTTTCCAATATTATTACCCAAGGATCATTATTTTACAAAGCTAGTTGTCTTAGATGCCCACGAAAAAACATTCCATTTCGGAAGTAAGGCCACTTTGTCGAAAGTTAGAACTCAATTTTGGATACCACATGGAAATTCACTGGTGAAGAAATACATCAAACATTGCTTACAATGCCAAAGAATTCAAGGCGAGGCTTTCAATCAACCCAAAATGGGACAGCTTCCAGCTGAACGAATCAGAAAAGCTCCTGCTTTCATGTTCACAGGACTGGATTATATCGGACCACTACTTATTCGAAGTAAGAATGGCAAGGATCATGAAAATAGATGGATTGTCTTATTTGTTTGCTTCACTACGAGAGCGATTCATTTGGAGCTTGTAAATTCCACAGCAGCAGAAGGAACAATCTTAGCCTTATCACGATTTATTGGGCGAAGAGGAACTCCTGAAATCACTCTGACTGACAATGCAACTCAATTCAAACTGTCAAATAGATTCATAGATCATGTGTGGAACAGTTCTCAAAGAGATTTCGATAACCAGTTAACAACTTTTTTTGCAAAGAATAATATTCGGTGGAGATACATTCCAGAGAAATCACCCTGGGTAGGTGGCTTTTATGAGAGACTAATACATATGATAAAACAAGCATTAAAGAAAACTCTGTGGAAAGCAACAATTGGAGAAGACAGCCTGCTTACTCTTTTAATTCAAATCGAATCTGTAATTAACACAAGACCACTAACGTCTGTTTCGTGCTCTGCAGAGGAGTATATTACACTTACTCCAGCACATTTCATTACTTCAAACCTGCAATTATCGCATCCACCATTTCACGTCAATAGTAAAACGACAGAGTTTCAAAAAGAAACAGTGACAAATAAATCACTGGTTTCAAAATGGAAATTCATGCAACGAAAACTTGACCAATTCTGGAAAATTTGGCAGACCAGCTACCTTCAAGAGTTGCGAGAGGCTCATAAAAGTCATTTTAAATCCATCAAAGGTAGTGTTAAACGAATTCCTCAGTCTGGCGAAGTCTGTTTGGTGAGAGATACAACTCCTCGAGTAACGTGGAAGATATGTGTAATCGAGTCATTGATTAAGTCAAGTGACAACGAAATTCGCTTCGTTTACATAAAGTTTGCATCAGGTTACCGAACCAAACGCAGTGTTAGAGATTTATTCCTCTTGAAACTGACTTTGAGAATAACGAAAGTGACAATTCGCCATCAAACATTTTATAGTATTTTTTTTATTACTTATACTTGACCTTGAGTTCTTTTTACTATCTCGCGGGGAGAATGTCAAGAATTTGACATCTATGACTATTTTGACTATCTATGATTCGCGATCTTATTGAACTCTTCATACTCTACTTGTTATCTATGTTATAATTACATGTACATGTATCTAACTCTTTATGCATGGATATTATGAAATTCAAATTGTCTAGCATCACAACTAAATAGAATCTTATCCTGCAAGGACTGGGTTTTTGGACTGCGTAATTTTACCAGGACAGCTGTGCTATGAATTTGAATTCAGTTGTTCCACGTAGTTTTATGTGGATGCTGCTAAAAAGAGGCACCAGTGAGTATTTGTGACAAATTTGTAAATAATATGTCTCTAACATTTGTACATACTTTTCAGATATTTTGCGTACATTAAAGTGACTTAAAATCAACCCTTTTCAAAGCGTCACTACAATCATAATCAAATACAATGATCCAATGATCATAATTATAACTTTAGACGATGTAAATGATTCCGCAATATTATTCAGATTCAAGAAATGAAACTTAAATAATTAATCATATGAAATCATGGCAATTAAGATTGTATTAAAAACTTGAAATTTCAGCCAGAAACACAATCTCAACTTTTCCATGAAGACTAATTGTATTATAATGTGGTTCATGAAATTTTAGATGCCTGTTAGTGAATGTGATATCTAGCCTAGTTACAAGATCAAAATGTTTGTCCCACTTTAAATTAACTGACCAAATCCCAAGATCTTGTATGCCTGAACAAAATCAACGCCAGGTAAAGTGACGGGAGAAAAGTTGTGTGATTTTCTCATTGGTAGGCACTTACTCTTGATGTTATTCACGTTAAGTACATAAATCTAGCCCATAAAAGAAAATTTTCGTGTTCAATTGTAAGATGATATGGTTGTCTATACTATGGTAAATAGGAGCTACAATAGTGAGACCCGTTGCCGCATTAAATAGCAGAGATGCAAGTACAGAGCCCTGGAATACACCTGCCCAACAAACACGCGGACTTCCGACGGAATTCCGTTTGTGGTCCGTGTAATCCGCGGATCGTCTTTGTTTGTCGGGTGAAGTCGCATTAACCGGGTGACTCGAATCACGACGCCATGTATTCGGACACATGCTGACGATCGTTGAGGTAGGAAGTCATTAATTTGACAAAAGACGATGGGTTGCCGGAAAGACGTCTAAAGATAATGTTATGGTCAAGCTTATCGAAGGCTTTCACTAAGTCATAGGATAATATTAGAACCCCAACTACAACGTCGAGATCCAGTAGGAATCCATGATCATGTAGAGAAATTAGGGCCGTTGTAGTGGAAGCTCCGATAGTAGCGCCATGCAGACCTGCCGCACGCTGTGTATAGCTTCGTAATACAATGCTATGATCCTTTCGAAAATCCTGCCCGGTATGGGGAGAAGGGTGATAGGTCTCAAATCATTAACTGACGGTTTGTGTTTCTTCGGTACGGGTACATGTGCATATTTCCATAGTTTAGGGAAGTAGTTTATATGAAGACAAACATTGAAAATATAAGCCAAAGGGGAAGCAAGAACTGATGCTGCGGACTTATCAAGCTTCGTGGGAATCAAGTCTGAGCCGAACGCCTTGTTTGGATTGAGCTTTCTGAGCTCGTCTTCCACTATCTCAACAGAAATGTACGTTGACTGGCAAACCTCTTCGTCTACATCAGAGGGAAATTTGAAATCTATATGGATACTTTCAAATGAAAAAGGCAAAGACAAGGCGTTGTTTCAACTTATTCGCTGATTTAATTATATTTCTGAAGTAAACTGCTGAAGCCACTTCATTCTTCTCTCCTGATGATGAACATGCCAGATGACAGTGACGATGATCAAGTTTCTCGTATAGGAACTTTAGGAGAAGACAGTAGTAAGGAATCCTCCCAACTGCGCACAGCGCCCCCCTCTGGAGCGCGAGTTGGGTTGTTGTGGTTCTGGGTCGACCGGCTGGGTGTGTCGTGGTCGACCGTCGTGGTTGGTCTTGGGCGGCGGTCAATGTTTTTGGTGTGTAGGATTGGTTGTAGGGTTGCTTTGTGTTTAGACTTGGATTCCTGATGAAATTCTGTGTCGACATGTTGTGTTTCTTGGGTGTAAGTGTGGTTTAGGTGTGTTTTTGAGTGAGAAAATGGCTGTAGCGGCAAAACGAAGCCTCGTACGTGAAAATGGACGGCGGATTTGGACTTTTTGGCCAATTTTGGGTCTAGGGGACTTGTTTCCAAAGTCGTAGGCCAAACAACGAAGAACTTCGACCCCCCTCGGCAGCGTTCTTCCAACTTTATTTCTAGAAATGGTAGAGAGTCGTGCAAAAGTTCGTTGGAAAGCTAAGAGTGCTACAAATTGATTGGAAAGCACAGTTGGACCCTATCTTCCTTTGATGAGGCTTGAGAGTGACATTGAGACTTTTGGTCATGTTAAAGCGCCGTCAGAGGTTGAGTTTTGTGTTTTGGGCTCCAGCGGGCGAACGAAGCATCGGACGAGAAAACTGAGACCAGATTTGGAATCAGCTTGATGTCATTGGCCAATGAGGAGTACATCCAATGAGAATCCAGCATTTCTCTATAAATAATGAGGTTTTCAGGGTGACAATCATCCATCTTTGAGTCGCACAGGTGTCGGACGCACGTTCTCCCTCTACATTCCTATTATATTATCCATCTGAAATGGTAAGCCGGAACGTTCCTTCCTCTCCTTCCTTGAGTGTTAACTTAATAGCATCTCTTTTATTGTCAGGCATCTACTACATCTACTACATTTACAGGACAAGATAGTGTTCAGACGTTACAAGGATCTCTACAATCAGATCGTCTTATGTTGATGCCAATAGAAGAGACAACAAATGTACACAATCCTACCCCACTACAGCGTAAATTTAGACAAGCCATACGTTATTACGATCATAGTATAGTATTGCAAACGGGAACGATTCCTTCCACTGAAGTGAAGATATTGAACTATCAGTATTGGGACTACGTAGTCATGCCTGTGAGTTCATACATTCGTCGCCAACTCGATATTATTGAAGAGTTTGCAACATTAAATATGGACATCCCTACTCCCCTCAGCAAAGAATGGAAGGCGAGAGACGACAATGATACTCCATATAGAAAGATATGGGATGGTAAAAAGCTTTCTTTACCACTATCGCATTGGTGCTCACACTATAAAAAGGAGGGAGATGAAGTGACACCCATCAGATGTGAAGACCTCGCAGAAGGCACTTGGAATATTGGTTTTGCTATCAGTGGATATATTATGGCTATCACCAGAACAACAAATTAGCCTTTATATCGATGGATGCTCAATCCATCCTATATATATCAAAGCAACCAGACGTTCATGACATTATTGATCAAATCCTCAACGAGAGCAGTACAAAGCGCAAGTCAGAGAAGAATGCTGCCGCTAAACGCAAGCCAAAGAAGGAGAATAAGTAGTCCTTACCTATCTCTACCTTATGACAATTCGCTCATGTGCTTTGAGTGTCGTAGACGTGGACTTATCAGATACATTTTACTTCTTCGCTGCCATCATGTTATTTGTGTATTTTGTCGTGAACAGCATCAATGTACTACATCATTTTGTAATATGTTATAGGACTCTTCATCAGATGAGTAAAAATTTGTAATTTCCTTTTTAGTCATCTATCATCATTTTTATGGATTGTGAGGGTGAACCTGTACAGGAGCTCATTGCTATTGCTATGGACAATTGGCCGTATCAAATTGTTAGTGTCTACCATCAACATGCCAAGTGTGATCCCAACGCTGATAGCTGGGCGAGAAAACACATCCATGGACTTAATCAGCAATAATTGCAAGACTATGGCTTTTCTAATAAATGTGCTCTTCTTATTGACTTTAAAAGATGGTTAGCAGCTTTTAATGTTGTATGTATCTTTTGTAATAATCCTGGTAAGGAGAAGAAACTATTTCCAAATCTAATCATCAATGATATTCTACTTCCACCTTGGGATAGTAGAGTTAATCAACACTATCATAAAGTCACTAAACGTTTTAAGGAATTGAGTGTTCCTATTTCAAATGTTCGTTGTAGTCGCTACATGCATAATCAATGCTTTTTTCCTCCATATCTCAACACTGCTAAAGTAATGTTTGGTCATCATTGCTCTTTATATGATAGCTACCAACTGTATCTATTTTATCTGTTTCAAACCCAAAATTTGTAATACATGCTTGTTAAAGTCGTTTAATAAATGCTCTATGAAGAGATTTGTCATTTTAATGCAACGGGTGGGATAGATAAAGGATGGTAATGTCTTTCTCAAATGATTGTCGAACATTAAGTTTTCATAGAGAAAGCTTAAAGGGAACTATTCAAGATTATGTGACAACTTTTCATAAAGATGAGATCAACATCAAATCAGTTATTGGTGATACTAGCACTCTATTTTTGAAGTTAATGGATGCGTTTTCTAATAGAATTGTAATGGCGAGATTAGTTCCAAAAATTCATTTCAGTCATTTTGGGAAAGAAGAGGTAGAAGATCGTTTCTTCCACTTTGCTTCTTATTCGATGGAAGTTGTAGATAATCCCGAAGAATTTTTTGAAAGACATATGGGAAAAATTGCTCAACGTCTTAACGCATTTAACCATCATGGTAGCAGTCTAGTGATTGAAGCGATTTCACATATTCACATTCAACTTTGTATAAAAGAAACTTAAAGATGCAATGATACTTGATCGTAGCACAATTGGTTTTCGAGCTTTGTCTGTTTACTCTCGAAGTATATTCCTTCTGCACATGTGTCTATTTTTTAGAAAAGGCTAGCAAGTTCATGTCTTCAAAAAGACTTGCTCTAGAAGTTGTTAGCGAAATGTGTAAATATGTGCGATGCATGTAAGCGAAAGGATGAGAGTGAAAAACGCATCCTTAAGAGATGTAAGCATACTTTCTGCCAGCGCTATTTCATACGCTGCTGTATTCAACTTTGTCAATGCAGTCACTGTGATATAGCTCATTTTGAGTGTCACTTCTGTCATTAAAGTTAGCACCCATGCAGATGTGGAAAAATCAAGTTGCAACAATGGTTAAGAGAAAAATGGCGAAACGCAAAAGTCGAAAGTCTTCAAAATTTTCTGAGGCCATTCGAGCTCTTCAAAGAATGAAAGGAAATCAGCAATATAATGCTATACGACATGCTAATGACAAATTTATTCGAGAAATTAATTCTCATGTGAGAAGTTTGAGGACAAAGAAATTATCACCACAACAACGAACGTTACTTAAGCGACATACTACAAAATTGCGATTCATCTCTAATCCTAAAGTTACCCTTCAAAGAAAGAGGAAAACTCTAACACAAAAGGGCAGTTTCCTTTCAGTGTTACTTCCGCTGTTAGCTCCTGTAGAAGGTGACCTATTGGGTAGGATCTTTAATCCTAAGCGTTAATTATGCAAATATTGAATCCCAAAGTATTAAAATGGATTTCAGACTTCAATGTGATAAAGTTCTGACTGCATCAGGTCCATCCCATGCAGGTAAAACTGTTTTCACTCTGAATTTGCTAGATAAAAGAAAAGAGTTGTTTATGGAACCCATCAATCGAGTGATTTGGTGTTATGGCATTTATCAACCCTCACTCTTTCAGGAATTGCAACGTCGTAACTTTATTCGAAATGAAGGAATTATTCCAGTGAATAAGATTCAGTCCAATGATGTCGTTGTATTGGATGATCTATTAAAAGAACGCAGGAATTCTAAAGATGTTACAGATATGTTCACTCGCGCAGCACATCACAAAAGGTGCTTTATAATCTATATCACGCAAAATTTGTTTTCTGATGGAAAAGAAGCCCGCACACGAAACCTGAATACACACTATTACGCTATTTTTAAGAATCCACGGGGTAGAAGTCAATTTGAAATTTTAGCGCGACAGGTTGCACCAAGAGGTTCAAAAGCCTTAATTGAAATTTTTCAAGCAGCAACTGAAAAACCACACGGTTACTTATTTATTGATTTTACACAGGAGTGTCCGGAAGAATTTAGACTTCGAAGTGATATTTTGAAAGAGCCTATGATTATCTACAAACTATGAGTTCTTATTCTCGCATGGTTGTTATTCCTCAGGATGAATATGTGCAATTGACTGCCATGCAACAAGTAAGACAACCTCTCGCAAATCAAATTTATAAGAATGAATTAAATTATCAGCAAAATGTACATATCAAAGATCCACATCGTGCTGTATTATTACAATCGGAAACTGTCGAAGAATGAAAGAGTTTGAAGAATAAGATGCGTGACTCTGTTTCGACTGCTACACCTTTAGCATCTCGCGCACATGCCATATCTCTTTTCAACAGCATTGAACCATATTTCACTATGAATGATAGAGGTGAGATCATTTCAGATGAAAATGAAATTATTAACGCTTCACGTTATGAATACTTGATTCAGTATGCAACACGCAGAAAGTGCCGTCAAGGCTATGTCCCACCTGGTTGGTCTTACCTTCTTAAACTATTGAAAAAGCACAATGTTCCAAAATTTGCTTTGAATAATGAAACATTGAAAGAACTTGATTCTATTTCAGCAGTTGATGCTACTACATCTATTTCACCGGTTAAAAGTAAAATGAAAATGCCAAGGAATTGGTTTAGGAGATCACCTACTAAATCCCCTCCCACACCCATCAAGCAAACAAGGGGAAGAGAACGACGTAGAAGAACTCCTCCAAAGAAATACATGTTCTCAGACTATTAATATGAAGCAGATGTGTTGCTTACCATGTAATCAGCCGCCGGAAGTAAATGTAACTGTAACTTGTACTTGCTATGCCAGCTCTCACAATGAGACTCCTAAGCAATGTAAACGTAAATCCCATAAATCCTGTGGTTGCTGTAAATGCAAAAAAGTAAAAAAGCAAAAACATGAGAAGAAGGAGGAAGAGTCAGTCGTCATCGACTGAGCGTTTGAAGTCAATCTATTATGATGTAAAACATCCTGCAGGATTTGCATCTATAAAGAAATTGTCAAAAGCGAGCGGTCTCGCACACTCACAAGTTAAACAATGGTTAAAGGGTCAAGCTACATATACACTCCCCAAACAAGTGAAAAAGAAGTACCGGACCCGTCATTATATTGCTCATGACATTGATGAACAGTGGCAAGCAGATTTGTGTGACGTTGCCGCTATTTCAAAACATAACTCGGGACACAATTTTATTTTAACCGTAATTGATATTTTCTCGCGTTATGCGTGGGCTCAACCTTTAAAAACTAAAGAAGGTAAACGAGTAGCAAAGGCATTCCAGTCAATCTTCCGAGAGGGTCGTATTCCAAAGAGAATTCAGAGTGATCAAGGAAAAGATTTCGAAAATCAGCATGTGGGAAGATTACTTGATATGATATTGAGCTGTTTAGTGTAAAGAGTGCTTATAAGGCTGCACTAGTTGAACGTTTTAATCGCACATTAAAAAATCTCTTGTGGCGACATTTTACTGCCAACGTAACACAAAATTGGACAAAGGTTCTACAAAATACGCTTTATGCCTACAATTACTCTATTCATCGTTCTATTGGACTCAGACCAGCGGATGTGAATGCTGACAACGTAGATAGAGTGCGTGAAAAATTCCAACGCGAGCATAATAATGCAAAAAGTGATGTGAAAATAGGTGATAAAGTTCGCATATCAAAAGTTGAGAGTGTTTTTGACAAAGGTTATCTCCCGAATTGGACAGAAGAAATATTCACAGTTTCAAGTATCAATAAAAAAGACTCCCCAACAACTTACAAGTTGAAAGATTACGATAATGAAGAAATTGATGGTAGCTTTTATCGTGATGAGATTGAGTTGGTCACTCAAAGTGAAACATTTCTAGTAGAGAAAATCATTCGAAGTAAGAAACGACAAGGTGAAGAATGGTGTCTTGTTAAAAGGGTCGGTTATCCCTCAAGTATGAACTCTTGGATGCGTCATGCAGACATCTTTCAACTACGCGATCGTCAGTGATTTATTTTTGATCTCTGACTGTGTGCGGTCGTGTCTCTCGTCCGTCTTTGTGGGGCAGTGCGATTTTCTGTTTTTCTGCCGTTGTTTGGTCACTGTTGCTATAATTTTTGGTACCATCAGCATCGTGGCATCAGGCTCTTTGTCTTGGTGTTGTCAGTTTTTCTGTCTGGGAAGCGGATTTTTGTCGATGGGCTATTTTCAGTAATTGCGTTCCTAAATGATCATTGCTTAGTGTGATTCGTTGATCCGCGTGAAAGTTGCAGCCGCTGCAGTGTATTCTTCTTATTGTCCTTATTGTTCGCGTCAAGCTACGGTCTGGATTGTCAGCCGTCTACACTAACCTTGTAACACTGGTATTGTCAGTGCATTCCCTTGTCAGCTGATTTCGTCAATTGTAGAAAGAATTTCTGTCCAAATTTTCTTTGATTATTGATTTTTTGTGACGTCATTCTTATTTACGTCAGGACGTCGTATGAAAGAAACAATGACTGACAAAACACCTAAGGGAGTTCGTACGCGATCTGGCTCTTCGTCAACAATAACGCTGAACGACATAAAATCTCTTATTGACGGTCACGTGAAAGATTTATCCAGCAAAATTGACGAAACACGTGATGGTATCGTCGCCTCTTTGAGGGACGAAATCTCTCAAATCCGTCAGACTGTTGTAGAGCTCAGTCTATCTTTACAAGAAATCAAAGATGAGAACAAGCAATTGAAGTTACGAAACAAAGAAATAGAAGACGAAATGTCAGACTTGAGGTCCAAACAATTTGAAGCTATAGAAGTAACAATGAACGAAATAATTGAAAGAGATAGACGGAAAATGAATGTGATGATTTCAGGTATTACAGAGTCTACTTCTAATGCTCTGGATGCTCGTAGAGAACATGACCTTTCAAAATGCGAGCAACTACTGACTACACTGGATATTGACGGCTCCGATGAGATAGAAAATGTTCACAGAGTTGGCAAGCAGAAAGATGGGAAAAGCAGGCCCATGAAGGTAGTTTTCAAGAGCATCAAAGCAAAAAATATGCTCCTTAGGAAAGCTAAGAACTTGCGAGCTTTTCCTAATTATACGGGTGTCTTCATCAACGCCGATAGAACTCAGTGCCAGCAAGTATTGTTCAAGAAATTAAGAGAAGAAATGAAGAGTCGTAGAAGTAAGGGTGAAGATGTCGTAATTTTCCATGATCGCGTCATTCAAAGGAATCAAATTCAAAATTTTTGAATCCATTTTTTAGTACTCGCTTATGTAAACCCATTAAAGCAACGAGTGTTGAACCTAATGTAGATGACGTGTGGCTACTTCTGTGTAATGCCACCTCTCTTTTTTACAAACTTGATGAGCTACGAATTCTTTGTTCTGTTTATAAACCTACCTTCATTTGTATAACCGAGACATGGCTGTCTTCTAACATCGAAAGTGACCTTGTAAACATTGATGGATATGTACTTTTCCGCAATGATAGGGGTGATGATACTTCAGACGAACGTCGTGGTGGTGGTACGTTAATTTACGCCTCTCATCAAGTCTCTCCAGCTGTTGTTTCTATTGAACATGAGAAGCCGAAAGGCATTGACTACACAATCATGAGTTTCAAAAGTTCGAATAAGCTGTGCTTTCTGATTTGTACATATGTTCCACCTGGTCTTCCTGTTGATCAGATAAATTGTTTCAAACATTTTATTGTGAGCATTTTTGATGATATTTTGTGTTCCTTACCTGATGCTGACATTTTTGTGTGTGGGGATTTCAATCGGTACGATTCTTCGTTTTTGACGACAAACTTCAATCTATCCAATATTGTTAATGAGCCTACGTTTGGTGACAACATCTTAGACAAGTTTTTCTGTAGTGAAACAAACTCAATCGGAGATTTTTTGTCTGCTACGGCTCCCCCACTTGGTAGTGCAACGAACCTTCACAAAATTGTATTAATTTCTGTTAAACGTCCTGTACGTAATGTCAATAACCATTTTCATGAAGTGCTCGACCTACGAAGATCAAATCTTGATAAATTTCAATCTGTTATGTCTGAAGTAGACTGGACAAGAGTTATGGAATCGAGTGATGTGAATTATGGCTTAGATGCCTTCTACAACATTCTGAAAGATGCAATCTCATGCATACCTGTATCAATAGTGAAATTTTCCGCAAGAACAAAACCTTGGGTCACTCCGGTGTTGCTTGAACTAATAAATAAACGCTGGAAAGCTTATCGCAACTGCAACTGGATGGTATATGAACATTATAAGGAGAAAATACGAACGGAAAAAATCAAATCCAAAAGAATTTGGAGTTCAAATATGTGCAAATCACCAAAGGGTGTGTGGTCAGTAGTTAATGACATTCGAGGAAAAAATGAGGACAACTCAGTAAACAAGATCATTTCACTATTTACTTGTGCCAACGAAGCAGTCAATTACATAAATCACAGTTTTGCCGACTCTTTTGGAAAAAGTGAGCCGTTCCCAATTCTCTCAACAGATAACTGTGCGATGCATCCCATTTGTAATGAATCACAAGTTTTTGAACTGCTTAGCACGTTGAAGACAAATAAATCGCCAGGTAGTGATGGCATAATTCCCTTGTTATTGAAAGTTTCCGCAAATTCATTGTACCAACCACTGTGTCATATTTTCAATCTTTCTTTTAAGACCGGTGTTTTCCCCGATTTTTGGAAAATCGCAGACATTTGTCCTATTCCCAAAACGCACCCAATAAAGAGAGACAATTTGAGACCGATATCATTGTTGCCTATTGTAAGTAAGCTCTGTGAACATGTTGTTCTGAAACGATTCTATGAGGACTTGATTAAAAACTATGATGATTGTCAATTTGCCTACAGACCGTACTCGTCAACAGTGTGTGCTTTAGTTGTCACTCATGACATAATTTGTAAATTTTTGGAAGAGACCGAAGTCATTGGTGTGCGTATACTCACTTTTGATATGACTAAGGCATTCGATTGCATTCCCCACCATCTTCTTTTGGGTCGAATTTCAAAAATGTCTATTAATGATTGTAATGTTTTTGTCAATTGGTTGAACAGCTACCTTTGTAATCGCAAACAGCGAGTGAAATTGGGTCAAAACAGGAGTTCTATGTTGTATGTGACAAGCGGTGTTCCTCAGGGATCAAAACTTTCTCCCCATCTTTTTTCTCTATATATGTCAAGCTATAAGCCCCGTCATATTTTTGTAAGAGTTGTGAAGTACGCTGACGATGTCACATTAGTCATTCCTGTGTATCGCAATGTAAATGACCTAGACACTGTTTCTTCTGAAATTTGTAATTTTAAGGATTGGTGTTTTCTCAATCAAATGCATGTCAACAGCAGTAAATCCAAGGTTCTCAATGTCAATTTTTCGAAATTCCTTTTACATCCTGTCCAACATATTCAGAATGTAACGGAGATGAAAATTTTGGGTTTGTTTTTTAATGACAGGCTTACATGGTCAAGACATTTTGATCATATAATATCGAATGTTTCCAAGCGATTGTATGTCCTCCGTATTTTGAAAGAAGTTCTGAATCACGACCAACTGTTGATCGTTTATAATTCCATCGTCCGATCTATTATAGACTATGCTTCACCTGTTTTTGTCAATCCTGGTGTTACGCTGGATCACAAATTGTTGCTTTTCTGTAAAAGAGCTTTTCGCATTATACATGGATTTGATGTTCGCTCTTGTTACAGGTGCTCAATGTTGGATATTTCAGATCGAAGAAACATGCTGGCGCAAAGACTGTTCAGGCAATCCCTTTCGAACAATCGACACATTCTCCATGACCACCTACCTACTGCATCTGATCGTAGTCAAAGACTCATACTGCCACATATTAAGACAACACGTAGACTGAATTCCTTCTTAGTCTCAAGTGCCATGTTGTACAATGCTTCTCTGGCTTCGTCCGAACAATCATGACCTACTTACTTTTGTTACTTTTTGACTTTATCTTCTTAGATTACTTGATATTTGTGTTATATTAGTGCTGTATATGTGTGTGCACCTCCGCGATTCTCATTGGAGGTGCCAGAATTGTAATTTGTTTTCCAAATATACGCTAATTCATTCATTCATTCATTCAAAGATATAACTTGTAACGTCGAGGTCTAAGTTATGAATCCGACTGCATCGTTTTATTCACGCCCCTCCTATTTAAGTGGCGTGGATGCAATTTACAGCGGCACCCGCCGTCAACGTGGAGGTAGCATATTTGGTGCGCTGAAATCTGTTGTAGCACCTCTCTTATCTACTGTCGGAAGATCTTTAAAACGAACTTTTTTCAATAATGCTTTGCTGGTGATGTTGTTAATGATATTACCAGTGGTAAAAATGTAAAGAGTACTTTACTAAATCGGGGGAAGGAACGCGGTCTAAGAACATTACAGCAAACCTTTAATGCTATTCAACAAAAGAAAGCACCTAAACGAAAGAATGTTAGAAGAAAAAGAAAACAGGGCGGAGGTGGTAAGAAGCGAGCTTCAAACAAAACTAAGAAAAGGCATTCACGCAAACGTCGCGCGCGCTGTAATCTTTCATCAAGTGCTAAACGACGACGCTGTCATAACTTCTAACCATGGAGTAAAAAAATTCAGGCTTTTGTTTGTTTGATCAACAAGCCATACAGACAGATATTCTTAGTTCAAGTATTGTAGATTATCATACTCGTACAGCTGAGAATACTGGTCCTATTGAATTTGTTATTCCTGGCGCTAGCGATGATTACATTGATTTGAGTTATTCGATGGTTGATGTGAGGTTTAGAATTCAATAAGAAGATGGAACTAAAATTGAAGATGTACATAAAGTTGGTCTGAACAACTTACCGCTGGCTACATTATTTCGCGATGTTTCTCTAACTACTGGAGAGCAACAGGTGGAACGTGGTCAAAGTGATTATCCCTATAAAGCATATTTGAATGCTCTATTACAGTTTCATCCAGCAGCTCAAAACAGTCATATGGAAGCCATGGGATGGTATAGAGATCAAGCAGCACTATTTGATAGTGAGACAAACACTGGCTTTGTAAAGCGATCTGCTTTGATTAAAGATAGTAAAGTATGTCAGCTATATGGTCCACTTAATTTAGACTTCTTCAGACAATCAAAATTTTTACTCTGTAATACCAGTATGCTACTCAAACTTACATTGAATAAACCTGAATTTTTGTTGAACGCATTTGCTTCAGTTGTGAAATTTAAAATTCATCTGGAAGATATTACAGTATACATTCGTCGAGTGGTGGCTAATCCAAGTGTAATTAGAGGACATGCTGAGGGTCCTAACCGCAACAATGCCATTTATCCCATTCAACATACAAAGCTTCTCACATTTACAATTCCTAAAGATAAAAAGAGTTTTATGAAAGATGGTCTTTTTCCATCGGAAGCGCCAAAGCTCCTCATGGTAGCAATGGCTGAAAATGATGCATTCAATGGTAATGTCAAGAAGAATCCTTTCAACTTCAAACACAACAATTTAAGTGAAATTGCTTTGCGTGTAAATGGTGTTAGTCATCCTGGTCCACTCCATAAACCAGATTTTACTTCTTATCAATTTATGCGCAGTTATGTTGATTTTATGGATGTCTTTGGCTTTTACAATACGGATGACACCAACGGACTTACTATGAAAGAGTTTAAGAGTGGATATACTATTTATGCATTTGATTTGACTGCTGACAGCGATATTAGTGCACCCTATCGTCAAGCGAACGTGCCTCATAATATTCGTTTGGATTTGACGCTCAAAAGAACACTACCTGAGACGATCAATGTATTAATTTATGCAGTCTTCGATTCAAATATTGAAATTACAAAGTATCGTGACGTGATTCTTCACTATAATCGCTAATGAGTTGGTTGAATGCTGACGATATAAAGACTAAAGTGCAGCGTAATGCAGATGAAGCTGCGTTGAAAGCTTTTGATAATGTCTATTCGCTAGATACCTTACCACCTGCAGTAAATCACTATCCCATCTTTATTGTGCTAAAACTCATTCGCAGAATTTGGGCGGTGAGCATTGGAAAGCGATCTTTATTGGAGAAGACCGACGTGGTGAACTATTTGACTCTCTTGCTCAACCTCCAAATATACCAACACAGCAGTGGTTGAGAAAACATACGCGTCAATATCAACGAAATGAGCGCATACTGCAACATCCACTTTCATCAACTTGTGGTGCTTTCGTATTGTACTTCATTTTAAAACGTTTACATGTACACCAATTCAAATCTGTTATTCAAAAGTTTTCATGTAATCTATCCTCTAATGAAAAGATGATTTGTAAGTTCTACAATGATTTGAAATAAAACATCATCATATTGGAATAAAAATTGTTTTTATTTTACAATCCGTTCGTTATGTACATACTCGATTAGATAGTCTAGGGTCGTATCTGCTTGCATTTCAGATTTCAGTCCAGTAAAGATAACTTTAATATTATGAAAGATTGCAACATGTACAGGTAACCAGCAACTAATGAGAGCCGCGGGAAAAAGTTCTGGTTCATAACACAAATTGTAACTGCTGGTATGAATCTTTAAAAACGATACATTTTCACTCAATTGAGTAGAGATCAGCATATTGTCCACAGTCAGATTCGACATCACACACCTCTCCCTCTTCCATATCCGTCGTAGTAGTTTCTGCAGCTCTAAGCGCATTAACCGCGCTGATGAATGAGAAAGGGCGCCGAGAATCTGAACAGTTCCATTTGGGAAGAGTTGAAGATTCCGTAAATTGCTCATCTTCACCACTAACATTTGCGGTCGACCCGGATAATTTTGCTGTTTGGAATTTGTTGATGTAATGCTGCGAAATCGATTTTCGTGTAGAGTCTGATGCGTCGGAGAATGCTGACGATGGTGTAGCGATGACGTTTCATGATGAAGAAATGAGTAAATAGAGCGATGTATCTTCCTTTTATACTTTTCCCAACTACCTTGATGAAATGTGAAGCAGATAGAAAGTTGGGAATGATAGATTTGTATTCGTTGCTTCTTTAGTCGCAACCATATGCGATTTCCTATGCGTGAATGTTTTTTCATATAGAAGTTTTTTAAGTCCTTCATAATATGATTAAGAGACTGAAAATGTCGATATGATAAAGCAAATACTCCTCTTACATTTCCAGCATCATCTTTGAAACATACGTTTCGTTCATGATCAATCATAACATATTGTAGGAAATCCAATTTCCAAGTCTTCATGATGGACTGTGACATTGTGTTGAAGATGGTGTCGGATTAAGATTTGCGTAGCAATGCGATGAACTCGCGTCGAATGAATGACATAATGGAGCGATGTACACATCTTTTATATTTTTCCCCATTACATTTGCGAAATGAGAAACAGATGGAGAGATGAGAATGATAGATTTGAATTTCATTTCTGTGATGTTGAATCCAAACTTGATTACCCAAGGAGATGAATTTCAACGTTTTGAAATATTACAAATCCCTCATGATATCATTGAGATTGAAAAATTGTCGCCATGTTAATGTAATTCCTTTCGATGTATTTCCATAAGAATTCTTGAAATGAACGTTTCCATCGCGATCAACTTTAATATATTGTAGAGAGTCCAAAATCCAAGTCTTCATGATGTTATGCAAATTGCTAATGTATAGATTACCGAAATGAAAATGTCATTCTATCATGTTTTGCTTAGCAATGTGGCAACAAATAGATTTGTTGGCAATCGAGCTGCTATCTTTTCTACTCCCATCTACAATACACAACACCTGAATGGGAAGTGGGAAGTAGGCGTCACCCAATTTGTTCACAGTAACTATGTCTATATTTTTGATCATGAAGTGATGACTATTAATATGAGACGTACAGATGCCTATCAGTGTGAAGAGGGATGTCGAGTTTACATTCCGAAATGGCCGAAGAAAGATTTCTCAACATGTAAAAAATTCGTATTTGATTTCCTGAATAAAGCATGTAGACACATTGTCGAGTTTACTCTCCACAATGGTGAACATGATCATATGTATCATGCAGTTGATAAAGATTGGATTGTTGCTTTGAGTCCGAGTTTAAGAAATGATTTAGGTTACTTTGCTAGCGCCTTGACGAGCTGTGATAATTATAAAGCTCATTACTATCCAAGAGGTTGCAAAATTTAATTTATAAAGAGAAAGCCTATTATGTGGATCTTATTCCGAAAAATGAAAAGACGTTGGTGAAGAAGATTGTGATTAAGGCAAGAAAGACAAACATGACTCCTGAAGCATTATTGAAGAAATTTAATTATCTCCTTCGAGTAGATGGTGAACAAGTGGAAAAATTAACTTACAACAAAGGGTCTAATAATATCGTAATCAATAAACTAAATGATGATGATCTAGTATTGGTTTGTTCAGAAGATTTTCATCAGTTCTTGCGACATCGTTCCGAAGCTCTTCATGGAAAATTTAATATGCGCTATCTGGGACATAATAGTTCGAATCAATTTGATACAGAATGGTCCGTATCTTTATACGGAAAGTGTATAGATCCTTTAGGTGGTATCTTACCAAGAGTGTTGACACCTTATCACTTCAGTGAAATTGGCTATAAATTATTTGAATGAAGTGATTAATGAACAGCATATTTCTGTTTCTGAAAAAGAATGTGTTCTGTCTCTTAGTGTAAGTGGGAAAAATATTGAGGTGATTATGACAACACCCTAATGGACATTTTGGGATTTGATCATAAATACTTTTAAAAGTGGTACTGTAACAAAAGCTAGCGCGAGCATATCGTTATCGCGTCGTATTAATTTTTTTCAGATATATTCCAATATTGGTGAATATGTACGTGTGGGATATGTTAAACTTCCACTTCTAGAAATGATACCCTACCATTTGGACACAGTCTGCATCTAACATCAATGGCTATTGCAAATGTTACAAAAATCTATTCAAACCGAATAGACAAATTTCATTATAAATTTAAAATATTTGATGAAGATGTTGTAGAATGTGAAGAACGCAGCATTTTGAAAAAGCGTGGTGTCAAGACTCTGACACTTATTGAGTTAGTAAAACGCTGGAATGAGACCGTGGGTAAGAAGTATGGAGAGAAAATTATGGCGGACAACGATAAGTTGGTTATTCAGAAATATAATGACAAACTTACAGTTTATTTCTCTCCAACCTTGCGTCCTTTTGTAAGACATGTATCGCCTATTATTGGAGGCGGTTTGGTTTATGGTTCTCATGAATATTACACTAAAGCTTATTCAGTTAATGATGAATGGTGGGTGGACATCTATGGTGATCGCATCAAGAAAATTTACCAATCTTATCAAGAAACTAAAGTTAGCATCAATACAATGCCGCGTCTATACAATACAGTTGAAAACTTTATTCGTGTCATAAATCCATATATACAACATAAGTTGAAGCAAGTGTTGAAAAGTAAATATGATCCAAAGGCACATCACATTTTGTTTTCAATTAAAAATCAAAGTGCTGTTCTGAAGCTGGGTGATCACATTCAGTGTCAATTGAGTAACAATTTGAAAAAACCCTCTGGCTTTTCATTGCTACAAGATAAGTTTGCTACTTCATACACGATTGGTATAGGAATACCAATGACACTCTATAAACATGAACAACATATCTACATTCAAAGTGATCTGGTTTCACCTATTTCTGTTGGTGAGAAAAAAGAATACATTTTACGTAATTTCATTCATGATGAAGACGCTTCCTATGGAATCCATGAAAAGATGTTTAAACCTATTTTCTACCATCCTGTTATCAAACAAACTATCCCGTCTATTTCTCTCAAAATTACAAATGGCTTACATGAGTTCATCCATATGAAAGATACTAAATCCCTCATAACTTTAGTGTTTCGGAAAACAAAGTAAAGTCATTGTAAAATTTTATTGAAGTAAAAAGATATGTATGAAAAAGTGTTTTGAAAAAGTGCTGACAAAGTGGGAAAGTCTTTTCACAGATATAGTGGGAATGAACTGACTGTAAGCATATATTCACAAGAAAGTGCAATCTAAAGCGATACATAAAGCAACGATGAACATCAACAAAAAGCATCATCAAAATACTGATTTAAGAATGAATCTATTTACACATCTCCTGGATGTGGTAGTGTGAGTTTAATTCTTTTGTGTGGTGATATGTTTGTGCCAGGATGTCCATGTGGAAGAGATATGTTATGTCCTATCCAACACTTCTTATCCTCCCACGCTGAAAGTGCTCGCTTCCTAAATGTGTGAGTTTTTACCTCATGTGTCTTTGATTTTAAGATGGTCATGTTGACAAACGTTATGATCTTATTCATGTAGGCTATCTTATAGACCCTATGTTTTATATTTACAACAATCGATTTATATATGCTTTTTGCGCGCTTAATACTGTCACTGGAGTCTTTTGGTTTCATAGAATACATTTTAGGACGAAGAAGAATCATTTCCTTAATTTCCTTTCCTGCCATTTCATCTTTAAAGCATCCTAATTTTGCTTTATTTTTAGTAGAGTATAGTGGGTGATCTGTAGGATAATTTGATGTATCAAAATATTTTTCTAAAGATTTTCCTACTTCATTGAAACTTAACTCTTTCTGAGCAGCGATACTTAAAAAGAAACTGTCGGTATCACCGCATAGCAAACGCACGTCTTTAATTAGAGGGCATGGTTTTAATATTCTATAGAAGAGTTGATACATTTCAAGCTTGGAATAATCTAACACAGCTTGTCCAATGTAGATTGGCTTGCACAATTCTACTTCTGATTTTATCATTTTAACACCAACCAACTCATCATCTATGATATCTCTATCAATAAAGAAAGGTGATGTCGCTAACTTTTGAAATTTATCATTGTGCTTCACAAGTTTATAGTTAATACGCTTTCTTACGTCCTCCATCGTCTAACCAAAAAGACTATTATTTTTATATTTATAGAAATCTTTTTCAAAATTATTTTAGGCTAGTGCACGTTTCTGGCTGTTACTATCAATATAAGGTTTCAGAAAGGCTTTCTGCCTAAATTTGATAATGCGGTGAACTGTTTTTAAAATCATCCCCATTTCTAAATAAAATTTTAAGATAGAGGTGACTAAATAATTTTCTTTATCAAATTGAGTAAGCAAAAGTTTACGGCAAGGCTTATACTTGGGCTGTCCGCTCCCTTCTAAATCTTTATGAAATTGTTTCATAAAGTCCGAAAACATATCTTTAGTCATTTCGCCTGATTCGGGTGCAAGTGGAGAATCCACAGTTTTATTTGTAATACTATTTGGATAGATAGGATATATCTCAAAATAATATCCCCAATCACCATCATCTGGAATAGCTATTATGTTTGAAGGGTTGGAGAAATGCTGAATTTCATTATCACCCAACCAGCTAAACTCAGAGTGAGGTAGAGGTTTGTACATTGAACTACCATATAAATTATTCTGGTCATAGTACTTAAGATGAGTCTGATCATCGCCTGCTATTTTTGATTTTATTTGAAGCCTATTTACAAATGTGAGACCACCGCGAATTCCTCGTTCAAATAAATTATACATCTCTGGATCTTGTAAAAGATGGATGGTCTCTCCAGTCATTTTAAAAGCAGACTGGAATGACATGGCTGGAAGACTGACAAAGTGAACAGGATCTAATTAATCTTCTTTTATGCCACTCGTCGAAAGTTCTGAAATA
The DNA here is from genome assembly GCA_907163375.1 of Prostheceraeus crozeri. NCBI lineage: Eukaryota > Metazoa > Platyhelminthes > Polycladida > Euryleptidae > Prostheceraeus > Prostheceraeus crozeri. The sequence goes on from CAJQUW010003610.1 coordinate 125,212, forward strand.
CATCAGCCATCAAAAATACATCCAATTTTAGATAGGCGATCATATAATCGCTAAACGTTTGACAGGCAAATTTTGTCAATGCAACTTGAGCATGATTGTAATCTTCTACCTTGCATTCTACACCAGTCAAATCATTTTTAAATTTGTCTATTGATGGAAGGGAAGTCTCACTAAGTTTAGAAATGTTATCAAAGTATGCATATGGAAACACTCATTTGCGTGTGATGACTTCATCCGGCAAGTTAGGATATTGTTTCTTCAAATTTTGAGTTAGTGGAAGAGACTTAAGATTTTGAACGAGAGATGTTAGTGATGAAGCCATGAATTGATAGGAATCTAAAAATTTTATATCAAAATAGACTGTCTTATTTTCTTTAGTTTTGTCAACTGCTACTTTTGCTGTCATGGCCATGAACTTTTCTCTCGTTTGAGCTATTACACTTAACTTCCACTCTTTCATTTTCCCTAACCCCTTTTATTATCATATGACTGTCATAACCTTTGAAGTTATGAAAAATAACGGGTAGAGTACGCCGTTTCAGTCTCAGTGAAAAATTACATCTTGTACATAGCGCGTTTCTAAATTTGCCAGTGATGTGATCATGGTCGCGCACTTTCTTGATTTTATCTTCATCAAACGTTTTATTACATTTTGGGCAGACTTTACAACTTTTAAATTTTACTTGATCATCTGCTGACATATTCAATGATCTGCGTTGGAGTTCACTATCATATTTTTGCTGAAATTTGACAGCGCTTTCGAGGAATTGTAAGAATTTATGTATACAATCCTCACCCTGCCAGACGTTCATTTTATTATTTTTATTTTTGAAGTAATCATGTCATACCTCATAACATGATATGGCTGCCGCTTTATGGGTGTTATCATCAATATAGCATTCGATGTCAGCATAGATGACACGATTGAGAGGACTTAATTCATCACCTTTCTCTCTATATGAAAACTCTTTATCTTTGGGCATGCATTCTATTTGCAGTTTACCTCGCTTACACCATTCATAATGTGTTTCAATTTTATCTTTTGACCAGAAGGGGCGCATACAACGGTCACATATGAAACACTCTCCTCTTCTAGATGTTAAGTGGGAATAAAGTCGGGTCATTTTAGGAATACCACAGTAATGCCAATTTTCACTATCATTTTGATATACTAGCAGGAGATTGACTACCCGATCATAAGTTCATGAACGGTTGCTGTAGCGCACACCCTTAAGCCCCTCTTGTCAGATGTGAACAACTATTTTAATTTCATTTAATTTTTCAAATTTCTCTATATCTTTAAACTTCATGTCTTCGCTATTGCAGTCATCAAACTTCAATTCATTCTCCCATTCATGATATTTGCTTCTACGGAAACGGTTGTTCTGTACATCATGATAGTGGAGAATTGACAATACCGCATACTTAAAACACGGTGATTCACAATCAACAGAAATGACTGCATTATTAGCTCTAAACGTTTTTGTTTTGGAAGATTGAAGCAGCCTCGACCACGGTAATTTTCTAATAGAGTAATTTTAAACTTGTCAGATTCTATGCCATCAAAAATTAGACCACTATCGCGCTCGTTAAATTTATCAATATTTGATTTTAGTCCCTTGATGTGAAAATTTAACCAAGCTTCTTTATCGACTACCTCTGTAGCAGGAGAGGAGGGTATGTAAAACACCAACCTCTGTACTATTTCACCAGCATGATAATCAACTTTAACATATTTTATTTTAAGGTAGATGAGCGCTTTTATTCTAAACTGCTCTAAATTATGAAAGAGCGCATCTATCAATGTTGAATTTTGATGGAACCACTCCGGAAAATCAGCAATAGTTTCTGACGATTCCATATGGTAATTTCTCACTACATTATTGAGCGACACTTCAGTTAGTCGAATAGAGGAGGTGCTGTTGTTATAACTATCATTTGTGTGTGTGTGGTGAAGTCTATGTGAAGATAATTCAAAACGTGTTTCAAAAGATTGGAAACAAAAGTCACAAGTAATGGAGACATGTTGAATAGAATCATCCTCACTTCGGGAGATTGATGATGGTTTGGGTTGACACACACGTTGTCTGATGTGTCGGGTGAGATCGCGCTTCCTCGTAAAGATATGCCCACAATCAGCACATGTTTTGGATGCTTCCCGTGACTGCGCACTTGAGTTGGAACTGTCATCATCTGGAGGAGAAATCATTCTGTCATCTCTATTGAAGTCATAGTTTATTTTTACAACCTACCTTCACTCAACAGTTGTAAAGCTTCCCCGAGAAGGGAGCGCTTTGATGATGAAGTAGATGCCTGAAATTGATAAAGATGCTATTAACCTAACGTTTAAGGGAAATGAGTGATGAAATCCTTAACTTACTATTTCAACGAAATTAAGTCAGAATCTGATACTTTGATAGTCAGAATGTAGTAATTGACTCAAACCAAAATAGGATACGTCAGCAACGTTAGATTATATTTGAGTGGAGAGAAAAGCTCACATAGTGTTAATATATCTCAAATATCGAATGAAATCTAGTCTATTTTTCCCTTTTATATACTCCCATACTCAACATTCATTGGCTATTCATTTTGATTGGTTGCTTGCTTATACTTCAGGACTAAGAAACCAAGTTTATGGCATACATTTCAAAGTCATGGATTCATCATCAACTCTCTCGCATGAATCACCAGTGTCTGCATCAAGCATGCCAACTTGCCCTCCCGCTCCGAAAAAGGCAACGGTGGAGAAGATGAGAAGGCTGGATGATATTCCAAAGTTGGAATTACCAGATCTAACGGAGCAAAAAGAGTTAGAAATGTTTTATGTGCGATGGAAATACCTGCTCTACAATCAGGAAGATGTAAAAGATGAAACTGACATCAACCTTCTCCATGATATACGGAGATGGTACAGTCCATCATCCCAACCCCGGAATGAAGTGGAATGGAATTACATCTATGGTGTGTTGGTCGCGGCAGAGGAACGATTAAGGCAGTTGAAGTGCAACTGCAGTGGTTGTGAGAATTTATGGGTCAATGTGACTTCCGAGGAACTTTTGAATTATTTGTAAATTTCTTAATAAATGTTTATTTGCCTCATCTGTCTGTTTTCACTTATTTCTGGGTAATGTGGCATACATAATCATTAACATCATAGTGAAAATCTGATCATTTGACAGCTCAGTATAAATCATACCAGTTGATGATAGATACAATCATTTTTTCTAAGTACTACCTCTATCACTGAGGATAAATGATAAAGGGATTGAATATCAAAAACAGAGACATGTAGTACTTTAGATTTATTTACAATTAAAGCACATACACTTTATAGCGAGGAAAAGTCAAGTGGAAAAACCTTTAAATCATTGTAGACTTTGTAGCACCTTGGACGTTTACGGGCATCGGGCGCTATTCTCACGCGCGTTGTTTTCGGTGTCCACTCTTCATCTATCCAGACAATTCTTACAGTCTTGCCTTTGTCGCAAGTCTCCTTCTGATCACACTTGTCTTCATCACACCACTCATCGACGATCACAAAATTACATGGTGTTTCTGAGTTTGTCATCTTGGCGTGCTAGTTCGTATAATGTGAATAAGAGTGCTACAATCTTCCAACTTATGTAGTCTTCATCTAAATTAGAATCATTCTGATTGGTTGTTGAGGAATTCATTGTTGAAAAGCATGTAAAAGTCGGAAAATTGAAACACTTCTCACTATCATCTATCTCATGATGGAAGGTACATCTCCCGCCTTAGAGATCTTCAACAAAATCTTTGAAGTGGTCGACGAGTGGGATGAAGACTGCGATCAGAAGGAGACTTGTGATAAAGGCAAGATTGTGCAAGTTGTGTGGAGTAATGTTGATTTTACACCAAAAACAACGCGCGTGAGAAGAGCGCCCGATGCCCCAAAACGACCACGGTGCTACAAAGTCTACAATGACTTAAAGGTTCTTCCACTTGACTTTTCCTCGCTATAAAGTATATGTGCTTCAATTGTAAATAAACCTACATAATACATGTCTTTGTTTTGCAATGTATTTATCTAGAAAAGGAAATAAATTTAGAATGGGGTTTAGTTTTCTAAATTTAGAAAAGGAATTTAGAAATGGGGTTAGTTAACACATTTATTATCGGTCTACTTTTCTATCAAAAGAGATCGCACCATTAGAGAAGATAGAAAGTGATTTTGTATACGTGTGGCGCAAGAGTGACCTCCCATTTCATCCCTTCATCATTTAGCCTCAATGATAGAGGCAGTTCTTAAAAGAACTCAAGGCTCATTTTCAGATAACGTTTGCAATGGAGAATTTAAAAAGTAACCTGTGGCAGATAGCTGAGACTCAACCGATTGGCGTTCAAAGTGCTACGTTGAGAACTGTGTCAAATGCCCAACATGAGTTGCCCCAGAGGTTTCGGTCTAAAATATGACACACTCCCTTGCCACACTTATCACTACGATCTCATCCGCTGTCTCAAGAGAGATCGCCCACCAACAGGAAGAATTATACCGAAATCCTCCTTAACATGCAACGTTTAAGTTGACTGATAGCAGATACAACTTTGTGATTTTATTTTTTATTTGTATGATAGATTCAGTCAGACCGAAGTCTGTCCAGGGCAAACCACGTGGAGGTACTATCATATTTTGCTCCATGGTGGTCTTTAAAAAGACTGTTGGTTCGTTCTCGGGATATGAATAGACTTAGGTTTGGCCGATTCCGCTGAGAGAGACTTGCAATCTCTCTATGTCAGCGGCATCGACCTCCTCTACTATAAGCTGACTGTTAGAGGGCGGTATATACCCCCACTCTGTTGAATTGGCATCATCGTCAGTTGTTTATGAGCCAATTCGAGCAAGATTGTTACAGACTCGCTCTCGCTCTTCCATCTCTAGAATCTCAATAAATAAATTTCTCGGTCTAAGCCGAGGCTTGTCAGGAGAGCTGACTGTCGTCTTAGGTGTCTTCATGATGGAGTATAGAATGAAAATGAAAGAGAGGCAATGGTTTATATACCCCTCTGATACAAAGACATGACTCAGTCTTTCTAATTATGTGATAGATTCAGTCAGACCGAAGTCTGTCCAGAGCAAACCACGAGGAGGTACTATCAGTCTTGCTCCGTGTGACTCTTAAAAGAGCCGTTTGGGGCGCTCTCGGGATCAAAAGCGATCCTACTGCTGATGTAAAAACTCTGAAAGGAAAAGAATAGGAGATTAGATGCGGTAAGGAAATGATCATGTTGAAGTAACTTACTGGGAACTTTCTTCCGGACTTTTCGGACGACGAAGTCCTCAAGCTCGCCGGTGATGTCCATGTTCATATGGAGACCTCGGACTCCGTCGCCCTCGTAGCATTGCTGCGTCTGATTGGGGTCGCTCGTTATTGTCGGCACGTCGTACACATTATTTTCGAAGAGGGGAAGATGGACTTCATACACTTCTTATTTTTCTACACTTCCCACGCTCATGCAATCGCTCCACTTCAGCCAACAACCTCTTGTTCACACCCTTCACATGCAGTCACATACAGTCACATGCATGTCACATGTCGTGAATACAATACAATATATATTCACTTCCTCTGTTTCCTTCACCACGCTTCGCATCCGATCTATCTCATCATCCTTCCTCAACAAATTCGCCTGCAGACTACTCACCAAACTTACTTTCTTCATCAGCTCACTCCTTTCCACCATCCACTCCTTCTCCTTCTGCCTCATACTTTCCAACTCTTCTCTCGTCACCTTATGCCCTTCAACCTTCGCAGTCAACTTCTCATTCCGCATCACTAATACTTTATTCTTCTCCTCAACCGCCCTCAATCGATCTTTCATCCTTACATATTCATCCCTCGTGTTCCCTTCCTCCCTCCGAGGCGATGATGCCGCCAACGGCTTACCCACTTCCTTTCCCTCATCCTTCCCCTTCTCCTCAAGATCACCAATGTTCCCAAACAATTCCTCCAACACGTCATCCAAATCAACATCAACATCAGGCTTCTTGATGTCCCCTCTCAACTCCAGTTCTTCCTCACTCAAACCCTCATCAGTCGCCTTGGTTACACCTTTCTTCCCCACCGCACCCTCAATCGTCGCCACTGCCATTCTCAACTCTTCCATATCCATCAAAACTCCCTCAAACCACGACTTAAACCCCTGGATACTAATATTGCCACTAGGGCACTGGCTATGGTTCCTAATGAACTCTACATCACTCCCCTCCTCACATACTACTTTATGATGCACACACCCCCTCAACAACACTTTCCTCATATGCTCGCCCACCGTCCCCTCTTTAATGTGTTTCTTTAGTTCGCCGCCTCTGGCAATACGGCCGCGGCTACACTTGCCGATAAGCATTCGTGCATTGATCATCTTAGTCATAGTGACGATTCTGTAAAGATAGAGTAAAAATTTGATAGCAAGTGTTTATAGGATACTACTTGCTGATATGCATTGAAAGACTAAGTCCAAAAACATTTGATAGCAGTCGTCTAGGCGTTAGGCTCTTGAATCCGTTACGGGCATTACTCAGAGGGGATGTTATCCAAGCTCCAAGGCCTCGACCCACAAATCCAACCTTGGGCGGACAGAGCGTGCGTCATGTCACTGTGTTGGTATCCGGGCCCCGATTTTGACATGAAAACCGGTGGAGTTATTTACAAGAGGAAGCGTCCCAAGTCGCAGAGACTCATAAACGACTGCTTTTTATTCAAAAACTTTAATCATCATCATTAAGTACGAATTAAAATTTTTCAGTATTTTAGTACTACTCATAAAACGTTTATAAATAGTCTGTCACCTACAGCACATCATGAGCTGTCAAACGTTTTTTGAATCAAGTCTAAAGGACTTGTAGAAGCAAAGTTATAGCCGTTTGAAGATTTCGGCCTACTATCATCAAATGGTCAGTCATACTATACTGACTGACCTATAAGTCTGACTTCTTAGCTGATATCAGCAATGAAAAGTCAGAAGTCCGATATCGGACCTCAAGAGAAACGACTTACCTGTAGTCAGTTTCTCAACTTAGTGAGATTCCTCTCCCGAACTCGTACTCATATATCCTGTGAATATGCAATCGATAAGAGGGAGGGTTACCCAAAATTTGACGCTGAATCCACATCTGGTCTCAGTTTTCTCGTCCGATGCTTCGTTCGCCCGCTGGAGCCCAAAACACAAAACTCAACCTCTGACCGCTCTCTAACATGACCAAAAGTCTCAATGTCACTCCCTAGCCTCAGCGAAAGAAGATAGGGTCCAACTGTGCTTTCCAATCAATTTGTAGCACTCTTAGCTTTCAAACGAGCTGTCGCACGACTCTCTACCATTTCTAGAACCAAAGTTGGAAGAACGCTGCCGAGGGGGGGGGTCGAAGTTCTTCGTTGTTTGGCCTACGACTTTGGAAACAAGTCCCCTGGACCCAAAATTGGCCAAAAAGTCCAAATCCGCCGTCCATTTTCACGTACGAGGCTTCGTTTTGCCGCTACAGCCATTTTCTCACTCAAAAGCACACCTAAACCATACCTACACCCAAGAAACACAACATGTCGACGCAGAATTTCATCAGGAAACCATATCTTAACACAAAACAACCCTACAACCAATCCCACACACCAAAAACATCGACCGCCGCCCAAGACCAACCACGACGGTCGACCACGACACACCCAGCCAGTCGACCCAGAACCACAACAACCCAACTCGCGCTCCAGAGGGGGGCGCTGTGCGCAGTTGGGAGGATTCCTTACTACTGAAGGCATCGTTAACTGTTAAGGCAGAGAAAATGCAAAAATGTTCAGATTCTAACACAGAACCTAGAAAAGTGTAATCCAACGCAGTAACCACAAAACTACGATGCCTTTGAAAAAGAATGTAGAAAAGTTTTTGCTATTTCGGATGTACAGAAACGATGTGCATGAAAAGCCCGGTGAAGTGCATCATTGACCACGTGACCAGAAACAGATTATAGATGACAGACTCGCACAGAAGACGTCAATGAGCAGAAATCAGGGATGCGGAGTCATATCATTTTGACAGAACTCCGACTCCGGGTGGTAAGTATATATAGCCTAGTTTTTTTTAAAAAAAACTCGTAACCTGCATCATAGATAATTATAGGCCTACCTGAACCTATATTTAGTGATTATTTCTGCATCAATTATCAATCATTTTCGATGAAAGTTTATCAAATGTCGCTTTAAGTTGGATGCATATGCGACTCTGCTCCTCCAATCTTGTTGATGTGTGCGTTTTTAAAACACGGTTTTCTCCAGTCTCTACTAGGCAGGAAAATCCCCATCCTTCTCCAAAAAATATGAGTTCACTTTCGATTTCAACATGCGCTTTGGAGGAGAAATTACACACGATTAACGCTTGGGTAGGAGATGGGGTAGGAGATGTTCTCAAACAAACTAGTATTTCATATTTGTCTCTGACGGGACGTTTGTTGCGTAGGTGTGATCGAGGCCAGGAAGGCTTGTCTTCTCTACTAAATCACCGAGTGAAAAGACAATCATTTTCTCACTTTCACGGTTCATTCCCTCAACTATTACAAGCTTTGCATGCACTGCTGTCTCTGTACTTTTGTTTGACGGAGAAAGTTGACATCTAGACAGTGACAGCTATGCACGACGATAAATAATTTGTTTGTATTATATTTCGGATCTAGGTATTGGTCGGAGAACGCAGTCCTATCATTTGATAGGACTCCGACTCCAGCAAAAATGATAGGACTCCGGGACTCCGACTCCGCATCCGCATCCCTGGAAGAAATCACAATCGATCGATCACTGATGCTGAATATCGACGATAGCGACGAGGATCATGAGAAAAATCACACAAAGGTGGAAGGTGGAAGGTGGAAGTGGACTTAAACCACAATATAACTTATGCAGCACGAGACAAGCACAAAGACACGACCGCCCGATAGACACGCTGCGATACAGTTTATTACCCAAAGTGCTATTTACTTTGATTTTACGTGGACTATTGCGAGCTACGAGAACCCAGGGGTACTCCTGCAAGCACCTCTAATTTTGATGCTTGGTCGTTAGGACTCTACAGATGAAAGAATCTGTGTAGGCCTACTATCTCGGTATGAAAACCTTGTTTTGCTAACAAATTACTTCGTCTATCTATAAGGACACTACACCAACTATATTCAGTATTAGCCTTAATGCAGCATAATACACATGATACTTAAATACATTACTTCTTCCTTTTCGTGTGGAAACTTGGTTGGCTAATCTTAAAATTACTATAGTACTTTGCATCACTCATTTCTCAAAAATCGTCAAAGAAAGAAAGATGATGATCCTTCTGATGGAGGCCTATCTGTAAATCCCCCTTACTTATCTACTTAAATTAGAAGCGTGTGTTAAAACCCATTTTGTAAGTATTAGTGGCAAAATCGCAATTTGGAGGAAAGTCGGTGCTTCTTTTCTCCCCCAACCCCATATTTTTGTTATTAACTCTCGTGAGTGCTGCATCGCCAACGATCTTCTTTTGCCCCTGTGCCGTCTATACCGTCGCAAAAGCGTTGGTACATTTCAGTCAATAGTGACTCTATTTTTTTTTTGATAGATGCTAATCTTTCTCTATTATAAATTTAATTTTTGAGGCTGTGCATCTTAAATGTACAGGACCGCGCTTGGTCGGGTTTCAGCGTCCAGGATTAAGCGGTCGAAACGCGATCGTCCTGACCAAGTTCCTGTTGATGACCTCATTAAAAATAGTCAAATAATTTGTATGCATATTTTGTACAAGTCTATTTCACGTTTTAGCTTAAGGAACTAATATTAATTCTCTTACACACTTGGTAGATTTTAGATAGCGTAATCCCGATGTGTTGTTAGCTAGATCTGGTATTTTGATTGGAAACAGACCTGTCCTCTTATCATCTGAATGGGCAGACTGTTAAATAGGATCTTTTCAATATATAAGTGATAAACATAATTTTGAACAGAACGACTTACTCGCCAATTCATTACACATGAGGAGAGGAGAAGCGTTGTTTGTCCTTCTAGTAAGCATTTTTAAAATTTTTAGACATTTTAGGATATAAAAATTTTCTTTTAAATCCTACTTTGTACCTATTGAAAAGTAATTAGTCATTAGCTTGTTTTTTTAACTTTGCTACCAGTAGTAAGTAAAACTCCACTTCTGGATAGCGCAAGATGGCCGCCATCGCTGACGTCCCCCCCCTCTGGCACGGCAGAGTGTCGTGGTCGGCCGCCGTGGTGCTTCGGGTCTGAGTCCCCCCCCCCTCTGGAACGACAGAGGTTGTGGTCTGTCGTGGTGTGCCGGCCAGGTGGGTTCACGTTCACAACATGTTCGCTGACTCCCCCCCCCTCTGCAACGACAGAGTGTGAGACTCGGGTGAGTTGGTCCGACCGCCTGGTTGACGTGGGCGACCGTCCAGGTTGACGTGGGCGACCGTCTAGGTTGACGTGGGCGACCGCCAGGATTAGTCTTGAGGCTATAGTGTGTGATGTTTTTCGTGCAATCTGCTGAATGTTGGGTTGTAAAATGGGTTTTTTCGAGTGGAAGGAGTGGTCGGATGAGAAAACGGAGGTCGGATTCGTATTCAGCGTGAAATTCTGCATCGGTAGGGTGAGTTTCAAGTCAATCGGTGAGAAAAAATTTTCAACATTTTTCGAAAAACGACAGAGTTAGAATTTGGGACGTTTTGGTGTGTAGCGTCAAAACGAAGCATCGGATGAGAAAACGGAGGTCAGATTCGGATTCAGCGTGAAATTCTGCATCGGTAGGGTGAGTTTCAAGTCAATCGGAGAGAAAAAATTTTCGGCTGACGTCCCCCCCCCTCTGGACAGCTTGCTTCGATTTTGGCTTCCAGTGGACGGATTTTGTCGTGCGATAGCTCGTTTGAAAGCTAAGAGTGAGACAAATTCAGTGAAAGAATCGGCTTGTTCCTATCTGTCTTCGTTCAAAAGTTAGAGCGGTTACAAGATTTTAGGTCGGAGCTCGCTTACTTGAAAAAATCCTAAGTGTCAGAGTGACTTTGTATGGGTAAAATTTTGAAAATTTTCCAAAGTGTGGAATTTCGACCTGGGACCGTCACCAAAGCATTTTTCATCAAATTTCACTGACCTCCCCCCCCCCCCCCGACAGCAATCTTCCAACTTTGGTTCTAGTGAACGGATTTTGTTCGTTCGAGTTGCATTGGAAAGAGGATGAAAAACTGCTCGACAACATTTTTTGTTGCGAGTCAATCGGACCAGCCGTTCAAAAGTTAGAGCGGTTACAAGATTTTAGGTCGGAGCTCGCTCACCTGAAAAAATCCTAAGTGTCAGAGTGACTTTGTATGGGTAAAATTTTGAAAATTTTCCAAAGTGTGGAATTTCGACCTGGGACCGACACCAAAACATTTTTCATCAAATTTTGAAATTTCACTGACGTCCCCCCCCCTCTGGACAGCTTGCTTCGATTTTGGCTTCCAGTGGACGGATTTTGTCGTGCGATAGCTCGTTTGAAAGCTAAGAGTGAGACAAATTCAGTGAAAGAAACGGCTTGTTCCTATCTGTCTTCGTTCAAAAGTTAGAGCGGTTACAAGATTTTAGGTCGGAGCTCGCTCACCTGAAAAAATCCTAAGTGTCAGAGTGACTTTGTATGGGTAAAATTTTGAAAATTTTCCAAAGTGTGGAATTTCGACCTGGGACCGCCACCAAAACATTTTTCATCAAATTTTGAAATTTCACTGACGTCCCCCCCCCTAGGGACAGCTTGCTTCGATTTTGGCTTCCAGTGGACGGTTTTTGTCGTGCCATAGCTCGTTTGAAAGCTAAGAGTGAGACAAATTCAGTGAAAGAAACGGCTTGTTCATATCTGTCTTCATTCAAAAGTTAGAGCGGTTACAAGATTTTAGGTCGGAGCTCGCTCACCTGAAAAAATCCTAAGTGTCAGAGTGACTTTGTATGGGTAAAATTTTGAAAATTTTCCAAAGTGTGGAATTTCGACCTGGGACCGCCACCAAAACATTTTTCATCAAATTTTGAAATTTCACTGACGTCCCCCCCCCTCTGGACAGCTTGCTTCGATTTTGGCTTCCAGTGGACGGATTTTGTCGTGCGATAGCTCGTTTGAAAGCTAAGAGTGAGACAAATTCAGTGAAAGAAACGGCTTGTTCCTATCTGTCTTCGTTTAGATGTGAGACGCCATTTAAGATTTTGGGACATTGGCGAAAAACGACAGAGTTAGAATTTGGGACGTTTTGGGCTGTAGCTTCAAAACGAAGCATCGGATGGGAAAACGGATTTCAGATTTGGAATCAGCGTGAAATTCTTTATCTGTATGGTGAGTTTCATGTCAATCGGAGAGTTTCAAGTCAATCGGCGAGAAAAATTTTCAACATTTTTCGGAAAAACGACAGAGTTAGAATTTTTGCGATGGCTGCCTACTGTAGAGCCAAAACGAAGCATCGGATGGGAAAACGGAGGCCAGATTCGGATTCAGCGTCAAATTCTACATGGAAATGGTGTATTTCTAGCTCAATCGGAGCACTAGAACCGGAGATAGACGGATTTTTAGTGTTTGGATGATGGGTATTACGTCATCAGCTGATCGCCACACACTATATAAGCTGGGAACCGACAGAGACTTGTCATTTAGAGGAGAACGATCGTCAGAGGTAGGTCGTCTCTCTGAGCTCCGATGATAGCTTCGGACATTCCAAATTCCGAGTTTCTGTAAGAAACCGACTTAGAAAATTTCATTGCTGATATCAGCTAAGGCGTCAGACTTAGAGGTTCGCCAGGAGATGGCCTTCGTCTCCAGGCCATAAAAGACTCCAAAACTTTAAAGGCTTGTAACTTTGCTTCTACAAGTCCGTTTGACTTGATTCAAAAAGGTTCGGTCGCTATTGACCTGCCCTAAGTGATGGACTACTTATAAAATTTCATAAGTAGTGCTAAAAAGTTGAAAAATTTAAATTCACTAGTTTTGGAGGTTTTCTGGGGTTTTCGACCCTGCTGAAGTCAATGAAAGCATTTTTAATGATGTCTGAGCCAGTCTTCTCATGCTATAAGCGGCTTTTCACTGAAAGCGAGCAAGACACGGAGAGTTTTGCTGTAATATTCCACTGACAGGGTGTTCCTTCGGGACGGCGGACGATGCCGTAGTGATAAGTGTGGCAAGGGAGTGTGTCATAGTTTAGACCGTAACCGCTGGGACAACTCATGTCTCATGTTGGGCATTTGACACAGTTCTCAACGTAGCACTTTGAACGCCAATCGGTTGAGTCTTAGCTATCTTGTCATGGGTGGCCTCTAAACATCTCCATTGCAAAACGCTGGTGAATCAAGCTCTCTACGGCTTGCTATCAAGCTGATCAAAGCAATAACTTGGGATGTTTCCTCAAGGTTTTCAAGTATGCGAAGTTCAAATCTGCTATCAGATTTCAAATTTAACTAAGTCTAAGGCAGCTTTGAGGGGTTAGATCCCAGCTACTGATCACTACCTTTGACTCGGCGTTCCTGTTACCACTTCGGGGCAGTGACAATGATGTCTTCAGCTGTAAAGAGCGGGTATCGGGGAAGATCTCTCACTTCCCTAGTGATCAGTACAAGGCCTTCGGGCTGTCGACGGGATCGAGTGCCACTCACTACACTCAAATCTATCATTCCTCACTAAGTGTAAATTACTGACTATACATTTGTCCTGCTATCAGGTTATTTTTGACTTGCTATCTAGTTGAATAGTCTCTTGCTATCAAGAGATTCACTTCTGCTCATAAAGCACATCATCGCTGTAATACCTCCTTTGCTCGAGCGTTCCTTCGGGACGGCGGGTACTGCCGTAGAGGGATTGTGTTGCACGGGTTGTTCGTCGTTTGTTAGACCGAAACCTCTGAGCCGTTGCTCATGTTGGGCGTTCGACTTCATACTCAACGTGACGCTTTCTCTCGCCAGGTCAGAGTACTTCAGCCATTCGACAAAGGTTAGTCTTTATGATATGGAGTAGAGTGAAATGTAATTCATTAGATGCCACTTCAATGATTGCTCCCATGATAAACGTTGATGAGACAAATGAAATGATTCTCATCTTCCCTTTTCAGTGATTGAAATCTACTAACACACTACCGTATAATCGTCCACTATGGGGCAAGACATGATAGAACCTCCACGCGGTTTGCCCTGGGCAGTCTTCGGACTGGCGAATACTATCATTAAGTTGAATCTGCTATCAGTCAACTTGAACGTTGCAAATGAAGTTCGGTGTAATACTTCCTTTCGACGGGCGTTCCTGTAAAGGGCGGCGGTGAAACCCGTAGCTATGTATACCGCAAGGGACATTCGGCAATGGTCAATCTTGTTAAACCTCTCTGCGTCATGTTTGCAAGTGATTGCCTCTGTCTCAACGTAGTATGCATTCGCGCCAGGGCGACATTTAGCCAACTGTCGAAGGTTGCCTAAAACTTTCCATTGCATACGTTATGAGAACCATGAGTTCTACCTGTCTCTATCAATGAGACGAATTGATGAATGGAATGAAATGGGAGGACACTCACGCGCCACACGCAACATAACACACTTCTCTCTTCCATAGTCTAACAAGCTCTTTACACATGGATCGCAGTCGATTGCTATCCCAGAATCATGTAAGCTATCTTAATTTTATTTAACACTATTTCATCTACCATTATCATCCATATGAAATGTTATAAGAATTGCAAGTTAAACTAAGTGTGCTACTATTTCCAAATGAAAAAGTATACATGGTTAAATCATCCACTGAAGCCCCATTCAAGTAAGTCAGTATGAAAGCAAAGATAATACGAAATAAAAATTTATTATGGCATGTATTTCAAAAGGTCTTCATCGTCAATATCGTCCCAGAGTCTGCCTTCACACAGATCACAAAAACAGTTCACTTGCTTCAATCGTTCTTCTACCGCGAGACTCACTTTGTCGATGTACTCCCACTCCGCCATAGTTCGTGGCTGGGAGTTAGGGGTGTACCATTCCCATAATTGATGGAGGAGTTTGGTGCTGGTGATCTCCATCACATCGTCAGTATCGTACTGCAGATACTTCCACCTCACACCTGTTAGGTCGGGACACTCCTTCTCACATACACTCTCCTCTTCGTCATCCGCTGGTAATGACAACTTTCTAATGTTGTCGAGTCGGTATAATTTCTCCACCTTCCCCTTCGTTGGAGCGTTTGGTGCAACGAGCGCCTTTGGCGATGAGCATGGAGAAGAGAACTCCAATTTTGTGTTCAATGTTTTTGGAGGGCTTGTCATGTTGACTGTGAATAATGACTTTGAAATGTTTTCTAATTCTTAAGTATAAACAAGCAACCAATCAGAATGAACAGCCAATGAATGATGAATATGAAAGTATATATGCAAAGTGACATTCGTGTCATTTCACTCTGTCTTTGAGACGTATAAGTGAAGTGTTCTCTAGCGAATTCTATATTTGAGGCGTACAAGTGAACTGCTCTCTCGTGAATTCCAAATTTGAGACGTATTATTTGAGTGAAGTCTCTATCTTGTTGAAGTATCAACCTTAAACTTGATTTCGTTGAAATGGTAAGTTGAAAATTTCTTCACTCATCTCCCTCAAACGTGTGGCTAATAGCATCTTCCTCAATTTCAGGCATCAACTTCATCACCAACGCCCTCCTTTCTCGAGGAAAGTTTAGAGTCGTTGAGTCAAGGTAGGTTGTAACAATACACTGAGACTTGAACAGAGATGATAGAATGATTTCTCTTTCAGGTGATGTGAGTTCCAGCTCAGGACTCTCGCGACAAGGCAACGAGTGGGAATGTGCCGACTGCGGACATATGTTTACAAGGAAGCACAGTCTCCTTCGACACATCAAACAACGTGTGTGTCAACGCAAAGCGGCATCAATCTCCGGAGGTGAAGTTGATTCTGACGATGACATCTCCTTTCCTTGCGATTTGTGCCCTCTTTCTTTTGATAGTCACTTTCAGCGATCTTCGCACAGACTTCAACACACGCATGCAAATGATCACTACTCCAACGGTACCTCTACCATCTCCCTCATTAATGTTTCACATAATAATTTAGTACGCGACTACTGCATGGAGTCCAATACTCAAATTGTAGATTTTCCTGAGTGGCTCCTTCAAAATTCTAACATTATCGAAGCGCTCTTCAATAATTTAGACAATTTTAGAATGAAGGCGCTCATCTACCTTCAACTAAAATATATTAAAATAGATTTTCAAACGGGTCAAGTGACGGAGAGAATACAGTTTCATGTTCCTTCCTCTTCCGCAACCGAAGTTGTAGACTGCGAGTCTTGGCTAAATTTTCACATTCAATGTTTAAAATCAAATGTAGATAAATTCAATCAACGCGACAGCGCTCTCATTTTTGATGGTGTGGACTCAGCCATATTCAAAATTTCCCTATTAGAAAGTCATGCAGCTCGAGGCACATTTAAACTACCAAAAACGTTGTATAATAAGAAAGCTGTCATCAATGTCGATTGTAAATCACAGTGTTTCAAATATGCAGTCCTATCCATCCTTCACTATAATGATATCAACGCGAATCGAAATCATACCTATAGCTATAGACAGTGGGAGGATGAACTAGACTTTGAAGGTTGTGATAGTAACAACATGAAAATCAAAGATGTAGAAACGTTCGAAAAACATAATAAGATTAAAATTGTCGTTCACGTGTGGGAGAAGGGGTTGAAGGGTGCCCGCTATAATTCACGTTCAACTTGTTATGAACGTGTAGTCAACCTCTTATTAGTAAAACAAGATGATAGCGAGGAATGGCACTACTGTGGTATTCCCAAAATCTCTCGCTTGTACACTCACTTGGGGCACTCTAAAAGAGGTGAACATTTTGTATGCGACCGCTGCATCCGCTCCTTTTGGAGTAAAGATAAATTTGAAACTCACTATGAATGGTGCAAGCGAGGTAAATTACAAATGGAACGCATGCCCAAAGATAAAATATTTTCACATAGGGATAATGGTGACGAATTAAGTCCCCTGCGTGTCATTTACGCAGACATAGAATGCTACATTGATGATATCATCCACAAGCCAGCAGCCATATCCTGCTATGAAGTATGGCATGACCACTTTAGGAATAGACAAAACAAAATGCATACTTGGCAAGGTGAAGATTGCATTTCAAAATTTCTAGAATTTCTCGATAAAGCTGCTAAATTTCAACAATCATATGATTCCCAATTGCAGCGTAAGTCACTACATATGTCAGATGAAGACAAACAGAAATTTGAAAGTTGCACATCGTGCCCTAAATGTCATAAAACGTTTGATGATGATAAAATTAAGAAAGTGCGTGATCATGATCACATCACTGGTAAATTTAGAAACGCACTCTGCTCCAAATGTAACTTTTCACTTAGGTTGAGACGTCGTGTACTACCCGTCATTTTTCATAACTTTAAGGGCTATGACAGTCATATGCTCATAAAAGGAGGGTTGAGCCAGATGAAATCGTGGCAGTTCAATGTTATAGCACAAACGAGAGAAAAATTCATGGCAATGACAGCAAAAGTACCAGTAGATAAAACTAAAGAAAATAAGACAGTCTTCTTCGAAATAAAATTTTTAGATTCATTTCAATTCATGTCAGCGTCACTAGCTTCTCTCGTTCGAAATCTCAAGTTTCTTCCCCATAGTCAAACTTTGAAGAAACACTATCCAAACTTAACGGATGACATGATCACTCGCAAAGGAGTCTTTCCCTATGCGTATTTTAGCTCAATGTCTAAACTAAATGAAACAACCCTACCTTCCATTGACAAATTCAAAAACGATTTGACGGGTGAAGATTGTCCAGTAGAGGACTATGAACATGCTCAAGAGGCATGGTTAAAATTTAATTGTAAAACGTTTGGCGATTATATGATCGCTTACTTAGAATTAGATGTCATTTTGCTGGCTGATGTCTTTCAGGAATTTCGACGAGTGGCATTAGAAGAAGACAAATTAGATCCTATCCACTTTGTCAGTCTACCAGCCATGTCCTTTAAATCAGCCTTTAAAATGACTGGTGAGACCATTCATCTCTTACAAGACCCGGAGATGTATAATATATTTGAGCGCGGAATACGCGGTGGTCTCACATTTGTAAATAAACATCATATAAAATCTAAAACAGTAGGTGATGATCATATCCACCTAAAGTACTATGACCAAAATAATTTATATGGCAGTTCACTGTCTAAACCACTACCTCATTCCGAGTTTAGTTGGTTAAATCAAGATGAGCTTGAGTATTACTCCAACCCTTCAAACATACTGAAGATTCCAGATGAAGGTGATTGGGGATATTATTTTGAAGTGGATTTGATTTATCCAAATAGCATTAAAAATAAAACTGCTGATTTCCCACTCGCACCTGAATCTGGCGAAGTGACTGAAGATATGTTTTCACCATTCATGTCACAATTTCATAATAACTTAACAGAGTGTGGACAGCCAAGGTACAAACCATGCCGCAAACTTTTACTCACCCAATATGATAAGAAAAATTATCTCGTACACTTCTGCATATTAAAATTCTATTTAGAAATGGGCATGCTTCTAAAGTCAGTTCACCGCATTATCAAATTTAGACAGAAAGCCTTCCTCAAACCCTACATAGATAGTAACAGTCAAAAACGTGCACTAGCCCAAAATAATTTTGAAAAAGATTTTTATAAATATAAGAATAATAGCCTTTTCGGAAAGACCATGGAGGATGTTAGAAAACGCATAAACTACAAACTAGTCACTGATGATCAAAAATATCACAAATTGACCTCATCACCTCTATTCATCGATAGAGACATTATCGATGAGGACCTTATAGGTGTTAAAATGATAAAATCTGAAGTTGAGTTGTGCAAACCCATCTATATTGGGCAAGCCGTTTTAGATTATTCCAAGCTTGAAATGTATCAACTCTTCTATAAAATACTAAAACCGTCTCCTCTCGTAAAAGAGGTTCGCTTGCTGGGTGGTGATACAGATAGTTTCTTTTTAGGTATTACCACTCAAAAAGATTTAAATTTTAATGAAGTAGCTAAGTCATTAGAAAAATATTTCGACACATCTAACTACAATCCCGCTCATCCACTCTTTTCCATACAGAATAAAGCCAAACTTGGTTGTTTTAAGGATGAAACAGCAGGAAAGGAAATAGATGAAATGATTCTCCTCCGCCCTAAAATGTATTCCATGAAATTAAAAGAATGTGCAGATAGTATTAAGCGTGCTAAAGGAATATCAAAATCAATTGTCCAAAAAATGAAACATCGGTCCTATAAGAAGGCCTATAAAAATAAAAATATAACGTTTGTCAATATGACAATCTTAAAATCACAAGTTCATACTGTGAAAACGTACACATTTAAGAAACGAGCGCTTTCTGCATGGGAGGATAAGAGGTGTTGGATAGGACATAACACATCTCTTCCACATGGACATCCTGATACAAACATACCTCCACCCAAAAGAATAAAACTCACGCTACCACATTCAGGAGATGTATTGACATAATCAACTTTAACTCAGTATTTTGATGTTGCTTTTTGTAGATATACATGGTTGTTTTATGTATCGCATGAGATCGTTTCTTCCTTGTGAATATATGCCTACAGTTAGCCCATTCCCCCTTTATCTGTGAAAAGACTTTTTCATACGCATATTTTTATTTCAATAAACATATCACAATGACTTCACTTTGTTTTCCGAAACACTAAAGTTACGAGGGATTTAGTATCTTTCACATGGATGCACTCTTGTAAACCATTGGTAATTTTGATAGCAATAGAGGGTATAGTTTGTTTGACGACGGGGTGATAGAAAATAGATTCAAACATCTCGACTATTCCATATGAAGCGTCTTTATCATGAATGAAATCACGTAAAATGTATTCTTTTTTCTCACCAACAGAAATAGGTAGAATCAAATCACTTTGGAGCGATCATATCTTTTTCAAATGACTGTGGAACATTGATTTCCATGATGAAGATTTAAACAGTTAGATTCGATGACGAACAAGATTTACTAGTTTGCAAGTTAAACTAAGCGTTCTATTATTTGTAAATGAAAGATATAGTTTCAAAAGTTTACAGATTAAAAATAAAGTTTCAATAGTGTATGTGTTAGAAATAAAGTTTAAGCTGTTTGTATGTTAGAAATAAAATAAAGTTTCAAGAGTTTACAACTTAAAAATAAAGTTTCAACAGTGTGTACGTTAGAAATAAAGTTTTATCTGTTTGTAAAATGAGATTGTAGGATTTACTAGTTTGCAAGTTAGACTAAGCGTTCTACTATTTGTAAATGAAAGATATATTTCAACAGTTTACAGATTACAAAATAAAGTTTCAATAGTGTTTATGTTAAAAATAAAGTTTAAGCTGTTTGTGTGTTAGAAATAGAATAAAGTTTCAACAGTTTGTCGATTAAAAATAAAGTTTCAACAGTGTGTACGTTAGAAATAAAGTTTTAGGCGTTTGTGCGTTAGAAATAAAATAAAGTTTCAACCGTTTACAAGTTAAAAATGAAGTTTCAATAGTGTGTATGTTAAGAATAAAGTTCTATCTGTTTATATGTTAGAAATAAAAATGAAGGTTCACCAGTTTACAAGTTAAGAATAAAGTTTTATCTGCTTGTATGTCAGAAATGAAATAAAGTTTCACCAGTTTAAAAGTTAAAAATAAAGTTTCAATAATGTGTACGTTAGAAACAAAGTTTCAACCGTTTACAAGTTAAGAATAAAGTTTCAATAGTGTGTATGTTAAGAATAAAGTTCTATCTGTTTATATGTTAGAAATAAAATGAAGGTTCACCAGTTTACAAGTTAAGAATAAATTTTATCTGCTTGTATGTTAGAAATGAAATAAAGTTTCACCAGTTTACAAGTTAAAAATAAAGTTTCAATAGTGTGTACGTTAGAAATAAAGTTTCAATAGTGTGTATGTTAAGAATAAAGTTTTATCTGTTTGTATGTTAGAAATAAAACAAAGTTTCAACCGTTAACAAGTTAAAAATAAAGTTTCAATAGTTTGTAAGTTAAAACTAATGTTTCAATAGTGCGTATGTTAAGAATAAAGTTTTATCTGTTTGTATGTTAGAAATAGAATGAAGCTTCACCAGTTTACAAGTTAAGAATAAAGTTTTATCAGCTTGTATGTTAGAAATAAAATGAAGTTTCAACAGTTTACAAATTAGAAATAAAGTTTCAATAGTGTGTACGTTAGAAATAAAGTTTCAACCGTTTACAAGTTAAAAATAAAGTTTCAACAGTGTCTACGTTAGAAATAAAGTTTTATCTGTTTGTAAAGTACGATCGGAGGATTTACTAGTTTGCAAGTTAGACTCAGCATTCTACTAGTTGTAAATGAAAAATATCGTTTCAACAGTTTACAGATTAAAATAAAGTTTCAATAGTGTGTATGATGGAAATAAAGTTTAAGCGCTTTGTGCGTTAGAAATAAAGTTTCAGCCGTTTACAAGTTAAAAATAAAGTTTCAACAGTGTGTACGTTAGAAATAAAGTTTTAGCTGTTTATATGTTAGAAACAAAATAAAGTTTCAACAGTTTACAAGTTGAAAAATAAAGTTTCAACAGTGTGTACGTTAGAAATAAATGAAAGTAAGAACTTCATCGTATAAGTATTCAAAGCATGTTTTGTAAATCAAATGTGTGTAGTCCTGACATGATAGAATCAAGCTTAACAAACGCGTTTGTCAAGTTCATTTGATTCTATCATGTCAGGACTACACACATTTGATTTACAAAACATGCTTTGAATACTTATACGATGAAGTTCTTACTTTCATTTATTTCTAACGTACACACTGTTGAAACTTTATTTTTCAACTTGTAAACTGTTGAAACTTTATTTTGTTTCTAACATATAAACAGCTAAAACTTTATTTCTAACGTACACACTGTTGAAACTTTATTTTTAACTTGTAAACGGCTGAAACTTTATTTCTAACGCACAAAGCGCTTAAACTTTATTTCCATCATACACACTATTGAAACTTTATTTTAATCTGTAAACTGTTGAAACGATATTTTTCATTTACAACTAGTAGAATGCTGAGTCTAACTTGCAAACTAGTAAATCCTCCGATCGTACTTTACAAACAGATAAAACTTTATTTCTAACGTAGACACTGTTGAAACTTTATTTTTAACTTGTAAACGGTTGAAACTTTATTTCTAACGTACACACTATTGAAACTTTATTTCTAATTTGTAAACTGTTGAAACTTCATTTTATTTCTAACATACAAGCTGATAAAACTTTATTCTTAACTTGTAAACTGGTGAAGCTTCATTCTATTTCTAACATACAAACAGATAAAACTTTATTCTTAACATACGCACTATTGAAACATTAGTTTTAACTTACAAACTATTGAAACTTTATTTTTAACTTGTTAACGGTTGAAACTTTGTTTTATTTCTAACATACAAACAGATAAAACTTTATTCTTAACATACACACTATTGAAACTTTATTTCTAACGTACACACTATTGAAACTTTATTTTTAACTTGTAAACTGGTGAAACTTTATTTCATTTCTAACATACAAGCAGATAAAATTTATTCTTAACTTGTAAACTGGTGAACCTTCATTTTATTTCTAACATATAAACAGATAGAACTTTATTCTTAACATACACACTATTGAAACTTTATTCTTAACTTGTAAACGGTTGAAACTTTGTTTCTAACGTACACATTATTGAAACTTTATTTTTAACTTTTAAACTGGTGAAACTTTATTTCATTTCTGACATACAAGCAGATAAAACTTTATTCTTAACTTGTAAACTGGTGAACCTTCATTTTTATTTCTAACATATAAACAGATAGAACTTTATTCTTAACATACACACTATTGAAACTTCATTTTTAACTTGTAAACGGTTGAAACTTTATTTTATTTCTAACGCACAAACGCCTAAAACTTTATTTCTAACGTACACACTGTTGAAACTTTATTTTTAATCGACAAACTGTTGAAACTTTATTCTATTTCTAACACACAAACAGCTTAAACTTTATTTTTAACATAAACACTATTGAAACTTTATTTTGTAATCTGTAAACTGTTGAAATATATCTTTCATTTACAAATAGTAGAACGCTTAGTCTAACTTGCAAACTAGTAAATCCTACAATCTCATTTTACAAACAGATAAAACTTTATTTCTAACGTACACACTGTTGAAACTTTATTTTTAAGTTGTAAACTCTTGAAACTTTATTTTATTTCTAACATACAAACAGCTTAAACTTTATTTCTAACACATACACTATTGAAACTTTATTTTTAATCTGTAAACTTTTGAAACTATATCTTTCATTTACAAATAATAGAACGCTTAGTTTAACTTGCAAACTAGTAAATCTTGTTCGTCATCGAATCTAACTGTTTAAATCTTCATCATGGAAATCAATGTTCCACAGTCATTTGAAAAAGATATGATCGCTCCAAAGTGATTTGATTCTACCTATTTCTGTTGGTGAGAAAAAAGAATACATTTTACGTGATTTCATTCATGATAAAGACGCTTCATATGGAATAGTCGAGATGTTTGAATCTATTTTCTATCACCCCGTCGTCAAACAAACTATACCCTCTATTGCTATCAAAATTACCAATGGTTTACAAGAGTGCATCCATGTGAAAGATACTAAATCCCTCGTAACTTTAGTGTTTCGGAAAACAAAGTGAAGTCATTGTGATATGTTTATTGAAATAAAAATATGCGTATGAAAAAGTCTTTTCACAGATAAAGGGGGAATGGGCTAACTGTAGGCATATATTCACAAGGAAGAAACGATCTCATGCGATACATAAAACAACCATGTATATCTACAAAAAGCAACATCAAAATACTGAGTTAAAGTTGATTATGTCAATACATCTCCTGAATGTGGTAGCGTGAGTTTTATTCTTTTGGGTGGAGGTATGTTTGTATCAGGATGTCCATGTGGAAGAGATGTGTTATGTCCTATCCAACACCTCTTATCCTCCCATGCAGAAAGCGCTCGTTTCTTAAATGTGTACGTTTTCACAGTATGAACTTGTGATTTTAAGATTGTCATATTGACAAACGTTATATTTTTATTTTTATAGGCCTTCTTATAGGACCGATGTTTCATTTTTTGGACAATTGATTTTGATATTCCTTTAGCACGCTTAATACTATCTGCACATTCTTTTAATTTCATGGAATACATTTTAGGGCGGAGGAGAATCATTTCATCTATTTCCTTTCCTGCTGTTTCATCCTTAAAACAACCAAGTTTGGCTTTATTCTGTATGGAAAAGAGTGGATGAGCGGGATTGTAGTTAGATGTGTCGAAATATTTTTCTAATGACTTAGCTACTTCATTAAAATTTAAATCTTTTTGAGTGGTAATACCTAAAAAGAAACTATCTGTATCACCACCCAGCAAGCGAACCTCTTTTACGAGAGGAGACGGTTTTAGTATTTTATAGAAGAGTTGATACATTTCAAGCTTGGAATAATCTAAAACGGCTTGCCCAATATAGATGGGTTTGCACAACTCAACTTCAGATTTTATCATTTTAACACCTATAAGGTCCTCATCGATAATGTCTCTATCGATGAATAGAGGTGATGAGGTCAATTTGTGATATTTTTGATCATCAGTGACTAGTTTGTAGTTTATGCGTTTTCTAACATCCTCCATGGTCTTTCCGAAAAGGCTATTATTCTTATATTTATAAAAATCTTTTTCAAAATTATTTTGGGCTAGTGCACGTTTTTGACTGTTACTATCTATGTAGGGTTTGAGGAAGGCTTTCTGTCTAAATTTGATAATGCGGTGAACTGACTTTAGAAGCATGCCCATTTCTAAATAGAATTTTAATATGCAGAAGTGTACGAGATAATTTTTCTTATCATATTGGGTGAGTAAAAGTTTGCGGCATGGTTTGTACCTTGGCTGTCCACACTCTGTTAAGTTATTATGAAATTGTGACATGAATGGTGAAAACATATCTTCAGTCACTTCGCCAGATTCAGGTGCGAGTGGGAAATCAGCAGTTTTATTTTTAATGCTATTTGGATAAATCAAATCCACTTCAAAATAATATCCCCAATCACCTTCATCTGGAATCTTCAGTATGTTTGAAGGGTTGGAGTAATACTCAAGCTCATCTTGATTTAACCAACTAAACTCGGAATGAGGTAGTGGTTTAGACAGTGAACTGCCATATAAATTATTTTGGTCATAGTACTTTAGGTGGATATGATCATCACCTACTGTTTTAGATTTTATATGATGTTTATTTACAAATGTGAGACCACCGCGTATTCCGCGCTCAAATATATTATACATCTCCGGGTCTTGTAAGAGATGAATGGTCTCACCAGTCATTTTAAAGGCTGATTTAAAGGACATGGCTGGTAGACTGACAAAGTGGATAGGATCTAATTTGTCTTCTTCTAATGCCACTCGTCGAAATTCCTGAAAGACATCAGCCAGCAAAATGACATCTAATTCTAAGTAAGCGATCATATAATCGCCAAACGTTTTACAATTAAATTTTAACCATGCCTCTTGAGCATGTTCATAGTCCTCTACTGGACAATCTTCACCCGTCAAATCGTTTTTGAATTTGTCAATGGAAGGTAGGGTTGTTTCATTTAGTTTAGACATTGAGCTAAAATACGCATAGGGAAAGACTCCTTTGCGAGTGATCATGTCATCCGTTAAGTTTGGATAGTGTTTCTTCAAAGTTTGACTATGGGGAAGAAACTTGAGATTTCGAACGAGAGAAGCTAGTGACGCTGACATGAATTGAAATGAATCTAAAAATTTTATTTCGAAGAAGACTGTCTTATTTTCTTTAGTTTTATCTACTGGTACTTTTGCTGTCATTGCCATGAATTTTTCTCTCGTTTGTGCTATAACATTGAACTGCCACGATTTCATCTGGCTCAACCCTCCTTTTATGAGCATATGACTGTCATAGCCCTTAAAGTTATGAAAAATGACGGGTAGTACACGACGTCTCAACCTAAGTGAAAAGTTACATTTGGAGCAGAGTGCGTTTCTAAATTTACCAGTGATGTGATCATGATCACGCACTTTCTTAATTTTATCATCATCAAACGTTTTATGACATTTAGCACGATGTGCAACTTTCAAATTTCTGTTTGTCTTCATCTGACATATGTAGTGACTTACGCTGCAATTGGGAATCATATGATTGTTGAAATTTAGCAGCTTTATCGAGAAATTCTAGAAATTTTGAAATGCAATCTTCACCTTGCCAAGTATGCATTTTGTTTTGTCTATTCCTAAAGTGGTCATGCCATACTTCATAGCAGGATATGGCTGCTGGCTTGTGGATGATATCATCAATGTAGCATTCTATGTCTGCGTAAATGACACGCAGGGGACTTAATTCGTCACCATTATCCCTATGTGAAAATATTTTATCTTTGGGCATGCGTTCCATTTGTAATTTACCTCGCTTGCACCATTCATAGTGAGTTTCAAATTTATCTTTACTCCAAAAGGAGCGGATGCAGCGGTCGCATACAAAATGTTCACCTCTTTTAGAGTGCCCCAAGTGAGTATACAAGCGAGAGATTTTGGGAATACCACAGTAGTGCCATTCCTCGCTATCATCTTGTTTTACTAATAAGAGGTTGACTACACGTTCATAACAAGTTGAACGTGAATTATAGCGGGCACCCTTCAACCCCTTCTCCCACACGTGAACGACAATTTTAATCTTATTATGTTTTTCGAACGTTTCTACATCTTTGATTTTCATGTTGTTACTATCACAACCTTCAAAGTCTAGTTCATCCTCCCACTGTCTATAGCTATAGGTATGATTTCGATTCGCGTTGATATCATTATAGTGAAGGATGGATAGGACTGCATATTTGAAACACTGTGATTTACAATCGACATTGATGACAGCTTTCTTATTATACAACGTTTTTGGTAGTTTAAATGTGCCTCGAGCTGCATGACTTTCTAATAGTGAAATTTTGAATATGGCTGAGTCCACACCATCAAAAATGAGAGCGCTGTCGCGTTGATTGAATTTATCTACATTTGATTTTAAACATTGAATGTGAAAATTTAGCCAAGACTCGCAGTCTACAACTTCGGTTGCGGAAGAGGAAGGAACATGAAACTGTATTCTCTCCGTCACTTGACCCGTTTGAAAATCTATTTTAATATATTTTAGTTGAAGGTAGATGAGCGCCTTCATTCTAAAATTGTCTAAATTATTGAAGAGCGCTTCGATAATGTTAGAATTTTGAAGGAGCCACTCAGGAAAATCTACAATTTGAGTATTGGACTCCATGCAGTAGTCGCGTACTAAATTATTATGTGAAACATTAATGAGGGAGATGGTAGAGGTACCGTTGGTGTAGTGATCATTTGCATGCGTGTGTTGAAGTCTGTGCGAAGATCGCTGAAAGTGACTATCAAAAGAAAGAGGGCACAAATCGCAAGGAAAGGAGATGTCATCGTCAGAATCAACTTCACCTCCGGAGATTGATGCCGCTTTGCGTTGACACACACGTTGTTTGATGTGTCGAAGGAGACTGTGCTTCCTTGTAAACATATGTCCGCAGTCGGCACATTCCCACTCGTTGCCTTGTCGCGAGAGTCCTGAGCTGGAACTCACATCACCTGAAAGAGAAATCATTCTATCATCTCTGTTCAAGTCTCAGTGTATTGTTACAACCTACCTTGACTCAACGACTCTAAACTTTCCTCGAGAAAGGAGGGCGTTGGTGATGAAGTTGATGCCTGAAATTGAGGAAGATGCTATTAGCCACACGTTTGAGGGAGATGAGTGAAGAAATTTTCAACTTACCATTTCAACGAAATCAAGTTTAAGGTTGATACTTCAACAAGATAGAGACTTCACTCAAATAATACGTCTCAAATTTGGAATTCACGAGAGAGCAGTTCACTTGTACGCCTCAAATATAGAATTCGCTAGAGAACACTTCACTTATACGTCTCAAAGACAGAGTGAAATGACACGAATGTCACTTTGCATATATACTTTCATATTCATCATTCATTGGCTGTTCATTCTGATTGGTTGCTTGTTTATACTTAAGAATTAGAAAACATTTCAAAGTCATTATTCACAGTCAACATGACAAGCCCTCCAAAAACATTGAACACAAAATTGGAGTTCTCTTCTCCATGCTCATCGCCAAAGGCGCTCGTTGCACCAAACGCTCCAACGAAGGGGAAGGTGGAGAAATTATACCGACTCGACAACATTAGAAAGTTGTCATTACCAGCGGATGACGAAGAGGAGAGTGTATGTGAGAAGGAGTGTCCCGACCTAACAGGTGTGAGGTGGAAGTATCTGCAGTACGATACTGACGATGTGATGGAGATCACCAGCACCAAACTCCTCCATCAATTATGGGAATGGTACACCCCTAACTCCCAGCCACGAACTATGGCGGAGTGGGAGTACATCGACAAAGTGAGTCTCGCGGTAGAAGAACGATTGAAGCAAGTGAACTGTTTTTGTGATCTGTGTGAAGGCAGACTCTGGGACGATATTGACGATGAAGACCTTTTGAAATACATGCCATAATAAATTTTTATTTCGTATTATCTTTGCTTTCATACTGACTTACTTGAATGGGGCTTCAGTGGATGATTTAACCATGTATACTTTTTCATTTGGAAATAGTAGCACACTTAGTTTAACTTGCAATTCTTATAACATTTCATATGGATGATAATGGTAGATGAAATAGTGTTAAATAAAATTAAGATAGCTTACATGATTCTGGTATAGCAATCGACTGCGATCCATGTGTAAAGAGCTTGTTAGACTACGGAAGAGAGAAGTGTGTTATGTTGCGTGTGGCGCGTGAGTGTCCTCCCATTTCATTCCATTCATCAATTCGTCTCATTGATAGAGACAGGTAGAACTCATGGTTCTCATAACGTATGCAATGGAAAGTTTTAGGCAACCTTCGACAGTTGGCTAAATGTCGCCCTGGCGCGAATGCATACTACGTTGAGACAGAGGCAATCACTTGCAAACATGACGCAGAGAGGTTTAACAAGATTGACCATTGCCGAATGTCCCTTGCGGTATACATAGCTACGGTTTCACCGCCGCCCTTTACAGGAACGCCCGTCGAAAGGAAGTATTACACCGAACTTCATTTGCAACGTTCAAGTTGACTGATAGCAGATTCAACTTAATGATAGTATTCGCCAGTCCGAAGACTGCCCAGGGCAAACCGCGTGGAGGTTCTATCATGTCTTGCCCCATAGTGGACGATTATACGGTAGTGTGTTAGTAGATTTCAATCACTGAAAAGGGAAG
The DNA here is from genome assembly GCA_907163375.1 of Prostheceraeus crozeri. Taxonomy (NCBI): domain Eukaryota; kingdom Metazoa; phylum Platyhelminthes; order Polycladida; family Euryleptidae; genus Prostheceraeus; species Prostheceraeus crozeri. Next base: position 154,597 of record CAJQUW010003610.1, read on the forward strand.
ATGAGAATCATTTCATTTGTCTCATCAACGTTTATCATGGGAGCAATCATTGAAGTGGCATCTAATGAATTACATTTCACTCTACTCCATATCATAAAGACTAACCTTTGTCGAATGGCTGAAGTACTCTGACCTGGCGAGAGAAAGCGTCACGTTGAGTATGAAGTCGAACGCCCAACATGAGCAACGGCTCAGAGGTTTCGGTCTAACAAACGACGAACAACCCGTGCAACACAATCCCTCTACGGCAGTACCCGCCGTCCCGAAGGAACGCTCGAGCAAAGGAGGTATTACAGCGATGATGTGCTTTATGAGCAGAAGTGAATCTCTTGATAGCAAGAGACTATTCAACTAGATAGCAAGTCAAAAATAACCTGATAGCAGGACAGATGTATAGTCAGTAATTTACACTTAGTGAGGAATGATAGATTTGAGTGTAGTGAGTGGCACTCGATCCCATCGACAGCCCGAAGGCCTTGTACTGATCACTAGGGAAGTGAGAGATCTTCCCCGATACCCGCTCTTTACAGCTGAAGACATCATTGTCACTGCCCCGAAGTGGTAACAGGAACGCCGAGTCAAAGGTAGTGATCAGTAGCTGGGATCTAACCCCTCAAAGCTGCCTTAGACTTAGTTAAATTTGAAATCTGATAGCAGATTTGAACTTCGCATACTTGAAAACCTTGAGGAAACATCCCAAGTTATTGCTTTGATCAGCTTGATAGCAAGCCGTAGAGAGCTTGATTCACCAGCGTTTTGCAATGGAGTTTAAAGTTTTGGAGTCTTTTATGGCCTGGAGACGAAGGCCATCTCCTGGCGAACCTCTAAGTCTGACGCCTTAGCTGATATCAGCAATGAAATTTTCTAAGTCGGTTTCTTACAGAAACTCGGAATTTGGAATGTCCGAAGCTATCATCGGAGCTCAGAGAGACGACCTACCTCTGACGATCGTTCTCCTCTAAATGACAAGTCTCTGTCGGTTCCCAGCTTATATAGTGTGTGGCGATCAGCTGATGACGTAATACCCATCATCCAAACACTAAAAATCCGTCTATCTCCGGTTCTAGTGCTCCGATTGAGCTAGAAGTACACCATTTCCATGTAGAATTTGACGCTGAATCCGAATCTGGCCTCCGTTTTCCCATCCGATGCTTCGTTTTGGCTCTACAGTAGGAAGCCATCGCAAAAATTCTAACTCTGTCGTTTTTCCGAAAAATGTTGAAAATTTTTCTCGCCGATTGACCTGAAACTCTCCGATTGACATGAAACTCACCATACAGATAAAGAATTTCACGCTGATTCCAAATCTGAAATCCGTTTTCCCATCCGATGCTTCGTTTTGAAGCTACAGCCCAAAACGTCCCAAATTCTAACTCTGTCGTTTTTCGCCAATGTCCCAAAATCTTAAATGGCGTCTCACATCTAAACGAAGACAGATAGGAACAAGCCGATTCTTTCACTGAATTTGTCTCACTCTTAGCTTTCAAACGAGCTATCGCACGACAAAATCCGTCCACTGGAAGCCAAAATCGAAGCAAGCTGTCCAGAGGGGGGGGACGTCAGTGAAATTTCAAAATTTGATGAAAAATGTTTTGGTGACGGTCCCAGGTCGAAATTCCACACTTTGGAAAATTTTCAAAATTTTACCCATACAAAGTCACTCTGACACTTAGGATTTTTTCAGGTGAGCGAGCTCCGACCTAAAATCTTGTAACCGCTCTAACTTTTGAACGGCTGGTCCGATTGACTCGCAACAAAAAATGTTGTCGAGCAGTTTTTCATCCTCTTTCCAATGCAACTCGAACGAACAAAATCCGTTCACTAGAACCAAAGTTGGAAGATTGCTGTCGGGGGGGGAGGTCATTGAAATTTGATGAAAAATGCTTTGGTGACGGTCCCAGGTCGAAATTCCACACTTTGGAAAATTTTCAAAATTTTACCCATACAAAGTCACTCTGACACTTAGGATTTTTTCAGGTGAGCGAGCTCCGACCTAAAATCTTGTAACCGCTCTAACTTTTGAACGAAGACAGATAGGAACAAGCCGATTCTTTCACTGAATTTGTCTCACTCTTAGCTTTCAAACGAGCTATCGCACGACAAAATCCGTCCACTGGAAGCCAAAATCGAAGCAAGCTGTCCAGGGGGGGGGGACGTCAGCCGAAAATTTTTTCTCACCGATTGACTTGAAACTCACCCTACCGATGCAGAATTTCACGCTGAATACGAATCCGACCTCCGTTTTCTCATCCGACCACTCCTTCCACTCGAAAAAACCCATTTTACAACCCAACATTCAGCAGATTGCACGAAAAACATCACACACTATAGCCTCAAGACTAATCCTGGCGGTCGCCCACGTCAACCTAGACGGTCGCCCACGTCAACCTGGACGGTCGCCCACGTCAACCAGGCGGTCGGACCAACTCACCCGAGTCTCACACTCTGTCGTTGCAGAGGGGGGGGGGAGTCAGCGAACATGTTGTGAACGTGAACCCACCTGGCCGGCACACCACGACAGACCACAACCTCTGTCGTTCCAGAGGGGGGGGGACTCAGACCCGAAGCACCACGGCGGCCGACCACGACACTCTGCCGTGCCAGAGGGGGGGGACGTCAGCGATGGCGGCCATCTTGCGCTATCCAGAAGTGGAGTTTTACTTACTACTGCTACCTTGACGCACTTTGCTACGTTGAATTGAGTGTGCAAAATTCCTCTGGTATGTAGAAAATTCACAGCAGCTGCTTGGTCGTCCACTGTTACAGTCTATAGATAACAGCTGTATCTTTCAGTCTGAATGAGTATACAAGGGACCAATCCTTCATCCCAGACTTCAAGTAAGACTTCTCAGTGGTGTTGTAAGCTGTCACTCACCGACAGATCAAGTCCATTCTAAATTGAATGTGACTAAGTTTGAATTTGGAAAAATTGGAAAATGTGGAAGGGGAGGAATGAAAGCATCGAAAAGTCTCTGTGTATACCAAAGACATATGAGCTCGGTTTAATCTGATACAAAATGATCTACAGATGATGCAATAATGTGCACTAACGTTGCGTGTCCTCAATACAGCTATTGTGACACAGTCCCGTTGTCTTCTTTTTACCAATCCACCACCAAATCTGTGGCGGAAGTTCTATTCCTGTCTCAGATGTTCTACTCGAATGCACATATTGAAATACAGTCCGTTTCATAAAAAGTGGATCATCCTAAAATTTGACTAAATAAAACATAAGTATGATACAGAAAGCATTTTTCATGCTATTTCATGTCCCTAATATATTTAAATGTCCTTATATAATCTGATAAGCTATGATACAGTAACGGTTCTTAAGAAGCTAATATTTTGTGGCCCTACCCTTATTGTCAATGACATTACCAATTCGTCTAGGCATTGATTCGATGATATCGTTGATTTTCGACTGATCTAACTTTCTCCACTCTCTTTTTAACAGTGACGTAAGTTGTGATACGCCATCAGAACGACGAACGTTACGTTTTAGAATACTCCATACATTTTCTATGGGATTCAGATCAGGAGAACGAGCTGGCCAAGATAATGTCCTAAGCCCTAATTGAGACTTGCATAAGTTGACTCTACTACTCCTGTGACACGTAAGTAGTAAGTAAAACTCCACTTCTGGATAGCGCAAGATGGCCGCCGTCGCTGACGTCCCCCCCTCTGGAACGGCAGAGTCTCGTGGTCGGCCGCCGTGGTGCTTTGAGTCTGACGTCCCCCCCCCTCTGGAACGACAGAGTGTCGTGGTGTACCGGCCAAGTGAGTCCGCAAGGTTCGCTGACGTCCCCCCCTGGCCGGCCGTCGTATAGCGCGCGGCGATGTGCTGGTTGGCGTGGTGTGCCGGCCAGGTTGGCGTTGTGTGCCGGCCAGGTTGGGAGGGTGGACTGTTGTAGCTCACCTGAAAAAATCCCAAGTGTCAGAGTGGCTGTGTATGGGTAAAATTTTGAAAATTTTCCAAAGTGTGGAATTTTGACCTGGGACCGTCACCAAAACAGTTTTCATCAAATTTCACTGACCCCCCCGCCCCGACAGCAATCTTCTAACTTTGGTTCTAGTGAACGGATTTTGTCTTACAGCTACTCGTTTGAAAGAGGAGAAAAAACTGCTTGACGACATTTTTTGTTGCGAGTCAATCGGACCAGCCGTTCAAAAGTTAGAGCTGTTACAAGATTTTAGGTCGGAGCTCGCTCACCTGAAAAAATCCTAAGTGTCAGAGTGGCTTTGTATGGGTAAAATTTTGAAAATTTTCCAAAGTGTGGAATTTCGACCTGGGACCGTCACCAAAACATTTTTCATCAAATTTCACTGACCACCCCCCCCCCGACAGCAATCTTCTAACTTTGGTTCTAGTGAACGGATTTTGTCTTACAGCTACTCGTTTGAAAGAGGAGAAAAAAATGCTCGACGACATTTTTTGTTGCGAGTCAATCGGACCAGCCGTTCAAAAGTTAGAGCTGTTACAAGATTTTAGTTCGGAGCTCACCTGAAAAAAATCCTTAGTGTCAGAGTGGCTTTGTATGGTCAAAATTTTGAAAATTTTCCAAAGTGTGGAATTTCGACCTGGGACCGCCACCAAAACATTTTTCATCAAATTTCACTGACCTCCCCCCCCCCTCGGGAGAGCTAGCTTCGATCTTGGCTTCTAGTGGACGGATTTTGTCGTGCAATAGCTCGTTTGAAAGCTAAGAGTAAGACAAATTCAGTGAAAGAATCGGCTTGTTCATATCTGTCTTCGTTCAAAAGTTAGAGCGGTTACAAGATTTTAGGTCGGAGCTCGCTCACCTGAAAAAATCCTAAGTGTCAGAGTGGCTTTGTATGGGTAAAATTTTGAAAATTTTCCAAAGTGTGGAATTTCGACCTGGGACCGTCGCGAAAACATTTTTCATCAAATTTCACTGACCTCCCCCCCCTCGGGAGAGCTAGCTTCGATCTTGGCTTCTAGTGGACGGATTTTGTCGTGCAATAGCTCGTTTGAAAGCTAAGAGTGAGACAAATTCAGTGAAAGAATCGGCTTGTTCATATCTGTCTTCGTTTAGATGTGAGACGCCATTTAAGATTTTGGGAGATTGGCGAAAAACGACAGAGTTAGAATTTCCCAAGAAACAGCTCCAGCGGGCGAAGGAAGACTCGGATTGGTAAACGGAGGCCAGATTTGGAATCAGCTTGATGTTATTGTCCAATGAGGATCATCATCCAATCAGAATCAAGCATTTCTATATAAATAGCGAGTCTTCCACAGTGAGAATCATTCCATCGTTGAATCGCACGAGTGACGGACGCACATTTTCTCTCTCTCTCTCTAGTTCCCTATTCTATTATCCAACTAAAATGGTAAGTCGCTACTTTCCTCCCTCTCCTCCCTTGAACGTAAACTTAATACAATCTTTTCCATTTTCAGGCATCTTCTCCATCTGCTGCACTAGTAGGACAAAATGGCGGTCAAACGTTACAAGGTTCGCTACGATCAGATCATCTACAACTGAGGCCAGTGGAAGAAACAACCAAGGTACATAATCCTACACCGCTACAGCGTAAATTTAAACAAGTCTTGCGTTATGACGATCATGGCGTAGTACTCCAAACGGGAATTCTCCCTTCCACGGATGTCAAGATAATGCACAATCAGTATGGGGACTACATACTGATCCCCGTGAGTCCGTACATTCGCCACCAACTTGATATTATTGAGGAGTACGTGACATTAAATATGGACATTCCTACTCCTCTTGCTCAAGAGTGGAAGGCGAGAGATGACAAGGATACTCCCTATAGAAAGATTTGGGATGGTAATCAAATTTGCCTACCGGTATCACATTGGTGTAGTTATTATAAAAAGGATGGAGATCAATCAATACCCATCAGATGTGATGAGCTCGGAGAAGGTACGTGGGATATCCTTTTCAAAGTGAATGGGCTATATTATGGTCGACACAAGGATAATAAAATAGCCTCTCTCTCCATGCATATGGAATCCATCCTATATATTCCAAAACCACCCAACGTGGACGACATAATTGATCAAATCCTTAACAGCAGTGGTACGAAGCGCAAGTCGGAGAAGAATGCTGCTTCAAAACGCAAATCAAAGAAGGAGAATTACTAGTCCTTTCCTAACTCTACCCTATGACAATTCGCTTATGTGCTTTGAGTGTCGTAGACGTGGTCTTATTAGATACATTTTACTTCTTCGTTGCCATCATATCATTTGTGTATTTTGTCGTGAAAAGCATCGATGTAATTCTTCATTTTGTAATATGTTATAGAACGTTTCCTTAGATGTGTAAATTTCCGTTTTAGGCTTCTATCATCATTTTTATGGATTGTGAGGGTGAACCTGTACAGGAGCTCAGTGCTATTGCTATGAACAATTGGACATATCAGATTGTCAGTGTCTATCATCAACATGCCAACTGCAATCCCAATGTTGATCAATGGGCGAGAAAACACATTCATGGACTTAATCTGAAATATTTGCAAGACTATGGCTTTTCTTGTGAGAGTGCTCTTCTTATTGACTGTAAACGATGGTTAGCTGCTTTCAATGTTATACGCATCTTTTGTAATAATCCTGGTAAGGAGAGGAAAGTATTTCCCAATCTAGTCATTAATGATATTTTGCTCCCACCTTGGGATAGTAGAGTGAATCAACATTATCATGAAGTCACAAAACGTTTTAAGGATTTGTGTGTTCCTATTTTGTCTGTTCGTTGTAGTAGCTACGTTCATAACCAATGCTTCTTTCCTCCTTACCTCAGCACTGCCAAAGTCCTATATGGTTATCATTGCTCGCTGTATGATAGTTACCAGCTGTATCTATTTTATCTCTTTCAAACCATTGATTTATAATGCATGCTTATTACCATTATTCAATAAATGTTACTATGAGAAGAGTTGTTTTCATGCAATGGATGGGTTAGTTAAAGGGCGATCATGTCTTTCTCAAACGACTGCGGAACATTACATTTTCATAGGCAAAGTTTAAAAGGAGCTGTTCAAGATTATGTGATAAATTTTCATAAAGTTGAGACCGACATCGAAGCAGTGGTCGATGATGCTAGCACTCTATTTCTAGAGTTAATGAATACATTCTCTGATAGCATTGTCATGGCGCGATTAGTTGCGAAAATTAAGTTTAGTCATTTTGGAAAGGAAGAGGTGGAACGTCGCTCTTTCCATTTTGCTTCTTATTCAATGGAAGTGGTAGATCACCCCCAAGAATTTTTTAAAAGACATATGATAAAAATTGCTGAACGTCTTAACGCATTTAACCATCATGGTAGCAGTCTAGTGATTGAAGCGATTTCAGATATTCACATTCAACTTTCCATAAAGAAAAATTGAAAATGCAGTGGTACTTGATTGTAGCACAACTGGTTTTCGAGCTATGTCTGCTCACTCTCGAAGTATATTCCTTCTGTACATGTGTCTATTATTTAGAAAAGGCTAGCAAATTCATATCTTCAAAAAGACTTGCTATAGACATCAGTAACGGTGAAACTATGTGTTGTGATGTATGTAAGCGAAAGGATGGAAATGAAAAGCGCATCTTCAAGAGATGTAAGCATGCTTTTTGTCAACGCTGTTTCATACGTAATTGCATTCAACTTTGCAAATGTAACCACTGTGACATTGCTCATTTCGAGTGTCACTTATGTTGCAATAGTTAGTACCTATGCAAATGTGGTAAAGATAGGTTTTAGCAAAGACTAACACGGAAAATGGCGAAACGTAAAATGACGAAACGTAAAAGTCAAAAGTTTTCTTCAGCCATTCAAGCTCTCCGACGAATGAAAGCAAATCAGCGATACAATGCTATACGACATGCCAACGATAAATTCATTCATGAAATTATTTCTCATGTGAGAAAGTTGAGGACGAAGAAATTAGCGCCAAAACAACGAAAGTTACTTAAGCGATATGCTACGAAATTGCGTTTCATCTCCAATCCTAAAGTCACCCTTCAAAGAAAGAGGAAAACTCTAACACAAAAGGGCGGTTTCCTTTCAGCAATACTTCCAATGATAGCTCCTGCCGTGGGCAACCTATTGGGTAATATCTTTGGCTCTAGACGTTAATTATGCAAATGTTGAGTCTCAAAGTAATAAAATGGATTTCAGACTTCAATGTGATAAAGTTCTGACTGTATCAGGTCCATCTCATGCAGGTAAAACTGTTTTCACGCTGAATTTATTGGATAAAAGAAGGGAGTTGTTTAAGGAACCTATCAATCGAGTGATTTGGTGTTATGGTATTTATCAACCGTCCCTGTTTCAGGAATTGCAAAGTCGCAACTTTATTCGACATGAAGGAATTATTGCAGTGGATAAACTTCAGTCTAATGATGTTGTTGTATTGGATGATTTATTAAAAGAAAGTAAGAATTCAAAAGATGTTACAGATATGTTCACTCGTGCAGCACACCATAAAAGGTGTTTTATCATCTATATCACACAAAATTTGTTTCCTGATGGAAAAGAAGCTCGTACACGAAACCTGAATACACACTATTATGCTATTTTCAAGAATCCGCGAGATAAAAGTCAATTTGAAATTTTAGCGCGACAAGTTGCACCCAGAGGATCAAAAGCCTTAATTGAAATTTTTCAAGCAGCTACTGAAAAACCATACGGTTACTTATTCATTGACTTTACGCAAGAGTGTCCGGAAGAATTTAGATTTCGAAGTGATATTTTGAAAACTCCCATGATTATCTACAAACTATGAGTTCTTATTCTCGCATGATTGTTATTCCTCAGGATGAATATGTACAATTGACTGCCATGCAGCAAGTAAAGCAACCTCTTGCAAATCAAATGTATAGGAAAGAAATAGATTATCAGCAAAATGTTCACATCAAAGATCCACATCGTGCTGTATTATTACAATCGGAAACTGTTGAGCAATTGAAAAACTTGAAGAATAAGATGCGTGACTCTGTATCGACTGCTACACCTTTAGCATCTCGCGCACATGCCATATCTCTTTTCAACAGTATTGAACCCCATCTCAATGTAAATGATAGAGGAGAAATCATTACAGATGAAAATAAAGTGATTGATGCTTCACGTTATGAAGACTTGATTCAGTATGCGACACGTAGAAAGCGCCGTCAGGGCTATGTTCCACCTGGTTGGTCATACTTTCTTAAACTATTGAAAAAGCATAATGTGCCAAAATTTGCTTTAAATAATGAGACATTGAAAGAACTTGATTCAACAGTGGCTACTGCTCCAATGCTTCAGGCGATGAAAATGCCAACAAATTGGTTTAAGACGTCACCTGCTACATCCCCTCCCACACTCACTAAGCAAACAAGAGGAAGAACTCGACGTGGATCTACATCACCACTAAAACTAGTAAAAGGAAAACGTAAAACAGCTCCTCCTAGGAAATACATGTTCTCAGACTATTAATATGAAGCAGATGTGTTGCTTGCCATGTAATGAGCCGCCAGAGGTGAATGTCGTTGTCACTTGCACTTGCTGCGCCAGCTCTCATAATGAAACCCCTAAGCAATGTGAACACGATCGCAAAACCGCTAAAGCTAAATGCTGCAGTTGTTGTAAATGTAGAAAGGCAAGAAAACAAAAAGATGAGAAGGAGGAAAAAGAGTCAGTCGTCATCGACTGAGCGTTTGAAGTCAATCTATTATGATGTAAAACATCCGGCAGGATTTGCATCTATCAAGAAATTATCAAAAGCGAGTGGTCTTCCACAATCACAAGTGAAACGATGGTTAAAGGGTCAGGCTACCTATACACTCTACAAACAAGCGAAAAAGAAGTACCGCACCCGCCATTATATTGTTCATGACATCGATGAACAGTGGCAAGCAGATTTGTGCGATGTTGCCTCCATTTCAAAACATAACTCGGGTAATAATTTTATTTTAACCGTCATTGATATTTTCTCGCGTTATGCGTGGGCTCAACCTTTAAAAACTAAAGAAGGGAAAGGAGTAGCAAAAGCATTCCAAACAATTTTTCGAGAAGGTCGCATTCCAAAAAGAATTCAGAGTGATCAAGGAAAAGAGTTTGAAAATCAGCATGTGACAAGATTATTTGAGAGGCATGACATTGAGTTGTTTAGTGTAAAGAGTGCTTATAAAGCTGCACTCGTTGAACGTTTTAATCGCACATTAAAAAATCGCTTGTGGCGACATTTTACTGCCAACTTGACACAAAATTGGACAGAGGTTCTACAAGATACACTCCATGCCTACAATCACTCTATCCATCGTTCTATTGGACTCAGACCAGTAGATGTAAATGCTGACAATGTAGATAAAGTGCGCGAATCATTCCAACGTAAACGCACTCATGTGAAAAGTGATGTGAAAATTGGTGATAAAGTTCGTATCTCAAAAGTGAAAAGTGTTTTTGCTAAAGGGTACCTTCCGAATTGGACAGAGGAGGTATTTACAGTATCAAGGATTAATCAAAAAGACTCTCCAACCACCTACAAGTTGAAAGATTACGATAATGAAGAAATTGAGGGTAGCTTTTACCGCGATGAGATTGAGGTAGTCACTGAAACATATTTGGTAGAGAAAATCATTCGATGTAAAAAACGGCAAGGTGAAGAATGGTGTCTTGTTAAATGGACTGGTTATCCTTCAAGTATGAACTCTTGGATGCGCCGTGCCGACATCTTTCATCTAAGTGATCGACAGTGATTCATGCAAAGTTGTAACTAACAATGTTTAGGGTTTGAGCTATGAATCCAACTGCCTCATTTTATTCACGACCCTCCTATGTAAGTGGTGGAGGACAAATTTACATCGGCGCTCGCCGCCAACGTGGAGGTAGCATACTTGGTGCACTGAAATCTGTTGTAGCACCTCTCATATCCAATGTCGGCAGATCTTTAAAACGAAATGTTTTAAGTAATGCCGTTGGCTTTGCTGGTGATGTTGCTAGTGATCTTTCCAGAGGTAGAAGTTTTAAGAGCAGTTTGTTGAATCGTGGGAAGGAACGCGGTTTAAAAACATTGAAGCAGACCTTTGCTGGTGTTACTCAAGGAAAGAAATCACCTAAACGAATGAATAAAGGAAGGAGGAAACATCGCGGAGCTGGTAAGGTGCGATCCTCAGTCAAAAGGCATTCACGCAAACGTCGCAGAGGCTCTAATCATTCATCAGGCGCTAAACGACGACGCTGCTATAACTTCTAATCATGGAGTGTAAAACTTCCGGTTTTTGTTTGTTTGATCAACAAGCTATACAGACAGATATTCTTAGTTCAAGTATTGTAGATTATCATCCTCGAACAGCTGAGAATGCTGGCCCCATTGAATTTGTTATTCCTGGTGGTAGTGATGACTACATAGATTTGAGTTATGCGATGCTTGATTTGAGGTTTAGAATTCAGCAAGCAGATGGAACTGCTATTGACGATGCACATAAAGTTGGACTGAACAATTTACCATTGACTACATTACTTCGCGATGTTTCTCTAACGATTGGAGAGCAGCAGGTGGAAGGTGGTCAAAGCGATTATCCCTATAAATCATATTTCAATCATGTATCACAGTTTCATCCAGCAGCACAAAAAAGTCATATGGAAGCCATGGGATGGTACAGAGATGAAGCAGGAAAATTTGATGTTGAAACAAACAGTGGCTTTGTAAAGCGATCTGCTATGATTAAAGATAGTAAAGTATGTCAGCTATATGGTCCGCTGAATTTCGACTTCTTTAGACAGTCAAAGTTTTTACTCTTTAATACCAGCATGCGACTCAAGCTGACATTGAATAAGCCTGAATTTGCGCTGAATGCATTTGCTAAAGTTGACAATTTTAGAATTCATGTGGAAGATATTGCACTTTACATTCGTCGAGTAGTACCGAATCCAAGTGTCATTAGAGGGCATGCTGAAGGCCTTAACCGCCAAAATGCCATTTACCCCGTTCAGCATACAAAGCTTCTCACCTTTACAATTCCTAAAGATCAAAAGAGTTTCATGAAAGATGGCCTCTTTCCTTCGGAAGCACCGAAGCTCCTCATGGTGGCAATGGTTGAAAATGATGCATTTAATGGTAATATAAAGAAGAATCCTTTCAATTTTAAACACAATCAGTTAAGTGAAATTGCTTTACGTGTAAATGGTGTGAGTCATCCTGGTCCACCCTACAAACCAGATTTTGCTTCGGATCAATTTATGCGCAGTTATGTTGATTTTATGGATGTCTTTGGCTTTTACAATACGGATGACACCAACGGACTGACTATGAAAGAGTTTAAGCGTGGATATACTATTTATGCATTTGATTTGACTGCTGACAGCGATATTAGTGCACCCTATCGTCAAGCGAACGTGCCTCATAATATTCGTTTGGATTTGACGTTCAAAAGAACACTACCTGAGACGATCAATGTATTAATTTATGCAGTCTTCGATTCAAATATTGAAATTACAAAGTATCGTGACGTGATTCTTCAGTATAATCGTTAATGAGTTGGTTGACTGCTGACGATATTAAGACTAAAGTGCAGCGTAATGCAGACGAAGCGACGTTGAAAGCTTTCGATAATGTCTATTCACTCGATACCTTACCACCTGCAGTAAATCACTATCCCATCTTTATTGTGCTAAACACTCATTCGCAGAATTTAGGCGGTGAGCACTGGAAAGCGATCTTTATTGGAGAAGACCGACGTGGTGAACTATTTGACTCTCTTGCTCAACCTCCAAATATACCAACACAGCAGTGGTTGAGAAAACATACGCGTCAATATCAGCGAAATGAACGCATACTACAACATCCACTTTCATCAACGTGTGGTGCTTTTGTACTGTACTTCATCTTAAAACGTTTACATGTATCTCGATTTGTATCTGTTATTCAAAACTTTTCATGTAATCCATCCTCTAATGAAAAAATGATTTGTAAGTTCTATCATGATTTGAAATAAAAACATCATGTTGGAAAAATTGTTTTTTATTTTACAATCCGCTGGGTGCGTACATACTCAATGAGATAGTCTAGGATCACATTTGCTTGTACATGAGATTTTAGTCCAGTAATGATCACTTTACTATTATGAAAGATTGCCACATGCACAGGTAACCAACAACTAATGAGAGCTGCAGGAAAAAGTTCGGGTTCATAACACAAATTGTAACTGCTGGTACGAATCTTCAAAAATGATAGACTGTCACTCAATTGAGTAGAGATCACCATATTGTCCACAGTCAGATTCGACATCACACACCTCTCCCTCTTCCATATCCGACGTAGTATTCTCTGTAGCTCTAAGCGCATTGACTGCGCCGATGAATGAGAAAGGGCGCCGAGAATCTGTACAGTCCCATTTGGGAAGAGTTGAAGATTCCGTGAATTGTTCATCTTCACCACTAACATTTGAGGTCGGCCCGGGTAATACTTGCTGTTTGGAAGCTGTTGGCGTAATGTTGTGAGATCGATTTTGGTGTAGAGTCTGAAGCGGCGGAGAATGTTGACGATGGTGTAGCGATGGCGCTTCATGATGAAAGAATGAGTAAATTGAGCGATGTACCTTCCTTTTATACTTTTCCCAACTACCTTGATGAAATCTGAAGTTAGTATGAAGTTGGGAATGATAGAGTTGAATTCGCCGATTGTTGACGCGCAACCAGATGCGATTTCCAATACGTGAATGTCTTTTCATATAGAAGTATTTCAAATCCTTCATGATATGATGTAGAGATTGAAAATGGCGATAAGATAAAGAAAACTCTCTTCTCGCATTTCCAGTTGAATCTTTGAAATAGACGTTTCGATCATGATCCGTTTCAATACGTTGTAGGGAATCTAATTTCCAACTCATGTTGTGTGGTAGTCATGTCTGATTAAGATTTGCATAGTAGGGCGATGAACTCACGACGAATAAATGTCATGATGGAGCGATGTATGTATCTTCTATACTTCTCCCAATTGTATTTGCGAAATGAGAAACAGTTTGTGGAATGAGAATGGCAGATTTGAATTTCATTTCTGTAATGTTGAAGCCAAACTTGATCACCCAAGGAGATGAATCTTAATGTTTCAAAATATTCCAAATCCCTCAAGATATCATTGAGGTTGACAAATTGTCGCCATGTTAATGTAATACCTCTTGATGTATGACCATGAGAATTTTTGAAATGTACGTTTCCATCACGATCAACTCTGATATATTGTAGAGAGTCCAAAATCCAAGTCTTCATGATGTTATGCAAAGTTGCAGATTAGCAATATAAAAATGTCGTTTTATCATATTTTGCTTAGCAATGCGGCTACAAAGAGATTTGCTAGTAATCGAGCCGCACTCTTTTCTACTCCCATTGATCATACACAACAGCTAAATGGAAATTGGGAAGTGGGTGTCACTCAACTTGTTTATAGCAACTGTGTCTATACTTTTGATCATGAGGTGATGACTATTAACATGAGACGTACAGTTGCTTACCAATGTGAAAAGGGGTGCCGAGTATACATTCCACAGTGGCCAAAGAAAGATCTCTTATCATGTAAAAAGTTTATATATGATTTCCTGAATAAAGCGTGTAAACATATTGTCCAATTTACTCCGCACAATGATGATCATAACTATGAACATCATGTAGTTGAGAAAGATTGGATTGTTGGTTTAAGTCCAAGTTTAAGAAATGATTTAGGTTACCTCGCTAGCGCCTTAACAAGCTATGATAATTTTAACGTTAATTACCACATAAGTGGTCATAAACAGTTAATATATCGAGAGGAAGCTTATTATGTAGATCTTATTCCAAGAAATGAGAAGACGTTGGTGAAGAAGATTGTGATTAAGCCAAGAAAGACAAACATGACTCCTGAAACATTATTGAAGAAATTTAATTATCTCCTTCGAGTTGATGGTAAACAAGTGGCAACATTGACTTATATCAAATCATCTAATCATATTGCAATAAGTAAATTAAATGATGATGATCTAGTATTAGTTTGTTCAAAAGATTTTCATCAGTTCTTACGACATCGTTCTGCAGCTGTTCATGGAAAATCTGATATGCAACATTTACCATGTGAAAGGTCAAATCAATTTGATACAGAATGGACCGTATCTTTATACAGAAAGTGTGTAGAGCCTTTAGGTGGTATCTTACATGAAACAAGAGTGTTGATGCCTCGCATTATTACTTCGGTTAAATTGGTTGTAGATCATTTAAATGAAGTGATTAATGAGCAACATATTTCATTTTCTGAAAAAGAAGGTGTTTTGTCTCTCACTATAAGTGGAAAAGGTATTGAACTAATTATGGATAAAACTCTAATGGACATTTTGGGTTTTCACCAAAATATCTTTAAAAGTGGTACTGTAACCAAAGCTAGCGCAGACATGTCGCTATCGCGTCGTATTAACTATTTTCAGATATATTCCAATATTGGTGAAGATGTACGTGTGGGAGATGTTGAAGCTCCATTGCTAGCAATGATACCATACCAGCCAAAAAGCCGCAGTATTTTATCTGAGCATACTTTCAAGAAAGTGCATTATACAAAGCTGAAATCAAACTACATCCCAAAAATTGATATTGCCATTTATGACGATGCTGGTGCGTTGATTCCTTTTCATAAAGATGCTGTGACAAGTATCACACTCCATTTCCGAATGAAGAGTTAATGCAAAAGTATGCTAATATATTTTTCCATTGTGAATAATATGGAAAGTGAAAATAAGGACTCGTTTCTAATCTACTTACCCAGTAATGCTTCTATGAATAAATTTCCCAAAAATAAACAACCATCAGACTATCGAGTAGAATTAAATCGCCCACTACATTTAGAAGGTGAATGGGAGGTTGGCGTTTCTAGTATTTGCTATGATAGCAATATTCAGAATGTGAATGATTTGGAAGAAATGATATTGACTCCTCGCACCCATGATGGAATAACGATGAATAATGCATTCCAGTACCCATACAATTTAACATCAGATGGAAAGTGGAACTATGAATGGATTCAGATAAAATCAGATTCTTATGAACCATTTGGGAATGAGAAAACTATTAAGGCATTCAACAGTGGTAATACTTCCATCATGAAGAATAAAAATCAGAAAGCTTATGAGTTTACTATCTATCATTGGAGTGGGAGACAGTTCCTCCGCTTTCATTCTTTTACTAAAGGTCTTACGCTGAGGTTGGATAATGAATTCTATCCACATCTTGGTTTTGGCCATGGACTACATCTAACGTCAATTGATACTGCAAATGTTAAAAAAGTTTATTCAAATCGAATCAACAAATTTCATTATAGATTTAAAATATTTGATGAAGATGTTGTAGAATGCGAAGAACGCATCATTTTGAAAAAGCGTGGCGTTCAACCTTTATCACTTATTGAGTTAGTAAAACGATGGAATGAGACTGTGGGTAAGAAGTATGGAGAGAAAATTATGGCGGACAAAGATAAGTTGGTTATTCAGAAATATAATTACAAACTTACAGTTTATTTCTCTCCAACCTTGCGTCATTTTGTAAGACATTATACACCTATTATTGGAAGCGGTGTGGTGTATGCTTCTCATGAATATCACACTAAAGCTGATTCAGTTAATGATGAATGGTGGGGGGACATCTATGGCGATCGCATCAAGAAAATTTACCAGTCTTATGAAGAATCTAAAGTTGCTATCAATATAATGCCGCGTCTATATCATACAGTTGACAGCTTCATTCATGTAGTAAATCCTTATATACAACAGAAGTTGAAGCATGTGATGAAAAGTAAATATGATGTAAAGACACACCACATTTTGTTTTCAATTGAAAATCAACGCGTTGTTCTGAAACTGGGTGATGACATTCAATGTCAATTCAGTAAAAATTTGAAAAAACTCTTTGGTTTTTCAATGCTACAAACTGTGTTTGCTGCTGCGCATACGATTGGTATAGAAACACCAATGACACTTGATAAACATGAACAGCACCTTTACATTCAAAGTGATTTGATTCTACCTATTTCTGTTGGTGAGAAAAAAGAATACATTTTACGTGATTTCATTCATGATAAAGACGCTTCATATGGAACAGTCGAGATGTTTGAATCTATTTTCTATCACCCCGTCGTCAAACAAACTATACCCTCTATTGCTATCAAAATTACCAATGGTTTACAAGAGTGCATCCATGTGAAAGATACTAAATCCCTCGTAACTTTAGTGTTTCGGAAAACAAAGTGAAGTCATTGTGATATATTTATTGAAATAAAAATATGTATATGAAAAAGTCTTTTCACAGATATAGGGGGAATGAGCTAGCTGTAGGCATATATTCACAAGGAAGAAACGATCTCATGCGATACATAAAACAGCCATGTATATCTACAAAAAGCAACATCAAAATACTGAGTTAAAGTTGATTATGTCAATACATCTCCTGAATGTGGTAGCGTGAGTTTTATTCTTTTGGGTGGTGGTATGTTTGTGTCAGGATGTCCATGTGGAAGAGATGTGTTATGTCCTATCCAACACCTCTTATCTTCCCATGCTGAAAGTGCTCGTTTCTTGAACGTGTACGTTTTCACAGTATGAACTTGAGATTTTAAGATTGTCATATTGACAAACGTTATAGTTTTATTTTTATAGGCCTTCTTATAGGACCGATGTTTCATTTTGTGAACAATGGATTTTGATATACCTTTAGCACGCTTAATACTATCGGCACATTCTTTTAATTTCATGGAATACATTTTAGGGCGGAGGAGAATCATTTCATCTATTTCCTTTCCTGCTGTTTCATCCCTAAAACAACCAAGTTTGGCTTTATTCTGTATGGAATAGAGTGGATGAGTGGGATTGTAGTTGGATGTGTCGAAATATTTTTCTAATGACTTGCCTACTTCATTAAAATTTAAATCTTTTTGAGTGGTAATTCCTAAAAAGAAACTATCTGTATCACCACCCAGCAAGCGAACCTCTTTTACGAGAGGGCATGGTTTTAATATTTTCTAGAAGAGTTGGTACATTTCAAGCTTGGAATAATCTAAAACGGCTTGCCCAATATAGATGGGTTTGCACAACTCAACTTCTGATTTTATCATTTTAACACCTACAAGATCCTCATCGATGATGTCTCTATCAATGAAAAGAGGTGATGAGGTCAATTTGTGATATTTTTGTTCATCAACGACTAGTTTGTAGTTCATACGTTTTCTAACATCCTCCATGGTCTTTCCGAAAAGACTGTTATTCTTATATTTATAAAAATCCTTTTCAAAATTATTTTGGGCGAGTGCACGTTTTTGACTGTTACTATCTATGTAGGGTTTGAGGAAGGCTTTCTGTCTAAATTTGATAATGCGGTGAACTGACTTTTGAAGCATGCCCATTTCTAAATAGAATTTTAGTATGCAGAAGTGTACGAGATAATTTTTCTTATCATATTGGGTGAGTAAAAGTTTGCGGCATGGTTTGTACCTTGGCTGTCCACACTCTGTTAAGTTATTATGAAATTGTGACATGAATGGTGAAAACATATCTTCAGTCACTTCACCAGATTCAGGTGCGAGTGGGAAATCAGCAGTTTTATTTTTAATGCTATTTGGATAAATCAAATCCACTTCAAAATAATATCCCCAATCACCTTCATCTGGAATCTTCAGTATGTTTGAAGGGTTGGAGTAATACTCAAGCTCATCTTGATTTAACCAACTAAACTCGGAATGAGGTAGTGGTTTAGACAGTGAACTACCATATAAATTATTTTGGTCATAGTACTTTAGGTGGATATGATCATCACCTACTGTTTTAGATTTTATATGATGTTTATTTACAAATGTGAGACCACCGCGTATTCCGCGCTCAAATATATTATACATCTCCGGGTCTTGTAAGAGATGAATGGTCTCACCAGTCATTTTAAAGGCTGATTTAAAGGACATGGCTGGTAGACTGACAAAGTGGATAGGATCTAATTTGTCTTCTTCTAATGCCACTCGTCGAAATTCCTGAAAGACATCAGCCAGCAAAATGACATCTAATTCTAAGTAAGCGATCATATAATCGCGAAACGTTTTACAATTAAATTTTAACCATGCCTCTTGAGCATGTTCATAATCTTCTACTGGACAATCTTCACCCGTCAAATCGTTTTGGAATTTGTCAATGGAAGGAAGGGTTGTTTCATTTAGTTTAGACATTGAGCTAAAATACGCATAAGGAAAGACTCCTTTGCGAGTGATTATTTCATCCGTTAAGTTTGGATAGTGTTTCTTCAAAGTTTGACTATGGGGAAGAAACTTGAGATTACGAACGAGAGAAGCTAGTGACGCTGACATGAATTGGAATGAATCTAAAAATTTTATTTCGAAGAAGACTGTCTTATTTTCTTTAGTTTTATCTACTGGTACTTTTGCTGTCATTGCCATGAATTTTTCTCTCGTTTGTGCTATTACATTAAACTGCCACGATTTCATCTGGCTCAACCCTCCTTTTATGAGCATATGACTGTCATAGCCCTTAAAGTTATGAAAAATGACGGGTAGTACACGACGTCTCAACCTAAGTGAAAAGTTACATTTGGAGCAGAGTGCGTTTCTAAATTTACCAGTGATGTGATCATGATCACGCACTTTCTTAATTTTATCGTCATCAAACGTTTTATGACATTTAGGACAGGATGTGGAACTTTCAAATTTTTGTTTGTCTTCATCTGACATATGTAGTGACTTACGCTGCAATTGGGAATCATATGATTGTTGAAATTTAGCAGCTTTATCGAGAAATTCTAGAAATTTTGAAATGCAATCTTCACCTTGCCAAGTATGCATTTTGTTTTGTCTATTCCTAAAGTGGTCATGCCATACTTCATAGCAGGATATGGCTGCTGGCTTGTGGATGATATCATCAATGTAGCATTCTATGTCTGCGTAAATGACACGCAGGGGACTTAATTCGTCACCATTATCCCTATGTGAAAATATTTTATCTTTGGGCATGCGTTCCATTTGTAATTTACCTCGCTTGCACCATTCATAGTGAGTTTCAAATTTATCTTTACTCCAAAAGGAGCGGATGCAGCGGTCGCATACAAAATGTTCACCTCTTTTAGAGTGCCCCAAGTGAGTGTTCAAGCGAGAGATTTTGGGAATACCACAGTAGTGCCATTCCTCGCTATCATCTTGTTTTACTAATAAGAGGTTGACTACACGTTCATAACAAGTTGAACGTGAATTATAGCGGGCACCCTTCAACCCCTTCTCCCACACGTGAACGACAATTTTAATCTTATTATGTTTTTCGAACGTTTCTACATCTTTGATTTTCATGTAGTTACTATCACAACCTTCAAAGTCTAGTTCATCCTCCCACTGTCTATAGCTATAGGTATGATTTCGATTCGCGTTGATATCATTATAGTGAAGGATGGATAGGACTGCATATTTGAAACACTGTGATTTACAATCGACATTGATGACAGCTTTCTTATTATACAAAGTTTTTGATAGTTTAAATGTACCTCGAGCTGCATGACTTTCTAATAGTGAAATTTTGAATATGGCTGAGTCCACACCATCAAAAATGAGAGCGCTGTCGCGTTGATTGAATTTATCTACATTTGATTTTAAACATTGAATGTGAAAATTTAGCCAAGACTCGCAGTCTACAACTTCGGTTGCGTAAGAGGAAGGAACATGAAACTGTATTCTCTCCGTCACTTGACCCGTTTGAAAATCTATCTGAATATATTTTAGTTTAAGGTAGATGAGCGCCTTCATTCTAAAATTGTCTAAATTGTTGAAGAGCGCTTCGATAATGTTAGAATTTTGAAGGAGCCACTCAGGAAAATCTACTATTTGAGTATTGGACTCCATGCAGTAGTCGCGTACTAAATTATTATGTGAAACATTAATGAGGGAGATGGTAGAGGTACCGTTGGTGTAGTGATCATTTGCATGCGTGTGTTGAAGTCTGTGCGAAGATCGCTGAAAGTGACTATCAAAAGAAAGAGGGCACAAATCGCAAGGAAAGGAGATGTCATCGTCAGAATCAACTTCACCTCCGGAGATTGACGCCGCTTTGCGTTGACACACACGTTGTTTGATGTGTCGAAGGAGACTGTGCTTCCTTGTAAACATATGTCCGCAGTCGGCACATTCCCACTCGTTGCCTTGTCGCGAGAGTCCTGAGCTGGAACTCACATCACCTGAAAGAGAAATCATTCTATCATCTCTGTTCAAGTCTCAGTGTATTGTTACAACCTACTTTGACTCAACAACTCTAAACTTTCCTCGAGAAGGGAGGAGGTTGGTGATGAAGTTGATGCCTGAAATTGAGGAAGATGCTATTAGCCAAACGTTTTAGGGAGATGAGTGAAGAAATTTTCAACTTACCATTTCAACGAAATCGAGTTTAAGGTTGATACTTCAACAAGATAGAGACTTCACGAGAGAGCAGTTCACTTGTACGCCTCAAATATAGAATTCGTCAGAGAACACTTCGCTTATATGTCACAAAGACAGAGTGAAATGACACGAATGTCACTTCACATATATACTTTCGTATTCATCATTCATTGGCTGTTCATTCTGATTGGTTGCTTGTTGATACTTAAGAATTAGAAAACATTTCAAAGTTATTATTCACAGTCAACATGACAAGCCCTTCGACAACACCAAACACAAAATTCTCTTCTCCATCCTCAACACCAAACGCTGCAACGAAGGTAGAGAAGGTGTCATTACCAGCGGACAACGAAGAGAGTGTATGTAAGAAGGAGTGTCCCGACTTAACAGGCGTGAGGTGGAAGTATCTCCAGTACGATACTGAC
This sequence comes from Prostheceraeus crozeri, assembly GCA_907163375.1. Lineage (NCBI taxonomy): Eukaryota > Metazoa > Platyhelminthes > Polycladida > Euryleptidae > Prostheceraeus > Prostheceraeus crozeri. Next base: position 176,382 of record CAJQUW010003610.1, read on the forward strand.
GATGTGATGGAGATCACCAGCACCAAGTTCCTCCACCAATTATGGAAGTGGTACACCCCTAACTCCCAGCCACGAACTATGGCGGAGTGGGAGTATATTGACAAAGTGAGGCTCGCAGTGGAAGAACGATTAAAGCAAGTGAACTGTTTTTGTTATCTATGTGAAGCCAGACTCTGGGACGATATTGACGATGAAGACCTTTTGAAATACATGCCATAATAAATTTTTATTTCGTATTATCTTTGCTTTCATACTGACTTACTTGAATGGGGCTTCAGTAGATGATTTAAGCATGTATACTTTTTCATTTGGAAATAGTAGCACACTTAGTTTAACTTGCAATTCTTATAACATTTCATATGGGCGATGATGATAGATGAAATAGTGTCAAATAAAATTAAGATGGCTTACACTTCTGATACAGGGATAGCAATCGACTGCGATCCTTGTGTAAAGAGCTTGTTAGACTACGGATGGGCTTAAGTGGATGATTTAACCATGTATACTTTTTCATTTGGAAATAGTAGCACGCTTAGTCTAACTTGTAAATCTTAAAACATTTCATATGGGCGATGATGATGATAGATGAAATAGTGTCAAATAAAATTAAGATAGCTTACACTTCTGATACAGGGATAGCAATCGACTGCGATCCATGTGTAAAGAGCTTGTTAGACTACGGAAGAGAGAAGTGTGTTATGTTGCGTGTGGCGCGTGAGTGTCCTCCCATTTCATTCCATTCATCAATTCGTCTCATTGATAGAGACAGGTAGAACTCATGGTTCTCATAACGTATGCAATGGAAAGTTTTAGGCAACCTTCGACAGTTGGCTAAATGTCGCCCTGACGCGAATGCATACTACGTTGAGACAGAGGCAATCACTTGCAAACATGACGCAGAGAGGTTAAGCAAGATTGACCATTGTCGAATGTCCCTTGCGGTATACATAGCTACGGGTTTCACCGCCGCCCTTTACAGGAACGCCCGTCGAAAGGAAGTATTACACCGAACTTCATTTGCAACGTTCAAGTTGACTGATAGCAGATTCAACTTAATGATAGTATTCGCCAGTCCGAAGACTGCCCAGGTCAAACCGCGAGGAGGTTCTATCATGTCTTGCCCCATGGTGGCCCTTAAGAGAGCCGATGGTTCGTTCTCGGGGTGTGAATTTAAGTTGACTATTGGCTGGAATAGTCAATTGGTATGACGGTTAGGTTCTCATAGACCCTATACCGCCGAGGTCGTACTGATGCATCTGGCACCTTCCGGATGCGAGTGGTATTCGGAGTCCACACCTCATCCGTCCAAATGATCTTCTTGATCTTCCCCTTCTTATCATCCTCTTCATCCCACTCGTCGAGGATGACGAACTCGGGAATGGCGTTGTCTTAATCGATGAAGACGGGAATGTTGTCGGCAGATGTTGCTTCCATCGTGACTTCAAATTGAATGAGAAGCGCTACAATCTTCTGGCTTATATAGGGTTTTCAACAATGAATTGCTCAACAGCGAATCAGAATGCTTCAGGGATAGCAATCGACTGCATAACGTTCAAGTTGACTGATAGCAGATTCAACTTAATGATAGTATTCGCCAGTCCGAAGACTGCCCAGGGCAAACCGCGAGGAGGTTCTATCAAATCTTGCCCCATGGTGGCCCTTAAGAGAGCCGATGGTTCGTTCTCGGGAGTAACGTCATCTTACACCCTACCAATTCTGCTGAGAGAGTCTTCGACTCTCTCTTTGGTAGCACTATCGACTTCCACACTAACTGGTACATGGCTAAAAAGTGGAATGTAGCGCCATTCCGTTGGATTGACAGCAGTTGCTGTCATCGGATTGCCAATCCGAGCAAGATTATTAAAAACTCTGTCTTGCTCCTCTAGCCTGACAAACTCCTCAAATAAATTTCGCGGCCTTAACTGCGGTCCGCGAGGAGAGCTGACTTGACTGTTCGGCGTCTGCATGATTGAAATGAAATGAAATGAGAGGCAGTGGTTTATATACCCCTCTAACGCGACGCAACGTTCAAGTTGACTGATAGCAGATTCAACTTAATGATAGTATTCGCCAGTCCGAAGACTGCCCAGGGCAAACCGCGTGGAGGTTCTATCATGTTTTGCCCCTAGGTGGCCCTTAAGAGAGCCGATGGTTCGTTCTCGGGAGTGTCGTGATGGGGTGGTGAAGGCGGGCAAAGATCTGCAATGAAAATGATATGTATTAGAATAGGATATACTATCTTATTTACTTTTCACTTAGTTAAGTTAAGTTAGTTAAGTTAGCCATCCTTTGGCAGTCTCGCGCGCTTCCGAATCGAGAATTTATGTAAGTGACCGCGCATTCTCAGGCTGGCATGCAGACATTTTTTCGTCGGATGGCCGTTATAACATATTATAGATTCGTCGAGGCTTTGATTTACCAGTACTTCGCCGGCCAAATGATTATCCCGAATAGGGATGTGAAATTCAAACAAACGATCCTCATTCACACGTTCCCACTCATCCCTCATGCGCTCCAACTTCTCATACGCCTGCCTCTCATCACCCCGCCGAGCCACAGTCCTCTCCAACTCAACATTCCTCGCCAACTCAACACACTCATCTCCTTCATCATCTCCTCAAACTTCGCTTCTGCATCTCTCATTCTTCTCTCCGCAGCACTCGCCCTCTTCTCACACTCATCATTCTTCTCTTCCAACTCTCGCGTCTAATTCTTCAAATCAGTCACACTACGCCTCATTCTAATATTCTCATCCGCTACCTCCTTCGACTTCAGTTCCTTCTTTTTCAACTCATCCAACTCCTTCACAACTTCATCCTTCACTTTCTTCAAACTCTCATACTTATTCACCAACAAATCATGCGCCATCTGCTGCGAAACATGCCTCTTCTCTTCATCCTTCAACCACCTCGCCGATTGCACACGAATCCCACCACTCTTCACTTTTGGGGAAGATGAGCTCTTCGGGGGGTCGGTGATGACAATGTTTGACACCTCCGACGACGAAGAGCTCAACTTCCTCACACGCTTCCTCACACGCTCCCTATCTAAATCCACATCATCCTCATCATCACTCTCAAGCACTCTCTTTCGCTCAATCTCAGCCTCCAACGACGCAACCGCTCTCGCCAACTCATCATTCTCAACAACATTCTCAACAACATTCTCAACCTTACCCTCTCGCTCGATCGCCAACATTCGCTCCCTCTCTTCCACAATCAACTGCGTAAATCTCAAGTCACTCACTAAACCACCACTACAGTCAGCATGCACTCTGTAGAAACGCGCCTCATCCTCATCACCCTTCAGCACTCTACACTTCACACACGCAACCCTATTCAAGATAATCATGTGGCCGGTGCCCGCCTTCTTGACATGCGCCTTGGCGTCCGCACTGCGATTTATTCGACCGCACACACACATTTTGATATGATATTTTCTGTTCTTATCATTAGCCATGCCTGATTTTATCGTTAGCTGTAAGATAATGAAATTTGTATAAGTTTGGAATCATGTAGTACAGTCATATTCCTAAAGCATTACACTTAGTCAGGAATGATAGATTTGAGTGTAGTGAGTGGCACTCGATCCCGTCGACAGCCCGAAGGCCTTGTACTGATCACTAGGGAAGTGAGAGATCTTCCCCGATACCCGCTCTTTACAGCTGAAGACATCATTGTCACTGCCCCGAAGTGGTAACAGGAACGCCGAGTCAAAGGTAGTGATCAGTAGCTGGGATCTAACCCCTCAAAGCTGCCTTAGACTTTGTCAAATTTGAAATCTGATAGCAGATTTGAACTTCGCATACTTGAAAACCTTAGTCTACATGTTAAAACTTTGAAAAAACTGAAAATTAAGAATTTTTAAAAAATTCCGCATTTTACTACTCATACTACTTTTAAAAAATTTTATCAGTAGTAAAGACACTATCAAACTCTATCATGCAAACTTTGAAGTAAGAAGATAGCTTGCCTACTTCAAAAGATAGAGTCCTTTGAAACACCCGATATCAGGAGCTCAGAGCGACGACCGTCGCTTACCTCGTCTTTCGATGAAGTGATCAGACTTACGTTGACGGGGGTTTATATATGCTCGGAAGGAAATTTAAAATGGCTCTATCTCCGAAAGTATTCATCGTAGCGACATGCGGTTTGTTGCAAACGATTCGTCTCATCATTCTCTATCATATGACATTCTCGTATGACCACGGGAAATTGGTCCGGCAGCACATGTCCATGTAACATGCCACAAGTGAAAAAATTCCTAAGTGTGAGAGCTCCAGTGTGGTGAAAATTTTGAAAAATTTTAAACTTCCGAATTTCGACCTGGAACCTTTACCAAAACATTTTTCATCAAATTTCACTGACCCCCCCCTCGATCGGAGAAATTTGATGAAAAATGGTTTGGTAAAGGTCCCAGGTCGAAATTCCACACCTTGAAAAATTTTCAAAATTTTGACCATACAAAGTCACTGTGACACTTAGGATTTTTTCAGGTGAGCTCCGACCTAAAATCTTAAATGGCGTCTCACACCTAAACGAAGACAGATATGAACAAGCCGTTTCTTTCACTGAATTTGTCTCACTCTTAGCTTTCAAACGAGCTATTGCACGACAAAATCCGTCCACTAGAAGCCAAGATCGAAGCTAGCTCTCCCGAGGGGGGGGGTCAGTGAAATTTGATGAAAAATGTTTTGGTGACGGTCCCAGGTCGAAATTCCACACTTTGGAAAATTTTCAAAATTTTGACCATACAAAGCCACTCTGACACTTAGGATTTTTTCAGGTGAGCGAGCTCCGACCTAAAATCTTGTAACAGCTCTAACTTTTGCACGGCTGGTCCGATTGACTCGCAACAAAAAAATGTCGTCGAGCAGTTTTTTCTCCTCTTTCAAACGAATAGCTGTAAGACAAAATCCGTTCACTAGAACCAAAGTTAGAAGATTGCTGTCGGGGGGGGGGGGTCAGTGAAATTTGATGAAAAATGTTTTGGTGACGATCCCAGGTCGAAATTCCACACTTTGGAAATTTTTCAAAATTTTGACCATACAAAGCCACTCTGACACTTGGGATTTTTTCAGGTGAGCTACAACAGTCCACCCTCCCAACCTGGCCGGCACAACACGCCAACCAGCACATCACCGCGCGCTATACGACGACCGGTCAGGGGGGGGACGACAGCGAACCTTGCGGACTCACTTGGCCGGTACACCACGACACTCTGTCGTTCCAGAGGGGGGGACGTCAGACTCAAAGCACCACGGCGGCCGACCACGAGACTCTGCCGTTCCAGAGGGGGGGGACGTCAGCGACGGCGGCCATCTTGCGCTATCCAGAAGTGGAGTTTTACTTACTACTCACGTAGCATTATCATCCATAAATAACCAAGTCGATGGATCACCAAGTTGATCTGTCATTTGGCCAATGTTCATTCGTAAAACATTCACATAGCGTTCAGAATTCATGGTTCCTTGCTGTATGTGAAGTTCAGAGCGGCCATTGGTCCAAATGCCAGCCCAAATCAGTAGAGTCGCACCACATTGTACCCGGGGACGATGTAAATGTCTCGGAATTTCCTGATCAGATTTTATCCATAATCTCAATCGACCATCACTATCCTTCAGACGGACTGATGCCTCATCAGACCAGACAACCCGATCCCATTGATTTCGCCAGTGACAATGACTCATTGCCCATCTGAGATGTCTTTTTGTATGCTGATCTGATAATTCGATCTGAGAGGACCTCTTACAGCTCTTGAAATTCGACTCAATAAGTCTTCTACGAATAGTGGACTTAGAAATAGACGAGACTAGTGCAGCCATCTCAGTTAACGAGAGACTTGGATCAACTTTAACAAATCTCAAAATTAGGCGGTCTCTACGTTTGGATGTTTTGCATGGACGGCCAGAGCCCTCTTTACGACAGAGTCGAAAATCATCATTATGCCATCGATGCACATTTGTGTAAGGGACATTTAGTCGCTTGCTTGTAGCTCGCAAAGAAAACCCTAGTTCTAGTAAGGCTGACACTTTGCCTTTTGTGAATGCGATCTCGTTATTGTTCATTTGTGCTTTGTATTGTTTTCAACCGGTAAGAGATAGATTTCTAGCTGAAAGCAATCAGGAGTGCTGCCAACACCACCGCAACGAAGTCAGGAAGCTATGGAACATGAAGTCCAGTTAATCACATGTAGCAGTCACATTATTGTTGATGAATAATGGTGCTATACTTGCTCTGATTGACCGATTTTCTTTATTTTTGTTTTGCTTGATAGCTTTTGGCTTGTAGAACAACATATTACATAACAAAGGAAACAAATGCAATTTTATAAGAGTGAGGTATGATTTTGTGTAACATTGCTAAATGAAGATCAAATTATCTACTGCTTTTTTATATAACAGGAAAACAACTCAATATTCATGCTTGAAATTTCCAACAATTATATTAGTAAGCACAACTGACATATCTTCCAAATTTCAGAGAAATTCGTTCAAGCTTGGCGGAGTTAGACAAAGTTGAAGTTAAGGAGATGTTTAAGGGTGATCCATTTTTTATGAAACAATCTTGAACACCCTGGGCATCTGCTCTGCAGTCCTTCAGCGTTTTATTCAACTCTATTGTTGATGATGATGATGATCACGAATTTTATTGCGAGTGAAGGACATAATGCTGCTATCAAGGTCTTTTTACAAAAAGTAAAAGAAATTATCAATAAAACAGAGACATCGTTACATAAGATCGACACTGCAAACGTCTTAAGTGAAATTATCCAATAAAAAGTCTTTGACAAGTACTCTGAAATTGCGCAGAGATGCCCATGACGTGGTACTTGTAGGCAACCTGTTCCAGAACTGGGGACCCCGAGAAGAGAAATGTGCCTTTGAGACGGAGGACAATCGAAACTTCGCGCCCTGTAGCTGATTTTTTGAGCTAGAACGGAGACGAGAGCGGCCAGGAAGCTCTTTCACAGAAGTAAGTCGATCACACAAGTAAGACGGTGCTTGATGGTGCATGCACTTGTAGACAAGGACCGCCAAGCGAAAGTCGATGCGGCAGCGTGCAGATAGCCAGTTCAACTCTTTGAAGTATGGAGAAACATGAGAAAAACGAGGCAGATTAAATACGAGGCGCAGTGATGCATTTAGAATTGCTTGAAGGCGTTGTGTCAAAGTATTGGAGAGGCCGGACAGAGCAGCAGCACAATAGTCAAGCAAGGGAAACACCAGAGTGGAAACCAGATAGGCTGTATCAGATTGACTGATAGATCCTCTAATCGTTCGAATTTGTCTGAGGATACCGAAGCATGAAGACACCGTTTTCGAAATGTGCGCCGTAAATCCCAAAGTACGATCAATCGTGAATCCCAGATAGCGGAAACAGTCGACGGGTTTTATAAGGTGCCCTCCAACATTAATAGGTTCAAGATGAAGATCATTTAGCCGTTGTCGGGTAGCACACCACATGACACTTGTTTTTGCCGGGTTCATAACAAGCTGATTGGACTTGAGCCATGATTCAATGGAATGAATGCAATTGGATACCTTTGAGGAAAGAACGTGTTCGCTGCCAGATTTACATGATCCGAAGATGAGTATATCGTCAGCAAAAACATGGATGCCGAGGTCGTGATCCTTTTCCACTCGAAGTATATCCACAATGTATAGAGTGAATAAAACTTGCCCTAAAACGGACCCTTGTGGAACTCCATAATGCACACGAGATAGGGATGTTTGGGTGCCATTAAAACGATAATACAGTACTAAGAGCGTCCAGTGAGGAATGACTTGAACCAGTTGAGGAAGAGGCCACGTATTCCAAACGAACAGTCGAGACGATGGATGAGGGTGTCATGAGAAACTGCATCGAATGCGGCTGCTATCAGGTTCACTTCACCTTTGTCGATAGAAGAAAGGAGCTTGCTTGTCACATCAATGATAGCTGTTTCCGTCGAATGATGTCTGCGATATGCCGACTGGTACTGTGGTAATAAGTCATTCGATCTAAGATGCACCATTAACTGTCGCATTACAAGTCTCTCAAGCAGTTTCGATATAATACTGATGTTGCTGATGGGTCGATACGACATTTGATTATCAGGATCCATCTTTCCCTTTTTCATGACAGGTGTCACACATGAAACAGCCAAAGAGGATGGAAAATTGCCATTGGCAAGCGAAACATTTACAAGGCGTGTCAAAAAAGGTAATAGAAGGTCAAGACAATCCTTCATGATGGCTGTAGGCAAAGGATCAGCACTGGAGCCACCCACAGTTGAATTACAGAGAGTTACAAATTGAACAGTGGAAAGACCAGTCCAGCGAGTGGAATCACACAAGATCGACGAAGATAAGAGCCAGCGAAGATCATTTACGTTGAGGAATTTCCACGGCCGATAATTTATCACCTTGTAAATTGGAACAGACCTTTGAAGACATGAATCCCAGTGAAGCAGGATGTGATCTGAGATACCTGGATCTGAATATTTCACAGGTGAGACGGAATTTTCACTTTGAATGAATATGAGATCCAACATACCACCATGAATATGAGTAGGCCGGTTAACCTTGTTAATGAAACCAAAAGATTCAAACAAATCAACTAAGTTTCCGCCATTCAAATCACCAGAGCGCTCAATATGAATGTTGAAATCCCCAGCAAAAACCACAGGTTCAGGACAACAATTCAAGAATTCGTGTCAGCTCAGTGAAAAACACAGATGTAACGGGACCAGTCCGGTAAATCACAATCACAAGACAGGACGATGAATGAGATGTAACCCGAGCAACTACAGCCTCACAAGACTTTAATTGAAAGTCAAGTGGTATATGAATGAGTCGAACACCAGATTCTGATACGATTGCAACTCCGCCATGATTTACCGCCAATGTATCACTGCGAAGTTGAGGACGAGGTTTATCAACAACGTGAAAGCCAGAGGAGCGCAGCCTTGCCATAGAAACAGATTCAGAATCATGCCAGGTTTCAGTAATCAAAGAGACATTAATATGGTGCTCCTTCAGTAAGTCGAGAAGGTCATCCACTTTGTTATTCAGTGATCGTATATTCATCAAACCAAAAGTAAGTTTCTTGGGAGAGTTCAATATGTGCCGACCACATTTTGGAAATTGTCGAAGAGTGCAAGGACGAGTATAATCAAACTTGGATTTTGGGTGTTCTGATCTTCTTCTACGTAGAGAAATGCAAGTTTGAATCGGGATAATTGCGGACTTGTAGCACACATGAGTACGATTTCTGATTTTGAGTGCGAAGATCTTTCGTTTCACTGCCCGAGAAAGTCCTGGACAGGATTTGCATCGAAGTTCAAGTAGAGTTGAAAAGTCGTAGTGCAGTGTCATCTGCGGTCACGTATCGATTGTCTGCGTTACTTTGCAAGTGTGAACGAAAGTCCTGCACACTGAAGCGGGAGGCGCTGTGCAATCCGACCACCCGTGACGTCAGTCACGCATCGAATGTGTGTTAACATTATCAGTCAATTTCTATTTATATCACATACCGGACATAATGCTGAACTGTTGTAACACATAAATCGCCATGCGCGGCATCATCATTCTCGTTCAGTTGACGTAAATATGATAAAGTTCTACTCTATTTCCTTATCTCTAAGTTTTTCTCTATTGATCTCAACGCTTTCTACAAACCATGCAGTTACATCTGTGCATAAGATGCTCATTTTGTATGAAGTGGAAGGAAATCTCGTGAAATCAGCAAGGCATTGGTTGACGATTATTCCAAACCGCTTTCAATTGACAAAATTTCATAAGTTTGTGAACAACACATTGCAAGAAAGACGAAGTCAAAATTTTCGATCTGGATTATTACCAGTTGTTCAATACCGTTTACTTAGAAGATTTACCCACAAATGGCCAGTCTGGCGTCGTCGAATCTGTCGATTCAATCATCCAAAGGTCCGATCCTTTCTACATGATTACCAACGGATATCTTCTCAGTATGACCATGTCGATGTGTTGCATTCGCAATCTTCACTGTATATCACAAATGCTTTTATTTTGTTGGAGCTTACTTATGGTCACGAAGCCAAGTTGGCTACTCGAACAGACCAAGTGACAAACACTAGACTGACTTTAACTCCTTGTGAGTCAATCGAATTAGCAGTCAAAAGCTTGGACAGACGGCTCGATGCTTGGTCATCTATTGTTACTCCCCTGTGGATTGATCGAGCTATCACAAATCTACGACTCAGATTTCCATATTGGAATGACAAAAGCCGCTTGAACAGAATCTTGCAATCATGTCGTTCAACCTTAAGTGAAGAATCCGGAGCCAGCAGCAAAGTATTTAATACCTTAAGAAATATGACTGAAGATCTACAAAATCGACTCGATCTTTATGAGGAGTTTGCCAATTTTGTGAGAAGTGATTCGGATATCGAAGCATGCCGCACAAAAGTAAGCATTTTACATTGAAGTGCACTCCAGCTTCATATGATGACGGTGCTACAGGATTTTGCGTTTGTTAATATTAATCTGTTATTAATTATCGTCAAGGCGTAAACGGCATTTCTCATTTACTTGCTGCAATTTCTCATTAATCAACAGTATCTTTCGCTAAATCGATATTCCTTGATTACTTTAGTATTAGCGGCATGTGGCTTACTTAAGAGACATCTGTCATTGTTAAGCGACGTTTTTTTCACATTACTCGTACTATAGTGTCTAATTTGTAATGATATCGAGAAGCTCAAGGTATCGGGAAATTAAGGTACATCTTAATTAGGTACATATGAAGTCAGGCAAGATTGCCAGTGATGTCTCCAATGCATTGGCATCGAAGAATCCTGTCCCACATTATTAGACATTTCTACGGGAATCGCATGGGAACTCCCATTCACAGCATTACAGCATTTAACATGTACGGATAGCAAGTGATTGCTCTGCTGTATATGTTGTTACATGCTGTGGTTAGCTATAGGTCTATATCCTTGTAAACAGATAAGAATATTGTTTTGGATTGAATATTGTTTGTAATCAGGTGCGCATGTGGACTTTATTCTTATAAAACTCTTCATTCAATCAATAAGACGTCGTTAGGCCAAAATACTTCTAATATGCAGGTACTGTATGTTGCATTAGTGTCAAAAGACGCATCAAACTCCAGCATGATCTTGGTAATCAGCTTAGTTGATGTCATGCTGTGATGTAGCTAGCGATCGCATTCAAAGCTTTCTTGTTGCCATCACATAACATTTTCTTCACTTTTACTTCATAGGTATCCCACAGAAATCCTACCTTGTATGGAAATTCCCTGTAGATGAAGCCCATTCTCCCGACTACTCCATGATAACGTCTGTAAGATGCCAGTGTACCACATGGGTACTCCCATTTACACGCCAACTACTGATTTTCTCCAACGAATAAGGACTTCGAATTACGACTTTTGACTTTACATTGCACGAAAAAATATTTTTTCCGATTTATCGATCAACTGGTGCTCCTGTCCACGCATGTGGAATGTCTCGCATTTCCTCAAAATTTTTATGGCTACTTCAGTGATGCGTTGTCTGCCAATTTGAGAAATAGCAGGTCTTTGACACGTGACATTCACATCAGCAGCTAGATAATATTCGAGTGTAAACTGCCGCTATTTCTTGACAATTTTCAATTTTTATTCGACAGATTTCTACTAATGAGTGATATTTCCGATAACGAAGCTCGACTCTTGCCGCCATTCAATGTGGAATGCCGTTAAGCCTGGTATACACTAGCTGTGCAGTTCGCTTTACCGACATCTCTGCTGCTAGTCAAATCACAGAATTTAATATTATGTTTATCTGCTTCGGTAGATAAGCGCGCAGATGAATCTAATTCTGTGAGTCAAATAGAAGAAGCACTCACACCTAAATAATACAGCCATAGAGTAGTACTGAATACAGCATTGAAAGCAGCAAATTTCACCATATTTCCTACTTAATTTGAAAATTGAACGAGTCCACCACCTCCTTGCATTTCTTGCAGGAGAGTTATGTACAGGAGAAGCAGTAGTTGACGTCTCTTGTTCAACACAGCCGGCATTTTCTTCGATTCAACGAACGATGTCGTTGGTAGTGTGCATGTACATACTTACATACAACTACATAAATACACGCATAGATATTAGCAGGCGACAACCGCTAACTGCGAACTGCAACTACTGTACACCAAGCTTTAGTCATTGTAAAATGACGTTGATGAATATGGTACATGTAGCGCCGTTAATTACTGACAGATAGTGGCGGGCGCGATTCGATTTTCGTGCGATTCCGAATCGCGCGATTCTGAATATTTTCAGATTCAGTGACTAGAAGTTTGCAGTTAATCTAGATTATTTCTCATTCCTAGACCATTTTTCTTTAAAGATTTTATTTTTTTTCCATTAAAATTCAGAGCATGTGACACTCATAGTCTATTTAGACTGAAATTATAACTACCCTATTAATTAATGCAATACTAGTTTTAAAGCAAATATTTTGGAAAGCAGCATAATTTCTCATTCCTAGACCATTTTTCTTTAAAGATTTGATTCTTTCCATTAAAATTCAGAGCATTAGACTGAAATTAAAACTACCCTATTAATTAATGCAATACTAGTTTTAACGCAAATGTTTTTGAAGGCAGCATAATAAATCTGATCACATAAAACGTCGCAAACAAGGCATGAAAAGTCTTGATAATCTAAGAGATTCTACTGCAGACTTGCCATCATAGAAGTATTGCAAATACATCATGTACATGCACTATGAAGTATATTATATAAGCTATATTTGTATTCCCCAGTTTTGATTCTTTTATCTTTATCAATCATGTTTTATCGAACATAGCTGTAGGAGTGTATAGGTATTTGCCTCTTCTTCTATTAGACCTGAGATAAGCATAATCATGCATCAATTAAATCAACCTATTAGACTTAAAACGTTTGCAAAACATTAGCAGATCTACAGAGCTGATAATAAAAAACGGACCACCTAAATTTCGCTGAAATTCAATCAATTCTCATATCTCCTAATCTTGCCACGCCCGCGCAACAACATGCCATACATAATTCGAGAGCATGCATTCTCAGCTTAAAAATGATCTATGATAGACTTGCATCCGTCATTGTATTTGCTGAGCAGTGCTCAAAATATGAAAATCGCTCAATTTACAAATTGCAATTTTTCTATAGGAAAACATGTGAGCATGATAATAAACCAGGCCCGGGAAGAAGGAGCACTTTCCGAGCACTCCTCTGATATACTGGGCATCAAAATCAGTAAACTAGGAAAATGTCAGTGATATCGTGAAGTTATCACCAAATCATATGTCTTTTGACAGAAAATGTTTTCATCAAAAATGTTCATGTTTGGTATCTTCAGAATCCTTCTGACGTGAGGAATGCGAATGTGTGAGTATTATTCAGATAAGTTCAATAATTCTTTTTCAAACTTCTTCAATATTTTTTCTCATTACCGCTAAAGCACACAAACAACATGTAAGGTGAACGAAGTTTCGAAACAAAACAATTAGCAAGGACATGTCTTTGTTTATTGACCACGACTGCAGATTGTTTACCTTGATTGTTTGTGTACCTTTGCGGTAGCAAGGAAAAATATTGAAGAAGTTTGAAAAAGAATTATTGAACTTATCTGAATAATACTCACACATTCGCATTCCTCACGTCAGAAGGATTCTGAAGATACCAAACATGAACATTTTTGATGAAAACATTTTCTGTCAAAAGACATATGATTTGGTGATAACTTCACGATATCACTGACATTTTCCTAGTTTACTGATTTTGAGTAACTCCCCAGTATATCAGAGGAGTGCTCGGAAAGTGCTCCTTCTTCCCGGGCCTGGTTTATTATCATGCTCACATGTTTTCCTATAGAAAAATTGCAATTTGTAAATTGAGCGATTTCACATTTTGACAAGTCTATCATAACTCATTTTAAAGCTAAGAATGCATGCTCTCGAATAATGCATGGCATGTTGTTGTGCGCGTGCGAAACGATTGGAAAGCATGAAAATCAATTGAACTTCAGCGAAATTTAGGTGGTCCGTAGGTTGTCCGTTTTTATTATCAGCTGTATAACAGAAGGATGTCCTCAGACTTGAATAATTTTACGTACAAAAATTCTGTGACAGCCTGAAGATCCATTCCCACCGGACGCGGCGCGTCTTAGGCGTCCAGAATTTTCGTTCGAACCTTAACAAACCTGTGGGGCTGTTCCCACCAGACGCACGGGACCACGCGTCCAAGAAATTTCAGAAAAAAGTTAATAAAAAAGTGTAATGACGCGCGGTTTGCTTTACGAGATAGGAAAATCCATCCCACACTAAGACGCCTCGCAGCTTACTCTATCCCCCCGCACTGAAACCTCACACCACACGTTGCCAGATGTTCGTGCAGAGAAATGACTGTCGACATAGCTATCCGACAATTCTGACCTTCTGTGAGGACAATTTGACCAAATGAACATCAAAATCCCTTATCAGTGCACTTTCATACTTTGACAACCATGAAATCGAATTCATGAATGCCTTTGGAGATGAATGGCATTATTGAACTTCAAAACGAACATCTGAAACGAAGATGAGAGAGTTATTGTTCTCAACCTATCTGATAATCCTCAATAGAGTGATGCTCCCGATTACTATAGAATAGACGATGTAAGTTAATAAAGGTCGTTTTGTGAGCTAACTTATGGCAAAGTCAATCCGTGCGTTAATTCTATTTCACGATCTGTCATGATGTTCTTGATGTCATCATGATCTTCATGATGAATAATGTGGAATATTGACTATATGTATATCAAAACAAGGAAGTGTTTCAAAATAGTACTATCAAGAAAATAGTATTTGGCAGTATAATTTGCACCATGAAGTACGTAGTCTTGTGTTTGGTACAAACGGTTTCATAATCGACAGCTTAATTAAGTCCAATTCATCCGTCTCTTTCGTGAAACGTATCCCATTCCACCCTTGTAGGCCTATATTTGGTTGTGGAAACAGAGCAAAAATGTCGATTCAAATAAATACAGTTCAATGAATGTCAATGAAAAATTAATTATTAGGAAGCTATTAAATAAACTGCGATTCATTCTATTTTTTAAAATTCTCCTCTAGAGTTTTTATGCAACGGTGACCAAAAAGGCTGTCACGGCCAGAAGCCTCTGCAACACTCTACTAATGTCTTCTAAAGTAAAATAGATGAAACTTTAGAACTTGATAATCTCGCTTATTTGGAGGACGTAAAAATGATACTTGCCTCTGAACGTCGCATTCGGTCCAGATTTTTGTCGAAATTTGAATAAGATCAAAAATTAACTTACATATTTTATTACTAGTTATTATCCAAGAAAAGACAAATTTTATCATTCAGAATTACTTGACTATGTCTGTTATCGTCGACGATCCAACTTTACAAAATTGAACCACTGCGACATTGCTTCTGGTTCATTTTATTTTCATGCTGTTTTAAATCTGATGGCAAAGGTCAAACATATATTTCAATTGAAGAATTCACTCTGGGAGATTTCGCTTGTTCACGAGGAATGGTTGCAAATATGCTCGAACATTGGTGTAATATTTCCCGATCTGATTAGATGTCTGGATGCTTGCATTTTTTTAATCGAACAAGTTAAGCTTGTGAAAAAAGTCAATTTTGAAGTTTGCTCTGACATGATTGTATGAGCAGATTCGTGAGCCAGCCCTCATCCTGCAATTATTGTTATTCCAGTCGACGAGTATGTGTATCTCACAAAACTAATCAAATGAAGCTGATGTTCGGTGTGGGCAAAAAGCTTTGACCACAAAACGCAGATTTTGATGCCGCCATGCCTAGAATATGCTTAGTCAAGTAAAAGAAATCTGCAGGATAGCACCTGTCTCTTAGTTGACCTTGAGATGTCGTCGCAGTACCAAACTGTGAATTATCATCTCAATGATTTATATACGAGTAGATACTGGCAAGGGATCACAATTCACGAAGCATATAGAGACATGGGCTTTTCGCTATACGTAAAATTGAGCGGATGAAACGACATTAGTGAGTGAAACGTGAATGTTATCCATCTATTCTTGACCAACACAGTGTTTTGATAACAACGGTGAAACAATTATAATTCACTTTTCTCAAATATGAACACATCAGCTGAATGTATCAGGTATGCAATGTTATTTTCTTATTGATGAAAATGAATGCTATTGAAACAATATGCTTTTGCATTGATTTGTTTTCTCATATGTATTTTACTACAGTGAGTCAAAAAATTGAATTTTCATAGCATGAATGAAGTTGCATTTGTTATTTGTGAACTTGTAGGTGAGAACATATTTTTCGGTACAGCATCATTCTAGTTGATGAGTGATAAGTTAGATTATTCCGCCTTCTCTTGGATTTGCTGATAACCATTAATTAGCAGTTGATGGGATAATGAAGAGAATGCGACTTTTTCATGTCCTTTCTTTGATAAATCAAACCAACCGTGGCTACATTATAAAGATCACTAATTTATACTTTGTGATTCCACTGTTCTACAGAATAAATTTAGTAGTGATAAAAAACTTTCCACTAATAAGCGACAACAATACATGTAGACGAATTTCATTTTGATCCATTTGCTTTACTTGATATCGTCAATATCCTTTTTTCAGTCAATAATGATCATTTAGTTGAGATCCCATGTTATTCCGACTTCCAGAAACTTTAACTCCTTTTTCTTTACAAAATTCGTTTTCACTTTATTAAATGCACTATGATTCGGCTGGAAAGCTAGAAAGTCAGGAAAATAAACAATGTACGTTGAATCATGTTTGCAGTCCAAATAGCAAAGAAGTCACCACTGCATGAGTCTGTTGCATACATCTGTACATATATCCATATTTTTCCTTCCTCACGGTAGAAAGACAATCAAAGTTTTGAGCTAAGCTTCGAGAGATTGATAACTCAATCGTAATTTCCTAACTCAGACAACAATACGAGTATATCCGGCAATAGTACATAGAATTCATCGTGGTTAAATCGTTAAGATGTGGGCACTTGTTCATTGTATTTTTTCGGCGATAACGATGATTTGATAAATCGGAATTGTGACATCAATAACGACAACCATTATCGTTTCAAATTATATATGCATAATTATTAAAATTATATGATATTCTGAAAGTCGGAAAATTGGTTGCACCAACTTCACAGCGCACTGAGCGCAAACAACTTGAGATTTGAATTGCGTTTTATGACCAAAAGAGGCTGAATTTCGTGAAACTGAGTCGTGGCACATTGTCAGCGATCCCGAATTGTGTGGTTGAGGTAATTTTTGGGAGCGGTACAGTCGAAATAAAAATGGTTGCGCTGAGTGGTTGCGCTAACTTCCCACTCGTAATGATAAAGATACTCGTAATTTGATAACTTTACTAAAGGCCACATGAATATAGGATGAGCAACAGGTATGATACCTATGAACATTCTTTACAGTTATTATTATAAAGCAAATCAGAAGGCTTCATTTTCTTATGCCGTACTGTCGAAATATCAATTAAAGCAGTGCTACGCGTCAAATACAAAGTATCGTGCATGTGCCGGTGTTACGACATTCAGCTTCCCTTGGTAGTATTTTTAACCGGAGATTGCTTGATTTTATATTCCTACTACAGTGCATACGGGAAAAGACCGGGGAAAAATGCCCGTAAGGCACACATGATATGAGCAAACCGCTCACAAAGTATTGTGTTAAATAAAACCGCAACTTCTATTGCAGCGATTTGATTCAATGCTAGTCCACAGAATTAAATATTTTGTTTATCTGCTTCGGTTTTCTAGAGGTGTGATTAATACGAAATTGACGGCACATAGAGGAACCCATTAAGTGGACAAGAAGGAATTCCTAATACCTTACACAGATAGGAAAAAATCGTGCGTCGCTTGCGGATTAATGTGAGCTCAAGCAAAGTGCTTCGATTGCCAAAATTCCTTCAGATTCGAAGACTTCAGATCATTGGGCACAAGTTTTCTCCATAATGTTGGCCCTTCCGATCATTATTAAAGAAAGTAGCAGGCGTACGAAAATTAGTTCACTTGATGTTTTCACATCCTCTCCTCGACATTTCTCACTGTATAGTGTATACATTGAATCGAAGCCAAGACAGGGATGTGTGTTTAGGTGTGTGCGAAGTGAAATCACAGCACGCACGCATCTCTCACTGGCTCTGGTGTCCCCTGCTGACAGCTTATTGTTTGCCATTTCCAATAGCAAGTGATACACGAATTATCCATTCGAGAAGGAGCAAGTTATCTAATTCTGTGATGTGCCATTTCGACATTAAGGTTGCATACAATTCTTCCTTTCTAGGAAACCGAAGCGCGCGTAGATGAATCTAATTCTGTGGCTAGAGCAGAACATCAATGAACTATGTCATCGTGAGCGATCAATCTTTCAGCCAATTCTCTATCAATCCTTCTGTCCTCAGTTCAAGCAGCATGACCATTTGTTCACAAAGTGGTGTTGCTTGAACTAGCCATATGTGGAATCCAATTACAGCAGAATCTTTTTATTATGCTAATGTGAATGCAAATTTAAAATGTTCAGGGATTTTAAAGATTGTCTGCGCTTCATAGTGCCACCCTATGACATCAGCTGACTCGAGAACTGTACAGGGAATTAAAACATTTGTTAATGTATCATTTATAGAGTTCTCAATGAAACTGAAAGCATACTTTCCCATTGGATACATTTTCTTTTGACCAGGATGAGCCTATCTGTCTGAAAGCCTATTTCATTTCAGCTTAAAATTGAAAAAATTGTCGCAAAGCATCTCTCTGCTCGTCTTATGAAATAGTTCAAGCCGATTTTTGCTTCAATGCCATTAGTTACTCTATAGTAATAATTCCTAATATACTATATACTAATAGCATTTCCTCTTTTGTTGCTTATTTGTTTAATTTGAGATAGTCTCTGTAATCCAACAATATGAACTTTTTATTAAAAATTACATCATGCATGCACAAAAGTTCAGCGATCTAATTATCTTTTCTCTCAGATTCATGGATTTATCTGTAAATCAGTCAAAGAAGAAATATAGAATAATATTGCATTAATTGTAAAATAGCATTTCTACGTACTCCTTTAGTCAGCATATTTAGCTCATTGTACATGTAAGATTCTTTTCATAAAGGATGTGTTTTAGGCATGCCAAAATATCTCTTCCTTCCTTTGTGCTTGCAAGCGTACGTTCTTTTCTCCCGAATTATGATGAATTTTGTGTCTTCGGATCAATTAAGTAAGAAGCGCTGACGTAATGGCTTGATCACAAGTAATCAATGAGAGCAGAAACTCCGGCTGCGATCTGTTATCGATTAAGACAGCATGTCGAAGCGTTTGTGGCTTTAATAAACATAGTGTCCGAATTTCCGAAGAAGTAAAATTCTTTTATTATTGTCCTTATTTTTCAATTTCAGGAGTTCATGGAATTTCCTCTATACTGCTTTTACTTTTCTGGGTTACTTGGACCGTATGCCCCTTTTAAGTACGAGCTACGACATCAATTTGTAGCAGTTATTCATGATCTTCTACCTACCACAGTCACTTCAGAAATAATTAAAATTGCTGCTCCAACGATGACAGTTAGCAGTGTGCTCGAAAAGGGAAGCTCTATTGCAGTATTAACTGCTCGCCTAAGTGAAAGTGGCCATATTGAAAAGGCAATGGATCTAAGAAAATGGCTAGATAAACGTATTCATTTTGCTACTCTGTTACAAACTGATGTCAACTTCTCAGGAGGTGGCTCTGAAGTAAGTCCGTATTAAATTTTGCACACTGATGCATCAGCCAGATTGCCTAATCTATTTTCCTCTCTTGAATTTCGACAATCTTTTTAGGTATAAGCACTTTTTTTCTATTATTTGGGAAAATTGAGAAATGCAAAACATTTACAGCTGACACAGATTTTATTCATAGTTTTCCCAGCTAAGAAGTGACCTCTCGCGGATCGTCAGCTTTCAAACACGTGTGCCGACCACTCTATCTCAAATAAAGATCATTATTCTCTTACACGAGTAAGTTATTCTTATACACAAGTTCTGCAAACGCAGGGGTCTGTGAAGTTGCAAAATGAATATTCAAAATGAACGCTAAACTACGTAGCTGGATAAAATAGCATGACGCCTTTTCAGCGATCAGGAATAGGAGCATCGATTGCTCATTGGAAAATTTAGCAAGAATTTCTCACGCAGAGCTCAAAAACATGGATTATTTCAAAACATGCATTATTGGCCAGAGAACGAATTTCTTGTTTTTTATAGGATGTCAATGACATGCAATATATTGCAGACTTTGACAACATGTTGCCAGTCTTCAAAAGGGCATTTTGCTGGTGCTTGGATGGATTCTATAGTCACTAATTGTACATTTGTGCCTTATATGTATATGTATTTCTTTTTTTGGATTTCATAATTCACTATTTCTGAATGAATTGTTCAGAAATTTTTTGTTATCCAAGGCGTTGTCATTTCTATGTTAGTATATTTTGGCAGTAGTTCATTGTCTGTGCAAATGTTGTTGTGGTTGATATCATGATTTAGTTTCATGCATTTGTGTTCAGATATTTTTTTTGTATTTACTTTTTTCTTCTACTTTTTGATGTTCGAAGGATAGTTAAAGAAAACCATTTTATGGCAAAGTAATTCATGTTGCTACGCGACGTTTCGGACGGCAGCGGCCGGTCCATTTTCAACGGGAATATTATGCATGAATATATATATATATATATATATATATATATATATATATATATATATATATATATATATATATATATATATAGGCCTTGTACCAACTAATACAAGAAATTGAATTCAAGGATCACATCAACAACAGCTTCATGAAAGAACTAAAGAAAAACAACAGCGAAATGAAAAAATCAAAAAATGTATTCGTGTTTGCCGACAAGACTAATAACATTTATGAAGTCCCAGTCAGCAGATATCAAAAAATTCTGAATGACAACATAACAACGACATATAAAAAGACTGATAATGCTGTAGTAAGAAAAGTTGATCTAGAAGCGAAAGTGATTGCAAAGAGCTTCAATGTCGCAAATCGAGTTGAATGTTATGCAAAAAATAACGCCTTCATCACATTCAAGGACCACAAGGAAAATTTTCCCAATCCACTGAAATATAGATTAATAAATCCGGCCAAGAGTGAAATTGGTATCATCAGTAAAAGAATATTGGAAAAGCATAATGAAATGATCAGAACAAAAACAAAGTTATTACAATGGCGAGAAACTGCATCCGTGATTCAATGGTTTAACAATATTCCAAGTAAGAACAACTGCAAATTCTTGAAGTTTGACATTATTGACTTTTATCCTTCTATAAGTGAGTCACTATTACTGGAAAGTCTTCAATTTGCGGAACAACACACCACTATATCACAACGAGAGAAAGAAACAATAATGCATGCTAGGAAATCATTCTTATTCGATGGTCAAAACACGTGGATAAAGAAAGGAGACCCGTTTGACGTCACTATGGGGTCGTTTGATGGCGCAGAAGTATGCGAAATGGTGGGATTATTCCATCTTGACATCTTATGCAACATATTTGGAAGAGAGCAAGTGGGACTGTTCAGAGACGATGGTCTGGCAGTGTTCCCTGGTCAAAGTGGACCTGAAGCAGATAGAACACGGAAATCTATCATCAGAATATTCCAAGAACATAATCTCAAAATAACAACAGAGTGTAATATTCAAGCGACGGATTTTCTCGATGTATACTTCGACCTACCATCTGGCAAGTACAGACCTTTCATCAAACCAAACAATACAACCATGTATATAAACAAAGAATCAAATCATCCCCCATCAATTATCAAACAAATTCCATCAATGATAGAAAGACGCATATCGAATTTATCTTGTGACAGAAACGAGTTTGAGAAAGTGAAAGGACATTATGAAAGAGCACTTAAAAAAAGTGGTTTCAATAAACATTTGCAGTACCAGCCAAGTGATGTCAAGAAAAACAGAAGACGGCGAAACATACTCTGGTTCAACCCTCCGTTCAACCTAAGTGTAAAGACAAATATTGGTAGACGTTTTCTCACTCTGTTGGATATTCATTTTCCTCAACACCACAAATACAGGTCTCTATTTAACAGAAATAGTGTCTGAGTGCTGGGCCCCTCTCAAGACAGATGAGCAGAAGCTGCACGTGGCGGAGATGCGGATGCTAAGGTGGATGCAGGGCTACACACGCTTGGATCGGAAGACCAATGAAGAAATAAGATCTAATGTGGAAATAGCCCCTATTCAAGAAGTGGCAAGAGCAAGAAGGCTGTCATGGTTTGGTCATGTGCAGCGTCGCGGAGAGAGCCATCCCCTTAAGAAAGCATCACGTCTGCAAGTGGAAGGAAGAAGAGGTAGAGGCCGCCCGAAGAAGACCTGGACAGCGACAATAACCGCCGACATGAAGGCAAAAGGAGTGGATGCCTCCCTGGTCCACAACCGGAAGGAATGGAAAAAGAGGACTGGACCTACCCTGGGATACGCGGGACAAGGGTCGACAAGGTGAGCAAGGTGAGCAAGGTGAGCAAGTGTCAAAGTTAGCTACAGTTGTACATCAAACGTTAAAAACATGATCAAAAAGCACAACTACAAAGCAATTCAGAATGTGACCAATGTGAAAGCGGAAGAAAAACAATGCAACTGTAAAAGAAAAGATTCCTGTCCTTTAAATGGAGAATGTTTGAAAAGTTCTGTTGTCTACAAAGCAACTGTATCTACAACAAACGAAAAGAAAACGTACATTGGACAAACAGAAAATAATTTTAAGACTAGATACAGAAACCACAAAAAATCATTCTCCAACTTTCAATACCGGAACGAAACAGCATTATCAAAATACATTTGGAACTTGAATGACAAAAATGAAGAATACAACATACAATGGGAAGTGCTCGAGCAATCAAGACCATACAAGTGCGGAACTCGAAAATGTGCCTTGTGTCTCGCTGAAAAGTTCCACATTCTGACCTCCAAAGACACTTATTTGCTGAATAAGAAATCTGAGATTATATCCACATGTCGGCACCGTAGAAAGTTTATAATTGCCCACCTGAAATAACTATGCCCACTCGACTTAGATCAATCTATGATCCTATGATATTTTCTAACCTAAATTTCTTGTCTTTATAGCCCCATGCATCTAACTTCGAATTTTAAAGTGCCTTTTTTGTAGAATGTGAAATCACAATTTGTACATCTGATGATCGTTGATTCGTGAAACCAATAGTACTGTTAGTTATGAAATAGTCTTTTAAACATTATATTATATATACGTGTATATATTGAAATAATTGAAGTGAAAACACATGGAATGCACAAGCGCTTTCTATATTCTTCAGGTGCAGAGTGAAACAAAAAGCAAGATCATCATAATTTCAAATATACATTCATCATAGATATGGATGTTGCAAGGTAATTTACATAGTAGGACATGCACTACGTTGGACCTACCCAACGCCTTAGCAATTTTTTGGATATCATTCTAAAACCTCTATGCAAGCATATACAAAGTTATGTAAGAGATGATATTGATTTTTTAACAACTTTGCCTAAGCACATACCCATTGACGCTAAGTCGGTGACTCTTGATGTTGTTAGTTTATATACAAACATTCCCCATGACCTAAGTTTATTTGCGGTAAAATTTTGGCTTCAGCAATTCCCAAACGCAATTGACAGTCGCTTCAATCATTCATTTATTTTAGAATGCTTAAAATTTGTTTTGGTAAACAATACTTTTGAATTTGGTAATAACTGCTACAAACAAATCAAAGGCACCGCAATGGGCACAAAAGTGGCCCCAATTTACGCAAACCTAACACTTGGCTGTCTTGAAATTCAATTGAAAAATCGCCTTATTGAAGTGTGGGGTATGATACTACAAATGATGTAATGAGTAACTGGAAAAGATACTTGGATGACTGTTTTATTATTTGGAAATTTGACGTTGAAAAGTTAAACCGATTTCATGATATTCTTAATGATCTTGATATCAACAGTTCATTCACCATGGAAATAAGTGACAAGGCGATCCCTTTTCTTGATATTCTCGTGATTAAAGAGGAAGAAACAATACACACTGACATTTACTATAAGACAACTGACACTCATCAATATCTAAACTTCTCCTCCTGCCATCCCCGCCATATTAAAAGAGCGATCCCCTACAATCTTGCGAGACGTATATGCATGATCTGTAGTGATGATGTCAATCGAAGGAACCGCTTGGACGAATTAAGGCAATTCTTATTACAACAGGGCTATCCTCACTCATTAATTGATAATAGCATTTCAAAATCTTTAAAGATTGACCGTTCATCACTTTTTCTTACAAGTGACAAGAAAAATAATTTTGATTCTGTCATACCTTTTGTACACACATACAACCCTAGAAACATGAACATTTTACCAGCTATTTCTCATGTGAATTCAATATTGAAAAATGACGATAAAACTAAAGAAATTTTTGGAGACTGTACTTTTATTAATAGTAAACGACAACCACGAAATTTGAAAAGAATTCTTTGTAAATCCACATTTGAAAGTGATCAAGTACATAAAGTAAATAAATGCAATGACTTGAGATGTGGTACTTGTAACATCCTACAAGAAGGATCTTCTTATACATTTGATGGACACATTTTCCATGTAAATTGTAATATGAGAGTAGTAAGCAAAACTCCACTTCTGGACCGCGCAAGATGGCGGCCATCGCTGCGTCCCCCCCCCCCTCTGGCACGGCAGAGTGTCGTGGTCGGCCGCCGTGGTGCTTCGTGTCTGAGTCCCCCCCCCTCTGGAACGACAGAGGTTGTGGTCTGTCGTGGTGTGCCGGCCAGGTGGGTCCACGTTCACAACATGTTCGCTGACGTCCCCCCCCCCTGCAACAACAGAGTGTGAGACTCGGGTGAGTTGGTCCGACCGCCTGGTTGACGTGGGCGACCGT
The DNA here is from genome assembly GCA_907163375.1 of Prostheceraeus crozeri. Lineage (NCBI taxonomy): Eukaryota > Metazoa > Platyhelminthes > Polycladida > Euryleptidae > Prostheceraeus > Prostheceraeus crozeri. Next base: position 201,389 of record CAJQUW010003610.1, read on the forward strand.
CTAGGTTGACGTGGGCGACCGCCAGGATTAGTCTTGAGGCTATAGTGTGTGATGTTTTTGGTGTGTAGCGTCCAAACGAAGCATCGGATGAGAAAACGGAGGCCAGATTCGGAATCTACGTGAAATTTTGGGTTAGGAAGGATGTTTCCAGCGAAATCGGAGAGAAAAAATTTTCGGCTGACGTCCCCCCCCCCATGGACAGCTTGCTTCCAGTGGACGGATTTTGTCGTGCGATAGCTCGTTTGAAAGCTAAGAGTGAGACAAATTCAGTGAAAGAATCGGCTTGTTCGTATCTGCCTTCGTTTAGATGTGAGACGCCATTTAAGATTTTGGGACATTGGTGAAAAACGACAGAGTTAGAATTTGGGACGTTTTGGGCTGTAGCTTCAAAACGAACTATCGGATTGGTAAACGGATGCCAGATTTGGAATCAACTTGATGTTATTGTCCAATGAGGATCATCATCCAATGAGAATCAAGCATTTCTTTATAAATAGCGAGCCTTCCACAGTGAGAATCATTCCATCGTTGAATCACACGAGTGACGGACGCACATTTTCTCTCTCTCTAGTTCCCTGTTCTATTATCCAACTAAAATGGTAAGTCGCTACTTCCCTCCCTCTCCTCCCTTGAACGTAAACTTAATACAATCTTTTTTCATTTTCAGGCATCTACTCCATCTGCTGCACTAGTAGGACAAAATGGCGGTCAAACGTTACAAGGTTCGCTACGGTCAGATCATCTACAACTGAGGCCAGTGGAAGAAACATCCAAGGTACATAATCCTACACCGCTACAGCGTAAATTTAAACAAGCCTTGCGTTATGATGATCATAGCGTAGTACTCCAAACGGGAATGCTCCCTTCCACGGATGTCAAGATAATGCACAATCAGTATGGGGACTACATACTGATCCCCGTGAGTCCGTACATTCGCCACCAACTTGATATTATTGAGGAGTACGTGACATTAAATATGGACATTCCTACTCCTCTTGCTCAAGAGTGGAAGGCGAGAGATGACAAGGATACTCCCTATAGAAAGATTTGGGATGGTAATCACATTTGCCTACCGGTATCACATTGGTGTACTTACTATAAGAAGGAGGGAGATCATTCAATACCCATCAGATGTGATGAGCTCGGAGAAGGTACTTGGGATATCCTTTTCAAAGTGAATGGGCTATATTATGGTCGACACAAGGATAATAAAATAGCCTCTCTCTCCATGCATATGGAATTCATCCTATATATTCCGAAACCACCCAACGTGGACGACATAATTGATCAAATCCTTAACAGCAGTGGTACGAAGCGCAAGTCGGAGAAGAATGCTACACCAAAACGCAAATCAAAGAAGGAGAATTGCTAGTCCTTTCCTAACTCTACCCTATGACAATTCGCTTATGTGCTTTGAGTGTCGTAGACGTGGTCTTATTAGATACATTTTACTTCTTCGTTGCCATCATATCATTTGTATATTTTGTCGTGAAAAGCATCGATGTAATTCTTCATTTTGTAATATGTTATAGAACGTTTCCTTAGATGTGTAAATTTCCGTTTTAGGCTTCTATCATCATTTTTATGGATTGTGAGGGTGAACCTGTACAGGAGCTCAGTGCTATTGCTATGAACAATTGGACATATCAGATTGTTAGTGTCTATCATCAACATGCCAACTGCGATCCCAATGTTGATCAATGGGCGAGAAAACACATTCATGGACTTAATCTGAAATATTTGCAAGACTATGGCTTTTCTTGTGAGAGTGCTCTTCTTATTGACTTTAAACGATGGTTAGCTGCTTTCAATGTTATACGCATCTTTTGTAATAATCCTGGTAAGGAGAGGAAAGTATTTCCCAATCTAATCATTGATGATATTTTGCTCCCACCTTGGGATAGTAGAGTGAATCAACATTATCATGAAGTCACAAAACGTTTTAAGGATTTGTGTGTTCCTATTTTGTCTGTTCGTTGTAGTAGCTACGTTCATAACCAATGCTTCTTTCCTCCTTACCTCAACACTGCCAAAGTCCTGTATGGTTATCATTGCTCGCTGTATGATAGTTACCAGCTGTATCTATTTTATCTCTTTCAAACCATTGATTTATAATGCATGCTTGTTACCATTATTCAATAAATGTTACTATGAGAAGAGTTGTTGTTTTCATGCAATGGATGGGTTAGATAAAGGGCGATCATGTCTTTCTCAAACGACTGCGGAACATTACGTTTTCATAGGCAAAGTTTAAAAGGAGCTGTTCAAGATTATGTGATAAAATTTCATAAAGATGAGACCGACATCGAAGCAGTGGTCGATGATGCTAGCACTCTATTTCTAGAGTTAATGAATACATTCTCTGATAGCATTATCATGGCGCGATTAGTTGCGAAAATTAAGTTTAGTCATTTTGGAAAGGAAGAGGTGGAAAGTCGCTCTTTCCATTTTGCTTCTTATTCAATGGAAGTGGTAGATCACCCCCAAGAATTTTTTAAAAGACATATGATAAAAATTGCTGAACGTCTTAACGCATTTAACCATCATGGTAGCAGTCTAGTGATTGAAGCGATTTCAGATATTCACATTCAACTTTCCATAAAGAAAAATTGAAAATGCAGTGGTACTTGATTGTAGCACAACTGGTTTTCGAGCTATGTCTGCTCACTCTCGAAGTATATTCCTTCTGTACATGCGTCTATTATTTAGAAAAGGCTAGCAAATTCATATCTTCAAAAAGACTTGCTATAGACATCAGTAACGGTGAAACTATGTGTTGCGATGTATGTAAGCGAAAGGATGGAAATGAAAAGCGCATCTTCAAGAGATGTAAGCATGCTTTTTGTCAACGCTGTTTCATACGTAATTGCATTCAACTTTGCCAATGTAACCACTGTGACATTGCTCATTTCGAGTGTCACTTATGTCGCAATAGTTAGTACCTATGCAAATGTGGTAAAGATAGGTTTTAGCAAAGACTAACACGGAAAATGGCGAAACGTAAAATGACGAAACGTAAAAGTCAAAAGTTTTCTTCAGCCATTCAAGCTCTCCGACGAATGAAAGCAAATCAGCGATACAATGCTATACGACATGCTAACGATAAATTCATTTGTGAAATTATTTCTCATGTGAGGAAGTTGAGGACGAAGAAATTAGCGCCAAAACAACGAAAGTTACTTAAGCGATATGCTACGAAATTGCGTTTCATCTCCAATCCTAAAGTCGCCCTTCAAAGAAAGAGGAAAACTCTAACACAAAAGGGCGGTTTCCTTTCAGCAATACTTCCAATGATAGCTCCTGCCGTGGGCAACCTATTGGGAAATATCTTTGGCTCTAAGCGTTAATTATGCAAATGTTGAGTCTCAAAGTAATAAAATGGATTTCAGACTTCAATGTGATAAAGTTCTGACTGTATCAGGTCCATCTCATGCAGGTAAAACTGTTTTCACGCTGAATTTATTGGATAAAAGAAGGGAGTTGTTTAAGGAACCTATCAATCGAGTGATTTGGTGTTATGGTATTTATCAACCGTCGCTGTTTCAGGAATTGCAAAGTCGCAACTTTATTCGACATGAAGGAATTATTCCAGTGGATAAACTTCAGTCTAATGATGTTGTTGTATTGGATGATTTATTAAAAGAAAGTAAGAATTCAAAAGATGTTACAGATATGTTCACTCGCGCAGCACACCATAAAAGGTGTTTTATCATCTATATTACACAAAATTTGTTTCCTGATGGAAAAGAAGCTCGTACACGAAACCTGAATACACACTATTATGCTATTTTCAAGAATCCGCGAGATAAAAGTCAATTTGAAATTTTAGCGCGACAAGTTGCACCCAGAGGATCAAAAGCCTTAATTGAAATTTTTCAAGCAGCTACTGAAAAACCATACGGTTACTTATTCATTGACTTTACGCAAGAGTGTCCGGAAGAATTTAGATTTCGAAGTGATATTTTGAAAACTCCCATGATTATCTACAAACTATGAGTTCTTATTCTCGCATGATTGTTATTCCTCAGGATGAATATGTACAATTGACTGCCATGCAGCAAGTAAAGCAACCTCTTGCAAATCAAATGTATAGGAAAGAAATAGATTATCAGCAAAATGTTCACATCAAAGATCCACATCGTGCTGTATTATTACAATCGGAAACTGTTGAGCAATTGAAAAACTTGAAGAATAAGATGCGTGACTCTGTATCGACTGCTACACCTTTAGCATCTCGCGCACATGCCATATCTCTTTTCAACAGTATTGAACCCCATCTCAATGTAAATGATAGAGGAGAAATCATTACAGATGAAAATAAAGTGATTGATGCTTCACGTTATGAAGACTTGATTCAGTATGCGACACGTAGAAAGCGCCGTCAGGGCTATGTTCCACCTGGTTGGTCATACTTTCTTAAACTATTGAAAAAGCATAATGTGCCAAAATTTGCTTTAAATAATGAGACATTGAAAGAACTTGATTCAACAGTGGCTACTACTCCAATGCTTCAGGCGATGAAAATGCCAACAAATTGGTTTAAGACGTCACCTGCTACATCCCCTCCCACACTCACTAAGCAAACAAGAGGAAGAACTCGACGTAGATCTACATCGCCACTAAAACTGGTAAAAGGAAAACGTAAAACAGCTCCTCCTAGGAAATACATGTTCTCAGACTATTAATATGAAGCAGATGTGTTGCTTGCCATGTAATGAGCCGCCAGAGGTGAATGTCGTTGTCACTTGCACTTGCTGCGCCAGCTCTCATAATGAAACCCCTAAGCAATGTGAACACGATCGCAAAACCGCTAAAGCTAAATGCTGCAGTTGTTGTAAATGTAGAAAGGCAAGAAAGAAAAAAGATGAGAAGGAGGAAAAAGAGTCAGCCGTCATCGACTGAACGTTTGAAGTCAATCTATTATGATGTAAAACATCCGGCAGGATTTGCATCTATCAAGAAATTATCAAAAGCGAGTGGTCTTCCACAATCACAAGTGAAACGATGGTTAAAGGGTCAGGCTACCTATACACTCCACAAACAAGCGAAAAAGAAGTACCGCACCCGCCATTATATTGTTCATGACATCGATGAACAGTGGCAAGCAGATTTGTGCGATGTTGCCTCCATTTCAAAACATAACTCGGGCAATAATTTTATTTTAACCGTCATTGATATTTTCTCGCGTTATGCGTGGGCTCAACCTTTAAAAACTAAAGAAGGGAAAGGAGTAGCAAAAGCATTCCAAACAATTTTTCGAGAAGGTCGCATTCCAAAAAGAATTCAGAGTGATCAAGGAAAAGAGTTTGAAAATCAGCATGTGACAAGATTATTTGAGAGGCATGACATTGAGTTGTTTAGTGTAAAGAGCGCTTATAAAGCTGCACTCGTTGAACGTTTTAATCGCACATTAAAAAATCGTTTGTGGCGACATTTTACTGCCAACTTGACACAAAATTGGACAAAGGTTCTACAAGATACACTCCATGCCTACAATCACTCTATCCATCGTTCTATTGGACTCAGACCAGTAGATGTAAATGCTAACAATGTAGATAAAGTGCGCGAATCATTCCAACGTAAACGCACTCATGTGAAAAGTGATGTGAAAATTGGCGATAAAGTTCGTATCTCAAAAGTGAAAAGTGTTTTTGCTAAAGGGTACCTCCCGAATTGGACAGAGGAGGTATTTACAGTATCAAGGATTAATCAAAAAGACTCTCCGACCACCTACAAGTTGAAAGATTACGATAATGAAGAAATTGAGGGTAGCTTTTACCGCGATGAGATTGAGGTAGTCACTGAAAGTGAAACATATTTGGTAGAGAAAATCATTCGATGTAAAAAACGGCAAGGTGAAGAATGGTGTCTTGTTAAATGGACTGGTTATCCTTCAAGTATGAACTCTTGGATGCGTCGTGCCGACATCTTTCATCTAAGTGATCGACAGTGATTCATGCAAAGTTGTAACTAACAATGTTTAGGGTTTGAGCTATGAATCCAACTGCCTCATTTTATTCACGACCCTCCTACGTAAGTGGTGGAGGACAAATTTACATCGGTGCTCGCCGCCAACGTGGAGGTAGCATACTTGGTGCACTGAAATCTGTTGTAGCACCTCTCATATCCAATGTCGGTAGATCTTTAAAACGAAATGTTTTAAGTAATGCCGTTGGCTTTGCTGGTGATGTTGCTAGTGATCTTTCCAGAGGTAGAAGTTTCAAGAGCAGTTTGTTGAATCGTGGGAAGGAACGCGGTTTAAAAACATTGAAGCAGACCATTGCTGGTGTTACTCAAGGAAAGAAATCACCTAAACGAATGAGAAAAGGAAGGAGGAAACATCGCGGAGCTGGTAAGGTGCAATCTTCAGTCAAAAGGCATTCACGCAAACGTCGCAGAGGCTCTAATCATTCATCAGGCGCTAAACGACGACGCTGCTATAACTTCTAATCATGGAGTGTAAAAACTTCCGGTTTTTGTTTGTTCGATCAACAAGCCATACAGACAGATATTCTTAGTTCAAGTATTGTAGATTATCATCCTCGAACAGCTGAGAATGCTGGCCCCATTGAATTTGTTATTCCTGGTGGTAGTGATGACTACATAGATTTGAGTTATGCGATGCTTGATTTGAGGTTTAGAATTCAGCAAGCAGATGGAACTGCTATTGACGATGCACATAAAGTTGGACTGAACAATTTACCATTGACTACATTACTTCGCGATGTTTCTCTAACGATTGGAGAGCAGCAGGTGGAAGGTGGTCAAAGCGATTATCCCTATAAATCATATTTCACTCATGTATCGCAGTTTCATCCAGCAGCACAAAAAAGTCATATGGAAGCCATGGGATGGTACAGAGATGAAGCAGGAAAATTTGATGTTGAAACAAACAGTGGCTTTGTAAAGCGATCTGCTATGATTAAAGATAGTAGAGTATGTCAGCTATATGGTCCGCTGAATTTAGACTTCTTTAGACAGTCAAAGTTTTTACTCTGTAATACCAGCATGCGACTCAAGCTGACATTGAATAAGCCTGAATTTGCGCTGAATGCATTTGCTAAAGTTGACAATTTTAGAATTCATGTGGAAGATATTGCACTTTACATTCGTCGAGTAGTACCGAATCCAAGTGTCATTAGAGGGCATGCTGAAGGTCTTAACCGCCAAAATGCCATTTACCCCGTTCAGCATACAAAGCTTCTCACCTTTACAATTCCGAAAGATCAAAAGAGTTTCATGAAAGATGGCCTCTTTCCATCGGAAGCACCGAAGCTCCTCATGGTGGCAATGGTTGAAAATGATGCATTTAATGGTAATATAAAGAAGAATCCTTTCAATTTTAAACACAATCAGTTAAGTGAAATTGCTTTACGTGTTAATGGTGTGAGTCATCCTGGTCCACCCTACAAACCAGATTTTGCTTCGGATCAATTTATGCGCAGTTATGTTGATTTTATGGATGTCTTTGGCTTTTACAATACGGATGATACCAACGGACTGACTATGAAAGAGTTTAAGAGTGGATATACTATTTATGCATTTGATTTGACTGCTGACAGCGATATTAGTGCACCCTATCGTCAAGCGAACGTGCCTCATAATATTCGTTTGGATTTGACGTTCAAAAGAACACTACCTGAGACGATCAATGTATTAATTTATGCAGTCTTCGATTCAAATATTGAAATTACAAAGTATCGTGACGTGATTCTTCAGTATAATCGTTAATGAGTTGGTTGACTGCTGACGATATTAAGACTAAAGTGCAGCATAATGCAGACGAAGCGACGTTGAAAGCTTTCGATAATGTCTATTCACTCGATACCTTACCACCTGCAGTAAATCACTATCCCATCTTTATTGTGCTAAACACTCATTCACAGAATTTAGGCGGTGAGCATTGGAAAGCGATCTTTATTGGAGAAGACCGACGTGGTGAACTATTTGACTCTCTTGCTCAACCTCCAAATATACCAACACAGCAGTGGTTGAGAAAACATACGCGTCAATATCAGCGAAATGAACGCATACTACAACATCCACTTTCATCAACGTGTGGTGCTTTTGTACTGTACTTCATCTTAAAACGTTTACATGTATCTCGATTTGCATCTATTATTCAAAACTTTTCATGTAATCCATCCTCTAATGAAAAAATGATTTGTAAGTTCTATCATGATTTGAAATAAAAACATCATGTTGGAAAAATTGTTTTTTTATTTTACAATCCGCTGGGTACGTACATACTCAATGAGATAGTCTAGGATCATATTTGCTTGTTCATGAGATTTTAGTCCAGTAATGATCACTTTACTATTATGAAAGATTGCCACATGCACAGGCAACCAACAACTAATGAGAGCTGCAGGAAAAAGTTCGGGTTCATAACACAAACTGTAACTGCTGGTACGAATCTTCAAAAATGATAGACTGTCACTCAATTGAGTAGAGATCACCATATTGTCCACAGTCAGATTCGACATCACACACCTCTCCCTCTTCCATATCCGACGTAGTAGTCTTTGTAGCTCTAAGCGCATTGACTGCGCCGATGAATGAGAAAGGGCGCCGAGAATCTGTACAGTCCCATTTGGGAAGAGTTGAAGATTCCGTGAATTGTTCATCTTCACCACTAACATTTGAGGACGGCCCGGGTAATACTTGCTGTTTGGAAGCTGTTGGCGTAATGTTGTGAGATCGATTTTGGTGTAGAGTCTGAAGCGACGGAGAATGTTGACGATGGTGTAGCGATGGCGCTTCATGATGAAAGAATGAGTAAATTGAGCGATGTACCTTCCTTTTATACTTTCCCAACTACCTTGATGAAATGTGAAGTTAGTATGAAGTTGGGAATGATAGAGTTGAATTCGCCGATTGTTGACGCGCAGCCAGATGCGATTTCCAATACGTGAATGTCTTTTCATATAGAAGTATTTCAAGTCCTTCATGATATGATGTAGAGATTGAAAATGACGATAAGATAAAACAAACTCTCTTCTCACATTTCCAGTTGAATCTTTGAAATAGACGTTTCGATCATGATCCGTTTCAATACGTTGTAGGGAATCTAATTTCCAACTCATGGTGCGTGGTAATCATATCTGATTAAGATTTGCATAGTAGGGCGATGAACTCACGACGAATAAATGTCATGATGGAGCGATGTATGTATCTTCTATACTTCTCCCAATTGTATTTGCGAAATGAGAAACAGTTTGCGGAATGAGAATGGTAGATTTGAATTTCATTTCTGTAATGTTGAAGCCAAACTTGATCACCCAAGGAGATGAATCTTAATGTTTCAAAATATTCCAAATCCCTCATGATATCATTGAGGTTGACAAATTGTCGCCATGTTAATGTAATTCCTCTTGATGTATGACCATGAGAATTTTTGAAATGTACGTTTCCATCACGATCAACTCTGATATATTGTAGAGAGTCCAAAATCCAAGTCTTCATGATGTTATGCAAAGTTGCAGATTAGCAATATAAAAATGTCGTTTTATCATATTTTGCTTAGCAATGCGGCTACAAAGAGATTTACTAGCAATCGAGCCGCACTCTTTTTCTACTCCCATTGATCATGCACAACAGCTAAATGGGAATTGGGAAGTGGGTGTCACTCAACTTGTTTATAGCAACTGTGTCTATACTTTTGATCATGAGGTGTTGACTATTAATATGAGACGTACAGCTGCTTACCAATGTGAAAAGGGGTGCCGAATATACATTCCACAGTGGCCAAAGAAAGATCTCTTATCATGTAAAAAGTTTATATATGATTTCTTGAATAAAGCGTGTAAACATATTGTCCAATTTACTCCGCACAATGATGATTATAATTATGTACATCATGTAGTTGAGAAAGATTGGATTGTTGGTTTAAGTCCAAGTTTAAGAAATGATTTAGGCTACCTCGCTAGCGCCTTAACAAGCTATGATAATTTTAACGTTAATTACCACATAAGTGGTCATAAACAGTTAATATATCGAGAGGAAGCTTATTATGTAGATCTTATTCCAAGAAATGAGAAGACGTTGGTGAAGAAGATTGTGATTAAGCCAAGAAAGACAAACATGACTCCTGAAACATTATTGAAGAAATTTAATTTTCTCCTTCGAGTTGTTGACTAACAAGTGGCAACATTGACTTATATTAAATCATCTAATCATATTGCAATAAGCAAATTAAATGATGATGATCTAGTATTAGTTTGTTCAAAAGATTTTCATCAGTTCTTACGACATCGTTCTGCAGCTGTTCATGGAAAATCTGATATGCAACATTTACCATGTGAAAGGTCAAATCAATTTGATACAGAATGGGGCCGTATCTTTATACA